>JABMCL010001880.1:1092500-1095000 GCA_018857735.1 Alviniconcha marisindica
TGTGCCCAAGAATCTGTACTGACGTTACTCTGTGCCCCAGGGTCAGTACTGACGTTATTCTGTCCACCAGAGTCTGTACTGACGTTATTTTGTGCCCAAGGGTCAGTACTGACGTTATTCCGTGCCCCAGGGTCAGTACTGACGTTATTCTATGCCCCAGGATCTGTACTGACGTTATTCTGTGCCCCAGGGTCAGTACTGACGTTATTCTGTGCCCAAGGGTCAGTACTGACGTTATTCTATGCCCCAGGGGGAGTACTGACGTTATTCTATGCCCCAGGGTCAGTACTTTACGTTATTCTGTGCCCCAGGGTCAATACTAACGTTATTCTGTGCCCCAGGGTCAGTACTGACATTATTCCGTGCCCCAGGGTCAGTACTGACCTTATTCTGTGCCCCAGGGTCAGTACTGACGTTATTCTATGCCCCAGGGTCAGTACTGACGTTATTCTGTGCCCCAGGGTCAGTACTGACGTTATTCTGTGCCCCAGGGTCTGTACTGACGTCATTCCGTGCCCCAGGGTCAGTACTGACGTTATTATGTGCCCCAGAATCTGTACTGACGTTATTCCGTGCCCAGGGTCAGTACTGACGTTATTCTGTGCCCCAGGGTCAGTACTGACGTTATTCTGTGCCCCAGGGTCTGTACTGACGTCATTCCGTGCCCCAGGGTCAGTACTGACATTATTATGTGCCCCAGAATCTGTACTGACGTTATTCCGTGCTCCAGGGTCAGTACTGACGTTATTATGTGCCCCAGAGTCTGCACTGACGTTATTCTGTGCCCATGACACTGACCACGCCATTCTGTGTCACAGAGTTTGTGGTGACGTTGGTGTCACAGGGTCTGTGTAACAGCCACGTGGTTTCCATGAACTGCAACTTTACGAAAGACAGGAAAGCGGAGGCGGATCAAACCGCGATCCTTCCGCTTACCCATCTGGCGCCTGACCGCTAGCCCAAAGTGACTCGTGCAATCAGTATCAAACAAAGTGCCTTGAACACTCGGTTCGTCCTTGAAGTACGTTTTCGTCCTGACAGCACGTGCTTTGTCCTCTTGACACGTTTTCTTGATCCTGCTGGAGTAGCCAGCAGAGGCGCGACAACGGCTTTTCGCAGTCCACTGAGCCAAGCGTCGGTCAGACTGGATGAACCGCTTGAAATGATCACCGCTTTTGCACAGTGCCAAATCACAAATGAAATTCTCATACAAAGTGAGAACTCGACCTGGTAAACGTTAATAGTCGAGATAGTTATGGACCTGTCTAACGGTTAATCTTTGCTATACTACAAACGCAGACAGGGTTAATCTTTGCTATACTACAAACGCAGAGAAGCACGACTATACTACAAACGCATATAATCGGGGCCGGCCTGTTGTTAGCGGGACACTGGCTGTCCTTGGCGGCCTGTTGTTAGCGGGACACTGGCTGTCCTTGCCGGCCTGTTGTTAGCAGGACGCTGGCTGTCCTTGCCGGCCTGTTGTTAGCGGGACACTGGCTGTCCTTGCCGGCCTGTTGTTAGCGGGACACTGGCTGTCTTGCCGGCCGTTGTTAGCGGTCCTTGCCGGCCTGTTGTTAGCGGGACACTGGCTGTCCTTGCCGGCCTGTTGTTAGCGGGACACTGGCTGTCCTTGCCGGCCTGTTGTTAGCGGGACACTGGCTGTCCTTGCCGGCCTGTTGTTAGCGAGGACACTGGCTGTCCTTGCCGGCCTGTTGTTAGGGGCTGGGTCCTTGCCGGCCTGTTGTTAGCGGGACGCTGGCTGTCCTTGCCGGCCTGTTGTTAGCGGGACACTGGCTGTCCTTGCCGGCCTGTTGTTAGCGGGACACTGGCTGTCCTTGCCGGCCTGTTGTTAGCGGGACACTGGCTGTCCTTGCCGGCCTGTTGTTAGCGGGACACTGGCTGTCCTTGCCGGCCTGTTGTTAGCGGGACGCTGGCTGTCCTTGCCGGCCTGTTGTTAGCGGGACACTGGCTGTCCTTGCCGGCCTGTTGTTAGCGGGACACTGGCTGTCCTTGCCGGCCTGTTGTTAGCGGGACACTGGCTGTCCTTGCCGGCCTGTTGTTAGCGGGATCGCTGGCTGTCCTTGCCGGCCTGTTGTTAGCGGGACACTGGTTGTCCTTGCCGGCCTGTTGCTAGCGGGACACTGGCTGTCCTTGCCGGCCCATGGCGGTATCCACTGTCTTTACAAACGGAACACGGCTGGCGTCTTGCGTGACGTCACAACAGCTACCCGTGTGTACGCTTCCGGTCAGCAGCAGTGTGTGTGTTAATGTTAAGAACATCTCTTTTCTCTAGTAATTATATGGGACTGCGCTGCCATACATTGTCAAGCAGTGGGCCTTTTGGTTGTTTGCTTGTTTTTTTCTTCTGTCTTTTGTGTGCAAACGTCCTTCCGCCTTTGAAGAGAGAATGAAATACCAAATAGCTTGTCTCTGCTATCAGATCAGCACTGGCTCTGCCCCTCGGTACCTGGCTGGACCTGTCCACATCTACGTCCCT
>JABMCL010001880.1:1100000-1102500 GCA_018857735.1 Alviniconcha marisindica
CTGTGGACTTTTGACGCTACACTATACTGTGGACTTTTGACACTACACTATACTGTGGACTTTTGACACTACACTATACTGTGGACTTTTGACACTACACTATACTGTGGACTTTTGACACTACACTATACTGTGGACTTTTGACACTACACTATACTGTGGACTTTTGACACTACACTATACTGTGGACTTTTGACACTACACTATACTGTGGACTTTTGACACTACACTATACTGTGGACTTTTGACACTACACTTTCGACCTTGGACACTATAATGGGGACATTTGACACTACACTTTGGACCTTGGACACTATAGTGTGGACATTTGACACTACACTATACTGTGGACTTTTGACGCTACACTTTGGACCTTGGACACTATAGTGTGGACATTTGACACTACACTATACTGTGGACATTTAACACTACAGTGTGGCCGTTCCGACCGTATTGTTGGGGAGGCCGGTACGAACCTGATCTCAAACGGATTGTGTATCATCATAGCTGTACAGTTGAAACGGGGAGAGAAACATCGGTTTCAACCTGTCCGTTCCAAATACAGCACCCAATATTCCAAACGGAAGAACTGCATCCCCCAGCCAATGAGGGCCCGCTGTTTGGACTGTAATGAAGGAAATGCCGGAGGTCACAAGTAATGGGAGCCATCGAGTAGCGGCAAGGTTCAAGACGCCAACGTTCCCCTTGCTTTAACTCGTCGCTGTCAGATGCATCGTGTGGCAGCCAGTGTATTAACTCGTTCGTGTCAGCTGTATCGTGTGACAGCCAGTACATTAACTCGTCCGTGACAGCCTTAGCTACATTAACTCGTCGTGTCAGCTGTATCGTGTGACAGCCAGTACATTAACTCGTCCGTGACAGCTGTATCGTGTGACAGCCAGTACATTAACTCGTCCGTGACAGCTGTATCGTGTGACAGCCAGTACATTAACTCGTCCGTGTCAGCTGTATCGTGTGACAGCCAGTACATTAACTCGTCCGTGACAGCTGTATCGTGTGCAGCCAGTACATTAACTCGTCCGTGACAGCTGTATCGTGTGACAGCCAGTACATTAACTCTCCGTATCAGCTGTATCGTGTGGCAGCCAGTATATTAACTCGTCCGTGTCAGCTGTATCGTGTGGCAGCCAGTATATTAACTTGCCAGTGTCAGCTGTATCGTGTGGCAGCCAGTATATTAACTCGTCCATGACAGCTGTATCGTGTGGCAGCCAGTGTATTAACTCGTCCGTGTCAGCTGTATCGTGTGGCAGCCAGTACATTAACACGTCCGTAACAGCTGTATCGTGTGGCAGCCACTACATTAACTCGTCAGGATCAGCTATATCGGGTGGCAGCCAGGAAATTAATTCCTCAGTGTCAGCTATATCGGATGGCAGCCAGTATATTTAAGACGGAAGGGCCAGACAACACGAGGTTCGAACCTCAACCGTAGGACCGAACTGCTCGTGTCTCAGTGCCTTTATCACCGTGGCAACAGTGTGCGCTTCAACAAAACGTTTCCTTTTGAAGCGGTCTCTTCGTGCTGTGGAACGGGTCAGGCGCTGGGTGTAAACGATTGTTAGTGATTATACAAGGAGAGACGGGAAACGTGACACAGAAGTCACGAAGCGTGTCACGGCCACCGGCCCGCCTCTCCAGCATGCCATCACCCGCAGTCTCTCAACGGGGTACAGACTTTGCGTGTGCAGCGGTCAGTGTCTACTATCTGCACGATGCCCTGGTGCTAGGATCGGGGACAGTGATCTCCGGGCCACTGCTGGTCAAGACCGTTAGGTCACGTGTGCTTCGTTCGGCGCCAGCCATGGACCTATGTACCCCTACCCCTACATAGATCCGTGGCACCAGCCCGCGTCTGTTGCGCTGGCCACAAGGGGAAGTAAGCAGACGTCACCACAAGGGGAAGTAAGCAAACGTCACCACAAGGGGAAGTAAGCAGACGTCAGAACGGGACAGTTCTAGGCACTGGCCCTCAAAAAGTTTTGTTACAACGTCTGTGGCACAAAATCAACAGTCAGCCCCCACCCACTGTTCCGTCGGCTCGAGCGCTTGTTCCTGTCTAATGTCTGGTGCTGTGGTAATGTCTGATTAGTACTTATGTGCTTGTTTATAAGGACTGTATCGTGTGACTGTAACTTTGCTCTCTAGCCCCCAGGGGCCAAAAGCTCAGTAAATCCTTGAAGCCTTGCACTAAGCAAGTCAAGCAAGCAAAAGCCGTTAGAGAGACAGCCTGTTGGGTGGACACCATGCAGTCCGTCAGCCAACTTCGCAGTCTGGTCTCAGCTGGATTGTCACAGTAAGGTGTCACAGTAAGGTGTCACGGGACAAGTGTAAGACAAGGATCGTGGGCTGCCAACCTTAAAAAAATAAAAATAAAAATATACGTACACAAGTGATTGCCTGCTTATGATGGAGGCACAGCCCCGAAATAGACACCTTGAAGCGAAAAGATTTATCTTGTTGTATATACACAGAGAGA
>JABMCL010001880.1:1110000-1112500 GCA_018857735.1 Alviniconcha marisindica
AAGCAAGGAATTCACTGAGTGTTCCAAGCAGGGAATTCACAGAGTGGGTGTTCCAAGCAAGGAATTCACTAAGTGAGTGTTCCAAGCAGGGAATTCACTGAGTGTGCCTTTGTGTCTGCAGGCGATGTCTCCACAGAGGGCCGCTCGTCTCTCTCCAAATGGAAGGTACGGTCACACCGTCAGCAAACCCGTTTGTCTGTCTGCCTGCTTGCCTGCCTGTTTGCATGTCTGCTTGCCTGCCTGTTTGTATGTCTGTCTGCTTGCCTGCCTGTTTGTTTGTCTGCCTGCCTGCTTGCCTGCCTGTTTGTATGTCTGCTTGCCTGCCTGTTTGTTTGTCTGTCTGCTTGCCTGCCTGTTTGTCTGTCTGCCTGCTTGCCTGCCTGCCTACATGTGTGTGTGTGTGTGTGTGTGTGTGTGTGTGTGTGTGTGTGTGTGTGTGTGAGAGAGAGAGAGAGAGAGAGAGAGGGGGGAGGGGCGAGAGTGTATGTTTGCAAAATCTGGTGAGAATCTGCGCCATTCTCCAATTTTGCTAACTGAGGGCAGTAGAACGAGAGCGGAATGGTGAGAACTACTGGACGTTCCACTTGGGACTCAGAAGAGTCTTGAACCAGCTTGTCACGGAAAACCAACGTAATCTAGAATGTACATTATTATTATTATAATGCCCAAAGACGTTTTCCTAGGATATGTCCAGTGACGTTTTTGCTTCTGACAGTGTGGATATCCCGCCCTGTTTCTGAAAAAACTGATGTTTGAAAGTTACGTAAATACCACCGTGCGTGCTGCCCTTTTTGGCCGGCAGTCTGTCGGTGACGTCACGAACAAGTCCGGGATGTGTGGCGGGTACTGAATACGTCACGAGCCAACCATTTTCTGCACTTCGTTGGTTACAGCGAACCAACAATGCTGCGCCCTGAGGAACTCGCATTCAATTTTTTTTTTAAATTAGTTCTTTTGTTACCAGATCTGTTGTTACCGGTTCTTTTGTACCGAATGGACTCCCGCAAAAGGAAATACGTGCGCATTTCCTACGTCTTCACAGCAGCTTGCGTCTGTTCGGCTTCCCTTTAAAGCGAGGGAGCAGAGTGATGTCATATCTGGCTTGCATTTCATCATCAGGTTCTTTTACATTGCAGTCCCGTATCCAGTCCAGCAAGGGGAGAGTATTACAAGAGCTGTCGAAGGAGATGAACCAGCAACACGGCAAGCTGGCCGTGCTCCTAGAGTTGTCTTCCTGTGTGGCAGCTGGTGAGCGTTCTCTCCCTTTTGCTTCCTATTGCTTGTCTCTCCGTGTCACCCCTCACACACACACACACACACGCACACGCACACACACACACACACACACACACACACACACACACACGCACACACACACACACGCACACACACACACACACACACACACACTCACACACACACACACACACACACACACACACACACACACACACACACACACACACACACACACACAGTAGCACGCACGACCCACACACAACACACACAACACACACACAGCACACGCACACACACACACACACACACACACACACACACACACACACACACACACACACACACACACACACACACACACACCCTCAACAGAAAAAATAGACCTGTGATTTTTTTCAAGTTTCTAAACCAGACGTGTAGGTTTGCCACCAGAGCCATTGCGTAGACCTGTAGTTTCTGCTTTTAGCAAGAGACTGGGCAGCTGGCGACAGTTGTCTTCACAGGCATGCTGCTGTGGGTCCAAATTGCCTTTTTACACCATTGTCCGACGGCGCAGTTGTCTGCTCAGTTACATGTTTTCTTGTCTGACCTTCTTGCAGCAATATCAGCAGATGGCTACAACCTCTACACAGTGGACGAGAACAAAGAGGTGCCGTATACTTGCTTTTTGTCGTTGTTTTACTACTTTTTACATGCCAACTGTAATGGGTTGGAATCAACGAACAAGGGAGTTAGTCAGCGCTCGAAAGACGTCAGTAAAACACAACAGCAAAGACTCGGGTCTCATGCTGTTTCAGAATGTGATAGATTTGGTTCTGATGGAATTGTCGGTGTAGTATCTTTAGGCATGAACATAAACCTGCAGCAGAGTTGACCTCCAGCATTCTGAACCAAGATCCCAACACACAAAAGTTCCAAAAGAACGATGATTTTAATGGGACAACACAGAACATGGGAAAACTCCTTTTCCCCCCCGATTTATCATCGTTTATCTGGCAGTCCGTTGCTTGGAGTAAAAAAAAAAATGGGGGTTGCCCGAAAATGTGCGCATGTTTTGTGTTGTCCTATTAAAATCGGCTTTCTGTTTAACCTTTTGTAGCTTTAGGTATGTTCCGTAGTTAATAAACCCTTAAATGCCACCCACATACATGCGTGTTTTATTGTTTTTTTATATGATTGTGTTCACAACGAACCACTGACGTTTTTGTTTGTTCGTTTTTGTTTTTGTTCCGGACCTGGGAGCCTGAACAGAAATCTGACT
>JABMCL010001880.1:1117500-1192500 GCA_018857735.1 Alviniconcha marisindica
ATAGCTTCGTACAGTTCAACATTAACATGCTGTTCTAGATTTCAGCACTCGGAATACACTAAGCTATTCGTGTACTACCGTCCCCAGAAAATTTGGTTTTACTCTCGACGAGTTTCTCAGTCACAATACAAGACGTCTACTCCTGTAACTTTCGTCCGTCAGAACACATTTAGCGTCCACTCGCAGTGTCCGAAAACCACAAGGTGACAGTTTAGGAAAAAAATCTTCGTTCAGGGTAGAGTTTTTTTCCGAGAACTGAACTTGATATTCATAGCTGTTGCAATGTAACCAGCTGCAGTCCTCTAAGACGGGTTGTTTCATGATGATGTGATGACTCACAAGTAATCCTTCGCTAACCACGTACTGCTTCATAATAGCTTGAAGTTGCTACAGCTTCAACCTTTTCATCAAAGCGATTGAGGAAATAGCCCATCGATCTGGCCTTTTTGAGACTGGGCCAATGAGCTTTCCAGTTTCTGTATGGGAAATCAGGAATAAAAAATGTGTCTGCTTGAAAGATGGAACTAAACTGCAGACAACTTTGACAACGTTTCCAATTACAGCCGTAGGCGAGTTTGACAAAACCATCCCTCTCACGAGGGCCAGTTCGACAGGCTGGTCGCTGCTTGCGGTGCTTCGGCTGAGTACTTCTCAGAAGTATTTCTTCTGCCTAGTAACGTGTACATATTCTTGACGGCATGGTTTGACAAGCGGCCAGGTTTTGCAAATTATTATCGATATTATTATTATCACTGTTATTATAGTCTATGCTGTGGACATGGTGTTCTGAATGCTTTGCATTCTGGTTTTCATTCTAACGCAGTATTGCACAACTCCAAGCTGATACGTACAGTATAGCATTCACGTTTCCATTCAAACGAAGTGTTTACACATCTCCAAAATGACACAGTGTACCACCGAAGTTTTCATTCCAATGCAGTGCTACACAACTCCAAGATGACACAGTATAGCAGTTTTTTTTATTATTCCAAGGCAGTGTTACACAACTCCAAGATGACACAGTATAGCAGTGGGTTTTTTATTCCAAGGCAGTGCTACACAACTCCAAGATGACACAGTATAGCAGTGGGTTTTTTATTCCAAGGCAGTGCTACACAACTCCAAGATGACACAGTATAGCAGTGGGGTTTTTTTAAATTCCAAGGCAGTGTTACACAACTCCAAGATGACACAGTATAGCAGTGTTGTTTTTTTATTCCAAGGCAGCATTGCGCACTGTGTAACACAGTACATTATACAAACTCCAAGCACTGGTTTACGACATCCTTCCTTCCTTGGAGGAAGGTGCCGGAAAGCGGTGCTCGGAGTGTGTACATCATAATGGTGAGGGAGCGAGCGGCTTAAACACTTGATCTCCCATCTGCTCGTGGTGCGGTGTGGTTAGGTCACGTGCACTGTCACGTGCACACCAGTCTGGCAAGGGGACTGCACTTAGCACCGTGTCTGTTGGACTAGGACGAACGCATCATCACACCGCACCAGTATCTGCCCTGTCTTATATGTATGACTGATGTGTAAAACGAAATGTTGATGCTGCTTCTTCTTCCTTTTTAGTTAATGTCTTTTCACATAAGTGATAATAGACTGATCTTACAGTTATCTAGATAACTGCATATATCATCAAGTTACACCAAACCAATAACAAAACAACACAAAACAACACACACACACACACACACACACACACACACACACACACACACACACACACACACACACACACACAACACACATACACACACACACACACACACACACACACACACACACACACACACACACACACACAACACAGACACACACACAACACAACACACACACACACACACACACACACACACACACACACACACACACACACACACACACACACACACACACACACACACACACTCAGACACAGACACACACACACATACACACACACACACACACACACACACACACACACACACACACACACACACACACACCACACACACACACCACCACACACGACACACACACACACACACACACACACACACACACACACACCACACACACACACACACATACACACACACACACACACACACCACCACCACACACACACACACACACACACACACACACACACACACACACACCACCACACACACACACACACACACACACACACACACACACACACACACACACACACACACACACACACACACACACACACACAACACACACACACACACACACACACACACACACACACACAATGTTGAAACAGCGTGCAGCAGAGAGGTGAGTAGTGACCAGAGGGCAGTGCGTGCAGCCACCCGTTGCTCACCACGTGTTTCTGGCTTTCTGTCCCTGACGTCACGGGGCTACACAGGTGGCCGGCACCCTGATGGCTTTGGGGAGCGTTGCTTTGTTCTATGCAGAGGTATACTAACCGTGGTCACGGTACAGCCTTCACACACCTCTCTGTTGCCACTTCCTCCCTTGTGTAAACCCGTCCTCAGCACTGTGGTGTGGTCTCTAGTGTGCTGCACGTTGGGTGTGCACGCAATCTTGAAGCAACGAGAAGAAAAAACCTGCATGTTTTCAGTTGTACCCTTCGGTTTGCACTTTCTTGCCTGTCTGTCTGTCTGTCTGCCTACCCTCCATCCTCTCTCTCTCTCTCTCTCTCTCTCTCTCTCTCTCTCTCTCTCTCTCTCTCTCTCTCTCTCTCTCTCTCTCTCTCTCTCTCTCTCTCTCTCGTTTGAGTAGCACATGCTGTGTTGTTTATGAACACTTTGGCTTATGATTGTTTCTTTGAAAAGAATATGCCCTCAAGCATTTATGTTTGTTAGTTTAATTTCGCTGCATTTTTTTATTTATTTTTTGTCTCTTCTCTTTGCTCTATGTCCAGTCATGTACAGCGCCAGTCACATTTCTGTGTAAAGTTCCTGTGTGTGTGTGTGTGTGTGTGTGTGTGTGTGTGTGTGTGTGTGTGTGTGTGTGTGTGTGTGTGTGTGTGTGTGTGTGTGTGTGTGTGTGTGTGTGTGTGTGTGTGTGTTTTGTTGTTCTTGCGGGTTTTTGTGTGTGTGTTGGTGTTGGTTTTTTGCTTTTTGTTGTTGTTGTTGTTGTTCTGTCAAAAACAACAACAAAAATCTCTTTCTTGCGATGATTATGCATTAATCGTTGTTTCTGTTTGTTTGTGTTCTTGGTTTCTTAGTTTTGGCATGTTTTGTTTTAATTTTTAATCCAACATTAATGTTGACGTGTGAGCCTTGCAAATATTTCCTGTTCTCGTCTGACGTCATGATGACGTTGATTTGGGTTTTGCCCTCGCTTTTGGCCTGCACTTTGGTCCTATTTTGATCTGCCCGCATTCCTTTCAGTTGTAGCAGGCTATCTCTTAAGTGTATTGTGTGAACCTAATGCTAGTTTGATCATAAATGGAACAATCTAACACGTACGTGTAGTTTAAAACGCATAAACGATTAAAAAGAACGCTAAATGTAACATGACAATACAAAACATGTGCGAATTTTCTGGTAAGCGCCCTTTTTCAAAGCCACACACACACACACACACATTTTTTATATATTTTAAATGAAAAGAAAATGGTGATAAATGAAAATATTGTAGTTATCGGGTTGCGGTTGGTGTGTGTTGTATGCCTGGAGTGTCTGGCAGAATGTTGGCATGACAGCAGGATGACAGAGAAGTAGAAATTTTCAGGTATCACCCTTTAACCGTTCTTGTGGCTTTGAAAAAAACGACTTACTCCGGACATTCGCTAGTGTTTTGTATTGTCATATTAAATTAGCGCTCTTTTTAACCGTGTAAGTGTTTGGGTCTTGTTTTACGTACGTGTAATGTTGTGATGTTGCTTTGTGTAGTGTTTTGTGTGACATTATGTAGTGTAGTGCAGTGTAGTGTGTGTTGTAGTCCACTGAGATGTCCTGTGTTGTGCGATGTAGAGCACCAGTCCCTGATCACGAGTTTGGCTCACAAAAGCAACGCTGTTGTTTTACTTTTATTTCTGTGTCCTTTTCCAGATAAGCGAACTTTGCATTTGATAAGGGACGCGTTTCTTCATTTATGAAATTATCTTAATCTAAATAAAGGTGGAGGATATGAATCCAATATCATATATAAACCTGTCTTTTTCTCCCTCATTTCATGCTTTCGTTCTTTTCTGTCTGTCTGTCTGTCTGTCTGTCTGTCTGTCTGTCTGTCTGTCTGTCTGTCTGTCTGCTGTCTGTCTGCTGTCTCTGTCTCTCTCTCTCTCTCTCTCTCTCTCTCTCTCTCTCTCTCTCTCTCTCTCTCTCTCTCTCTCTCTCTCTCTCTCTCTCTCTCTGTTTGTTGTAGACAGCATTCTGAAAAAGATTTTTTTAAATCTAACTGTCAAGATCCAAGATTACTCTATTTATTTCATTAGAGAATTAAATTCGTGACTAAACATACACCATATCACAGTAGACAATAACACACATTGCATATAATAAATACCCAAGGAACTTTTGTTGTAAACATACGTAATTAAAAAGTCACATATGAAACAGCAGTACTTTTGTACTTTTGATATAAATGTGTTACTGACTGCATGTTCCGTCTCTGTTGACAGCCTACGTCTATCTGCTTGCATGTTCTGTTGACAGCCCACATCTGACTGCATGTTCGGTTTTCAGTCCGCAGCTAACTGCATGTTCTGTCTCTGTTGTCAGCATACAGCTGACTGCATGTTCTGTCTCTGTTGACAGCCTACAGCTGACTACATGTTCTATCTCTGTTGACAACCTACAGCTGACTGCATGTTCTGTTGTCACCTACATCTGACTGCATGTTCGGTTGTCAGCCCTCAGCTGATTGCATATTCTGTCTCTGTTGACAGCCTACAGCTGACTGCATGTTCTGTTGACAGCCTACGGTTGACTGCATGTTCTGTTGACAGCCTACAGCTGACTGCATGTTCTGTTGACAGCCTACAGTTGACTGCATGTTCTGTTGACAGCCTACAACTGACTGCATGTTCTGTCTCTGTTTACAGCCTACGACTGACTGCATGTTCTGTCTCTGCTGACAGCGTACAGCTGACTGCATGTTCTGTCTCTGCTGACAGCCTACAGCTGACTGCATGTTCTGTCTCTGCTGACAGCCTACAGCTGACTGCATGTTCTGTCTCTGTTGACAGCCTACAGCTGACTTGCATGTTCTTCTGTCTCTGTCTGTCTTTGACAGCCTACAGCTGACTGCATGTTCTGTCTCTGCTGACAGCCTACAGCTGACTGCATGTTCTGTCTCTGCTGACAGCCTACAGCTGACTGCATGTTCTGTCTCTGTTGACAGCATGTTCTGTCTCTGTCTCTTTTGACAGCCTACAGCTGACTGCATGTTCTGTCTCTGTTGACAGCCTACAGCTGACTGCATGTTCTGTCTCTGTTGACAGCCTACAGCTGACTGCATGTTCTGTCTCTGTCTCTTTTGACAGCCTACAGCTGACTGCATGTTCTGTCTCTGTTGACAGCCAACAGCTGAATGCATGTTCTGTCTCTGTTGTCACCTACAGCTGACTGCATGTTCTGTCTCTGTTGACAGCCCATAACTGACTGCATGTTCTCTCTCTGTTGTCAGCCTACAGCTGACTGCATGTTCTGTCTCCGTTGATAGCCTACAGCTGACTGCATGTTCTGTTGTCAGCATACAGCTGACTGCATGTTCTGTCTCTGTTGACAGCCAACAGCTGAATGCATGTTCTGTCTCGTTGACAGCCTACAGCTGACTGCATGTTCTGTGTCAGCTACAGCTGACTGCATGTTCTGTCTCTGTTGACAGCCTACAGCTGACTGTATGTTCTGTTGACAGCCTACATCTGACTGCATGTTCTGTTGTCAGCCTACAGCTGACTGCATGTTCTGTCTCTGTTGACAGCCTACAGCTGACTGTATGTTCTGTTGTCAGCCTACAGCTGACTGCATGTTCTGTCTCTGTTGACCAGATGCACAACAGCATGACCCGACAACGGAAGCTGAACGAGTTTCTTCTGGCCGTGACGAAGTAAGTGTTATTTAACGGTCGACACTCACTTGTACCATTCTACGAAAGGGTTGACGTCAGTTGGGGTGGGGGTGGGGGGGGGGGGGGGGGCAGGCTGCGCCCCGCGTCGCAATGTACACATCTGTTAGCTCCGACCTTTGACCGGCAGTGGGGGTGGGGGGGGGGGGGGTGACCTTCACCGGTATTAAACTGTTGCGTGTGCACAGAGTGATGTTTACATCCTGTACGTCGTGTTCTGCATCACTGAGTGTGCTCTGACTTGCTATGACGACAGGCTCCTTAACTGAAGGCAACGGAACCGAAGACGCAAGTTGGTCTGAAAACGTAACGAAGTATCAAACAGTGTCATCTCTACACTTCACTTACTTGCTCCATCAATATATAGACAAAGGAAGTTTTGGGGGAAGGACGGGGCTTCGAATCTGAGCTCCTGAGGGCGCTGCCATGTTGGTTCGCTCTTTAGCATTGAAGAGCTGAAAACAGCTTTGGCGTTTCGTGACGTGTTTTAATCTTTCTGTGACACACGCGGGCCGTGTTGATGACGTCACTTGTACACACTGTTGGCCGCAGACTGACAGTAGGCCTACTCACCGACGGTTTTGTTGTTGTTGTTTTTTGACACTTTAAAGCGTCGAATTTTAAAGAACGGGACGAGAGACCGAGTGAGAAACTGCCGTGTGTAATTGCCCCCCGACGTTAATGTGGACAGAGCTGATATTTGCTGCTTCTTCGCTTTCGGCGATTCCCTTTTGACTCCAATCCTTCAAGTTCCCCGAACCTTTCCATTGCCACCTGAGTGACAGTGACAGGTGGAGGGTGGCTGAGTGACAGGTGGAGGGTGGCTGAGTGACAGGTGGAGGGTGGCTGAGTGACAGTGGCAGGTGAAGTGTGACTGCTGACACGCTTCTCTGACCACTATCTGTATCTGTTCAGGTCCATCTTTCAGGACATCGTCAGCATGGACACGGTGATCATGAAGATCATGGTAAGTGGAGGGGGTTGGGAGGGGGGGGTGCCGCTGCAGGGCAGAGTGCAGTAGACAGACACGTAGTCACAGGCACTCCCCACAGTGGGCCGGCAGACACAAGACACAGTTACTGACAGCCAGCGGCCCCGTAAAGTCTGGTCTCAACACACACATACACACACACACACACACACACACACACCACACCACACCACACCACACCACACACACATACACACACACACGACACATTATTATTATTATAACCATTATATGTATTATTGGTGGCGGTGATGATGGTTCTATGGTTAGTTCGTTGCAAGGAATTGGATTATTTTTAATAGTTATTTCTCTTTTTTTTTCTTTCTTTTTTTGGGATCAAGATGTACGCATGCATTTTGTTTTCTGTGAATTGTCTTTGGTATGTAATCTTTGGTATGTGGTCTTTGGTGTGTAATCTTTGGTATGTAATAACTGGTATGTAATAATTGGTATGTAAAAACCAATGGCAGCAAGCAACGAAGCCTTCGTGTTTCACAAGTGCCTCTCACTGACCTGCCCCCCCCCTCCCCGCCCCCTCACCCCCCCCCCCCCCCCCCCCCCCCCCGCCACCCCCCCACTGCACCTCCCCTCCCCATTCCGTGGTGTTGCTTGTTGCATCAGACTAGAAGTGCTGCATGATGTCTAATGGTGTTGCTGTTGTTTTTTATGGACTTAATTCTGTAGTATGTTGGTCTGAATGTCATAAGCAGGTATGCACAGTTTGTTGGTAACGTCCTTCTTTGCCTGTGCCAAATGGCGTGTAACCACATGTATATTTGATACCATCTGACGTGTAGTACGGTGTCTGTTGTTGTGTGTCCAATGGTGTCCAGTACCTGTGCTGTCCGCGTCTGTCCCTTGGTGCAGTGTTTTCCGCAGCCGCACACAGACACGATGCACGTCGGGACTTACTCCTGTGCGTTGTCCGCGCCCCTCAGACACTCATTGTCTGCACCCAGTAAAGTCCCTGTTCCCTGTCTATACCCAGTAAAGTCATTGTTCCCTGTCTACACCCAGTAAAGTCCCTGTTCCCTGTCTACACCCAGTAAAGTCCCTGTTCCCTGTCTACACCCAGTAAAGTCATTGTTCCCTGTCTATTTTTTAAACCCCGTAAAGTCCCTGTTCCCTGTCTACACCCAGTAAAGTCCCTGTTCCCTGTCTACACCCAGTAAAGTCCCTGTTCCCTGTCTACACCCAGTAAAGTCCCTGTTCCCTGTCTACACCCAGTTTAAAGTCCATTGTTCCCTGTCTGCACCCAGTAAAGTCCCTGTTCCCTGTCTACACCCAGTAAAGTCCCTGTTCCCTGTCTGCACCCAGTAAAGTCATTGTTCCCTGTCTGCACCCAATAAAGTCATTGTTCCCTGTCTATACTCAGTAAAGTCATTGTTCCCTGTCTGCACCCAATAAAGTCATTGTTCCCTGTCTATACCCAGTAAAGTCATTGTTCCCTGTCTACACCCATTAAAGTCCATGTTCCCCGTCTACACCCAATAAACTCTTACGTTCCGTGTCTACACCCAGTAAAGTCCATGTTCTTTGTCTACGCCGGGTCCAATAGAGGGTTCCGGGCTGTCAGTCATTTGAACAGCGTCAGCCAATCAGACATCACAATTAATATTCCGCGCGAAAAGCCGAAGAGTGGCCGCTGTTTTTCTCACGTTGCAAGAGTAGCGAGAAAGCGAGAGACAAGGGGACGGGATTCCCAACGCTACATTCGGAGTCTGTGGCAGCGTTCAGTTGAGGCAAGTTACACCGACTTCAGAGCTGGAATCGGACTCAGGCCATCAGTCCACACAGTGCCGCGTGGCAGTCGGGTGGAAAATGAGCGTCTGGAACTGAACCTATGGGGGAAAACCTTCTTCTTCTTCTTCTTCTTTTTTGGGGTGGGGAGGGGGGGGGGGCGGCGGTAAGGTCTGGGATTTGAACGTCCCATCCACCCACCGGGCCACCGCGGGACGAGCGCCGTGTTACACGGCTCATCGGAACCCTCTATGGCGTCTAGTGCTTTGTCTACGTCCCGTGCCGTCGCCTGTTTAGTGTAGACCAGTAGACCAGTAGAGCAGTGGCGCTGGTTGCCTAACGGCTGCATAAAGACTTCAGTGCTTTGCGCGACAGCCACGAGCAGCGCATGACGTGCGGCATAATTATTTCCCCCTTTCCTAAGTCGTTATTTGCACCCTTTCCTAAGTCATTATTTCCCCCTTTCCTAAGTCATTATTTCCCCCTTTCCTAAGTCATTATTTTCACCCTTTCCCAAGTCGTTATTTACACCCTTTCCTAAGTCATTATTTTCACCCTTTCCTAAGTTGCTATTTGCGCCCTTTCCTACGTCATTATTTCCCCCTTTCCTAAGTCATTATTTTCACCCTTTCCTAAGTTGCTATTTGCACCCTTTCCTAAATCATTTTTGCTTCACTGTGCCCCGGGCAGTGTGCTGGCGCGCTCTTGCAGTCTTTAACACATGCACCCCTGAACATCGCGGTCAGCGCGACACCCCTGAACATCGCGGTCAGCACGACACCCCTGAACATCGCGGTCAGCGCGACACCCCTGAACATCGCGGTCAGCACGATACCCCTGAACATCGCGGTCAGCACGACGCCCCTGTAGAGTGCGGTCAGCACGACACCCCTGTAGAGCGCGGTCAGCACGACACCCCTGAACATCGTGGTCAGCACGACACCCCTGAACATCGTGGTCAGCACGACACCCCTGTAGAGTGCGGTCAGCACGACACCCCTGAACATCGTGGTCAGCACGACACCCCTGTAGAGTGCGGTCAGCACGACACCCCTGAACATCGGGTCAGCACGACACCCCTGTAGAGTGCGGTCAGCACGACACCCCTGAACATCGCGGTCAGCACGACACCCCTGTAGAGTGCGGTCAGCACGACACCCCTGAACATCGTGGTCAGCACGACACCCCTGAGAGTGCGGTCAGCACGACACCCCTGTAGAGCGCGGTCAGCACGACACCCCTGTACACGGCGGTCAGCACGACACCCCTGTAGAGTGCGGTCAGCACGACACCCCTGAACATCGCGGTCAGCACGACACCCCTGTAGAGTGCGGTCAGCACGACACCCCTGAACATCGCGGTCAGCACGACACCCCTGTAGAGTGCGGTCAGCACGACACCCCTGAACATCGTGGTCAGCACGACACCCCACGTCAGACGACACCCCGTAATCGCGGTCAGCACGACACCCCTGTAGAGTGCGGTCAGCACGACACCCCTGTACATGCGGTCAGCACGACACCCCTGAACATCGCGGTCAGCACGACACCCCTGTAGAGTGCGGTCAGCACGACACCCCTGAACATCGCGGTCAGCACGACACCCCTGTAGAGTGCGGTCAGCACGACACCCCTGAACATCGTGGTCAGCACGACACCCCTGAACATCGCGGTCAGCACGACACCCCTGTAGAGTGCGGTCAGCACGACACCCCTGAACATCGTGGTCAGCACGACACCCCTGAACAGCGGTCAGACGACACCCTGAGGCAGCACGACACCCCTACACGCGGTCAGCACGACACCCCTGTAGAGTGCGGTCAGCACGACACCCCTGAACATCGTGGTCAGCACGACACCCCTGAACATCGCGGTCAGCACGACACCCCTGTAGAGTGCGGTCAGCACGACACCCCTGAACATCGTGGTCAGCACGACACCCCTGAACATCGCGGTCAGCACGACACCCCTGTAGAGGCGTCAGCACGACACCCCTGAACATCGCGGTCAGCACGACACCCCTGAACATCGCGGTCAGCACGACACCCCTGAACATCGCGGTCAGCACGACACCCCTGAACATCGTGGTCAGCCCCACACGACGCCTTCAAGCGCGAGAAGTTGCGTCATGTGAACAAACCTCCATCGTCGACACTGTGTGTGTTGGGATCTCGTTCCCCAACAACGCAAATAACTCTACATAGTCAACGCACAACAAACGCTTCTCTACTGACTCGTTTTCATTATACCCCCCCCCCCCTTCTGCCTTCCCCCCCCCCCTTTCCCCCCCCTCCCCCCCTTCTGCCTCCCCCCTCTCTAGCTCCCTCTGTTCACCTCTCGCTCCGTCCTCACCTCTCTCTTTCTCCACCCCCCTTTCTCTCTCCCTCCCCTCCCCCCTCTCTGTGTGTGGGGTTCCAGCTGTCCGTACCAAAGGGTGTGTGGTGAAGAAGCCGAGTTGCAGGAGCCATGTCCGAGTGTGGCTGATGCTATGTCTGCTCTCCGCCGCACAGAACTATGCGCAGAAGCTGGTGGACGCGGACAGAGCGTCCATCTTTCTCCTCGACCGCAAAGCCAGAGAGCTGTACGCCAGAATTTTTGACGTAGGCAGTGGGTCGGGCCCCGTGCCAAACGATGCCCAGCTGAAGGAGATCAGGTTCGAATCCTCTACAGGGCTGGTAGCGCCAAGACCCACAGATCACCTTTGCACCGTACACAGCCTAGGGTCCGCCAACGGCCGTGCAGATGATTTTCTTTTTACGTCGGTTTCTTCGTTTGGTGAAGGGAATATTTGACACACTTCTCCCTTCTCCCCCCCCCCCCCCCCCACTCCACACACACAAAAACACGCGCGCGCGCGTATCTCACGTTAGTGGAACTGAGGAAAGTGTTTGCCAAATGAGAAGTGTTTTCAAGGAAGATTTGAAAGAACTGGCACAAAGTCCACGATTTTCCAGGCTGTTCCCACAACAGGAGAGGAGGAGAGAGATGTCCTAGGACTGTATCAGTGTTGTGAAGCAGGAAGTAAATGTTTGGCCCATACTGTCTCCCAAAGCCGTCTACTGAAGCTATGAGATACCGTATTACCTGTTGTTCTTTCTCACCACTACCTGCGTGCCACCTCCCTGGTGCACGCCCGGTGAGGCTGCTGTACAGCCAAGGTGGTCTGTGGGGGTGGTTGGAGCTAACAGACTCTCAAACACTTATCGGCTTCGGCTTTTGCTCTAACGCTTGTTCCGTGGGGGTGGTTGGAGCCAACAGACTCTCAAACACTTATCGGCTTCGGCTTTTGCTCTAACGCTTGTGCAGAGCTTGACTCGAACAGACCATCTTCACGATTTACCCATTCATTGGCTTGCCGCTGATCTGTATCTGCTGCAGTACACTAACTATTACAGTCTGTATCACTGTCGCCTGTAGTTTGTGTAACCAGCCTGTGTTTCAGGAGGGAGAGGGAGACAGAGCTGGGTGGGTGGAGGAGGGTGTATGCAACCGTTTTTCCCTTGAAAGGGGCTGCATGATTTTATGGCTACGTCTTCTGTTCTGACCCCCGCCCCTCTCACCCTGTCCTTTTCTTGACCTCGGCCGGCTCCCACCTCCCCCCGTCCCCTCCCTCTGAAAGCTGTATTTCTCCCAAAGACAGAATGATACAACTTTATATTTCTATCAGGCAACTGCCGTTTACGTGTTGTTAGTCCTGCTGTCTGCACGGATGCCAGTTTATGCCTCTTTCTTTCTCGCTGACCAAACCATATCGCCTGCCTGTAACAACCAGCCTCTAACACTCTGCTCTAACCTCTGCACGGCATTGCCCTTTTGACGCTTTCTCACCTGGACATCAAGGTGCACGACAAGCACTGAGGTCTTGCGGGCCCTTTGGTGTAGCTGTAGACGTCGGACCTTCGCGTGGTTCCGCCAGCTTCTCAGTGTATACAAAAAAACATTTTTGGGGGTCTTTTCTCTCTTTCTTTCACGCTTTTTTGTTGGCTTTTGTGGATCCCTGGGCGATGAGACGAAAGGTAAGTGAGACGAAACTGAAGCCATTCCCACTTCTTTGCTGCTCTGGACCCACTGTGCTGCTTGTAGCTGGCTTGAACAAAGTGTGAGTCCGTGTAACGATCAGATCGGCCACGTCACCAACGTTGATGTGAACACTTTAGAGCTGAAAAATGGCATTCCCTGTAAACTGCTTGACCAGGTTGAACTGTGTCAAGTTGTTAATTGTTTGAGAGAGATCAGATTTACAACCTTTTTATTTTTGCTTTGGCGTGTAGTCAGTAGAAATAATTGACGGGTTTCTTGGCGCGCCCAGAACCTTACAGTTGACCATTTCTCGGATGATGTCTAATCATGCTACCTTGATATTTTACTTTGTCATACTCTGTACCATTATAGGCTACAATATTATAGTATACACAATCATACTGGTTTGGGCGACCTTAATCTATTGTCAAGGTCAACATAGATTTGGAAAAGTCACGAGTTCTATTTTCCAGTTTGGGATGTGTGTCGTTGCAGCGTTTGCATTCCAGGAGTTCGTCTTCTCCCGTGTTTTGCACAGTTTGTACACGTGTCCCGGCGTTTTGCAGTTTGTACACGTGTCCCGGTGTTTTGCACAGTTTCTACACGTGTCCCGGTGTTTTGCACAGTTTGTACACGTGTCCCGGTGTTTTGCTCAGTTTGTACACGTGTCCCGGTGTTCTGCACAGTTTGTACACGTGTCCCGGTGTTTTTCACAGTTTGTACACGTGTCCCGATGTTTTTCACAGTTTGTACACGTGTCCAGATGTTTTGCACAGTTTGTACACGTGTCCCGATGTTTTGCAGTTTGTTCCTGTGTCCCGATGTTTTGCAGTTTGTTCCCGTGTCCAGATGTTTTGCACAGTTTCTACACGTGTCCCGATGTTTTTCACAGTTTGTACACGTGTCCCGATGTTTTGCACAGTTTGTACACGTGTCCCGGTGTTTTGCACAGTTTGTACACGTGTCCCGGTGTTTTTCACAGTTTGTACACGTGTCCCGATGTTTTGCACAGTTTGTACACGTGTCCCGGTGGGGTTTTGGGGCAGCAGAACCGTTGTTCCGTACCTCCTGTTGTATGTGTGTGTGTGTGTGTGTGTGTGTGTGTGTGTGTGTGTGTGTGTGTGTGTGTGTGTGTGTGTGTGTGTGTGTGTGTGTGTGTGTGTGTGTGTGTGTGTGTGAGTGTGTGTGAGTGTGTGTGTGTGTGTGTGTGTGTGAGAGAGAGAGAGAGAGAACACTGTCCCTGTTTCTTACCCCCCCCCCCCCTCCCCACGTGTGCTGAATGAGCGTGGTTTCTGTGTCTTTCTCTGCCCTCTGCCGCTTGTCTCCACCTCCCCGTGCTGTTGCCGCTGACCCGCTGCCCTGGCAGAACTTTGCCAAGACTTTGGTCAGCGCCGACCGCGCCTCTCTCTTTATGGTGGACTCTCGGTCCAAAGAGCTGTTTGCCCGAATCTTTGACACGGGGGCAGACGACGAGACCAGCGTGCAACAGGAGATCAGGTCAGGGCTGCGTGGCTGCGTGTGTTGCCTGCTGTAACAGGACTAACGTGTCAGACAATGTCAGGGCTCCGTGGAGTGCTTTAACAGAGTAGGTAACCTCGGGTGGCAGGGCTCGGGTGTGTCCCGTAACAGAACTAACATGTCAGGCAAAGTGTGTCCCGTAACAGGACTAACGTGTCAGACAATGTCAGGGCTCCGTGGAGTGCGGAGTGCTTTAACACGGTAACCTCGGGTGGCAGGGCTGGGGTATGTCCCGTAACAGGACTAACGTGTCAGACAGTGTCAGGACTGTGGGTGTGGTGCGTCCTAATGGAGTACAAGTGCCTGTGACAGTGGTGCGCTGGGTCCCTTTAGAGGACTAGTTATGTCAAACAGTGTGGTACCAGGGGTGTTGGTGTGTCTCTAAAAAGGTCAGTGTCAGAGAATGTCATGCCAGGGTTGTTGGGGGCTGTCCCTAAACAGATTTGTGTCAGAGAATGTCATGCTAGGGGTGTTGGTGTGTCTCTAAAAAGGTCTGTGTCAGAGAATGTCATGCCAGGGATGTTGATGTGTCTCTAAACAGGTCTGTGTCAGAGAATGTCATGCCAGGAGTGATGGTGTGTCCCTAAACAGGTCTGTCAGAGAATGTCATGCCAGAGGTGTTGGTGTTGGTGTGTCCTAAACAGGTCTGTCAGAGAATGTCATGCTAGGGGTGTTGGTGTGTCCCTAAACATGTATGTGTGAGAGAATGTCACGCAGGAGTGACGGTGTGCGTGTCAGTGTCACGGGCCGCGTCCTTTAACCGGGTTTAACTGGTGACGTTAGGGACAATTGATGGTTATGGCTGTAAACAGAACAGTGTGTAAGAGAGATGTAGCAGTCACCGGACTGTTGTTGTTCTGTCTCTGAACCGTACAATGTGCGAGAAAATGTGGGTTATGGAGAATAAACTTGGCCATGTTGTTACAAAACAGAGCATTGCGTGACAGAGTGTTACCACCACTGGAATGGTGTGTCAACGGTGTCATTATAATGACACAATTCATTATTCATTATGGTCCTTATGAAGGTAAATGGAAAAAAACATTGTCACTGTCAAAAGATCTTGCTTCTTTGTCTCGGAATTGAACCTTTCAGCTGTTTCGCTTGCTCCACCATAACCCCTCCCTAATTCAGCTTTTCTGCCTATTTAACTCCTTCTGCTAACACGCTCTTAATGCTCTCTCTCTCTCTCTCTCTCTCTCTCTCTCTCTCTCTCTCTCTCTCTCTCTCTCTCTCTCTCTCTCTCTCTCTCTCTCCTGAGGGGTTCGGGGTAAAACGGTCACTTTGAATTTAACTTGAATTTAATTGTAACTGTTACAAAAGAGTTTCAAATCCATTGCCAGCGTTTTTAAAGACATTGCCGGCGTTAATCTTTATAGAACATTTTGTCTGTAGTCTATGTACTAAGCGGAATACACTTTTGAAGATTGATCGCTATATCAGGCTGTTAACAGTTAGACGTAGTCTATCTTATTGTCATGCTAATGGATTTGTAACGATTACGTATCTGTAGTGGCAATTTTATTCTGAAGTCCAAAATACGTACAGCATATCGCGAAAATTCAGATACACTGTTTGGTATTTTAAGCAAATAAGTAAGATTGCTGTAAATACGAATTTAACACGTAGGATAAGACACAATGGTTATCGTTCTTACCGCACGATTGTAGTTATGTTAGTCACGAAGCCGTGCTGTGTAGCTGTATTTAATTAAACCTGTCGGTGATAACGTTAACACCTGTATTGATTTTACGCCGGTGAGTGACAACTGATAAGACGTGCGCTGATTTTCCACCTGTCCGTAACACCTGTTGCTTCCTGCCCCCGACAGGTTCCCCATGGACAAGGGGGTAGCTGGTCACGTGGCCTCCACCGGGGAGGTGCTCAACATACCCGATGCCTACGCGGACACCCGCTTCAACAGGTACACACTTTTCCAACAACACAGACACCAGTGATATCAACGTGAATGTAGTAATAGTCCCTTTTTTGTATCTGTGAATAAACTGATTTCGTAAGATTTGACTTGAGAAAGGGTTCAAGCATGACAAGAGTTTTGAAATGTCTGTTTGCTTGTGGCAGAGTTTGATTGCCGTTGTTTACAAAAGAAACGGGGCGGGTGGTGGTGGTGGGGGTGGGGGGAGAAGCATGTAAACGAGGACATGTTATACAGATACCCTTCTGTTTAATTTTATCGATACCAGGAGGAACGGGAGGACATAGAAAAAATTCAAAACAATATTGTAAAAGTGCATAATGGCAAGCTGCACAGAATAACAATGGTAACAACACATAGAATGCACTTATAAACACATGCACACCTATTACAACTCACACAACACACACACACACACACACACACACACACACATTCACACACACACACACACACACACACACACACACACACACACACACACACACAAACACACATTCTACACACACACACGCACGCACGCACGCACGCGCACGCACGCACGCACGCATGCACGCACGCACGCACGCACGCACGCACGCACGCACGCACACACACACACACACACACACTCACGCACACACACACACATCTGTCAAACATATGAACACTACTATTCAATATTTATAAGTTATGAAATCATTTATGGAATATCCACAATCTCTGAACAGGTGTGTTTTTAGAGGGTTTTGTTGTTGTTGTTTCACTCAGACTGGTACACTGAAGACTGGGACCGTTTTCATTATGAAGTAAAATATAAAGTTATTGTTATGGGAGGAATAGTGTGCGTGAGACTGTTACAGTGCAGCGTACAGTGTTACAGTGCTTTGGGTTTCTGACTGCAGGGATGTGGATCTTCAGACAGGCTACAGGACAAAGACCATCCTCTGCATGCCCATCTACATCCGGGGAAAGTTAGTCACCTCGCTCATCTCTGTCTGCCTTTAGTCATGAGTGTGTCAGAAGGTGTCTGTCTTTGGTCACGAGTGTGTCTGGAGGTGTCTGTCTGTCTGTCTGTGGTCACGAGTGTGTCTGGAGCTGTCTGTCTGTCTGTCTGTCTGTGGTCACGAGTGTCAGAAGGTGTCTCTGTCTGGCTGTCTTTGGTCACGAGTGTGTCAGGTGTTTGTGCATGATGTGACCCCACTGTGGCTGGCGTTTGGAAGGCACGTGGCACCTGTGGAAGTCTGAAATGAAGAGCGGGGAACTGGCAGAGGAGTCACGCTGAGGTCTAGGTTTTGCTGTAGTCCGTTTCTCAGAGCCCAAAGCCTTTGGACGGGGTACAGACAGTGAACACTGGCTAGCGGGCCACACGTACTGAACACAGAAACAGACATTGCACGTTGATTAATAGTAGGCAGACAGTGAACACTGGCTAGCGGGCCACACGTACTGAACACAGAAACAGATATTGCACGTTGATTAATAGTAGGCAGACAGTGAACACTGGCTAGCGGGCCACACGTACTGAACACAGAAACAGATATTGCACGTTGATTAATAGTAGGCAGACAGTGAACACTGGCTAGCGGGCCACACGTACTGAACACAGAAACAGACATTGCACGTTGATTAATAGTAGGCAGACAGTGAACACTGGCTAGCGGGCCACACGTACTGAACACAGAAACAGATATTGCACGTTGATTAATAGTAGGCAGACAGTGAACACTGGCTAGCGGGCCACACGTACTGAACACAGAAACAGACATTGCACGTTGATTAATAGTAGGCAGATAGTGAAAACGGATTAATAGGAGACAGATAGTGAAAACGGATTAATAGGAGACAGATAGTGAAAACGGATTAATAGGAGACAGTGAAAACGGATTAATGGCAGGCGGGTAGTGAACAGTGATTAACAGGAGACGGATAGTGACGTTTTGTGAAAGACAGTATATTAGCTGTCGGATAATACAAGCATCGATTGTTTCAGTGTGATCGGGGTGGTGCAGATGGCCATTGATACATATGTTTCGTGCAGGTGGTCATTGTTAAATGTGTTTCAGTGTGATCGGGGTGGTGCAGATGGTCACTGATAGATGTGTTTTAGTGTGATCGGGGTGGTGCAGATGGTCATTGATAGATGTGTTTCAGTGTGATCGGGGTGGTGCAGATGGTCACTGATAGATGTGTTTTAGTGTGATCGGGGTGGTGCAGATGGTCATTGATAGATGTGTTTCAGTGTGATCGGGGTGGTGCAGATGGTCATTGATAAATCTGTTTCAGTGTGATCGGGGTGGTGCAGATGGTCATTGATAAATATGTTTCAGTGTGATCGGGGTGGTGCAGATGGTGAACAAACTGTCGGGTACATTCAATCGCAATGACGAGGAGGCGTTTGAGACATTCGCCATCTACTGTGGTCTTGCTCTGTATCACGCCAAGGTCAGTGCTGTCATGGCAACCAGGCCCGCTGTCTCTGTCTGTCTGCCTGTCTGTCTCTCCGGGTTCTTTGTAAGATGTTCCATGTGTAGATCAGATCACCAGGGCAAAGATTAAGGCATATAGAATTATTTCTGACTTCTGAGACGCTTAGAACTATTTTGGATTACACCAACGCTATTATAAATCTCACTTGACTGATTGATGAAAGGTATAGGCTGTTTCCTACAACATTTACCCCCAAAAGGTGGCCAGAAATGTAGTATTGCAACTGATACAAAGGCATGAAAAAAAGCTGTGTTTAAAAAAAAAAAAAAAAAATAAAAAAAGACTGGCTGAATTGGAACTGTGACGAAAAGCAACTACACTGAATGATTGTCCATGAAACGTTCCTATAGCTGAAAGCTAAAACAAAACAATGGCTGAAAGCAATGACATAGAACTGTGTGCAACAACAACAACAAACAAACAAAGCGATGGGAATGAAACGTGGCTATGACGAAAACAGTAACGCTGAATAATCACTGTTAAACAGCCTGACCAGAACGAAGTTATGACGAAACATGTGTGTAACGGTGTGAGTGATACAAAGCCATGTTCCCAGTCACCGAGACTACAAGAGTGGTGTGTGATTTGTGAGAACGACGGGGTCATGGTGGGGCTGGATGGTGTGCAGCTGTACGACAAGAGTGGTGTGTGATTTGTGAGAACGATGGGGTCATGGTGGGGCTGGATGGTGTGCAGCTGTACGACAAGAGTGGTGTGTGATTTGTGAGAACGATGGGGTCATGGTGGGGCTGGACGGTGTGCAGCTGTACGACAAGAGTGGTGTGTGATTTGTGAGAACGATGGGGTCATGGTGGGGCTGGATGGTGTGCAGCTGTACGACAAGATCCGGCGTTCAGAGCAGAAGTACCGCGTGGCGCTGGAGGTGCTGTCCTACCACAGCCAGTGCACGGAGGAAGAGCTGAACAGTCTGCGGGCGCTCCCCCTGCCTGAACACATCCCCACCATCACACAGTGAGTGGCGGCACTAGCATCCTGATACATAAGCAATTATCATAAACCATGTAAGCTGACACGACTTTCTGACGGGCAAATGGGTCCCAATCGGGACAATAAACTACACGAACAAAACCAGGCAGACAGAGAGAGAAGATGGAGTTACCTAACTTGAATATTTGGTTTGAATTATCTGTCTTGGTTTGAATTATCTGTCGTTGTTGGTTTGAATTATCTGTTGTTGTTAGTTTGAATTATCTGTTGTTGTTGGTTTGAATTATCTGTTGTTTGTGTGTTTCTATAATTACAACTTAACTGCGGTCGTTTGTGTTTCCATAAATACAACATGACTGCCTCTGTTGTTTGCGTGTTTCCATAGCTACAACCTGACTTGTTGTTTGCGTGTTTCCATAGCTACAACCTGACTTGTTGTTTGCGTGTTTCCATAGCTACAACCTGACTTGTTGTTTGCGTGTTTCCATAGCTACAACCTGACTTGTTGTTTGCGTCTTTCCATAGCTACAACTTTTCCCCCTGGGACGTGGACAACGACCACAAGCCGCTGCACGTGCTCTACATGTTCCGTGACCTCTTCACTCCCATGAGGTTCGTAACCTGACGGGGCCCAGTGCTTACTGCAATCGCTTCGAGAGCCACAGGTTCTGGGTTCGAATTCCGCTTTGAGCAGCAGCTTTTTCAGCCCCCCTCCTGCCCCTACTTCTCCCCGGCTTAGTCGGAGGAGGGTGCACTTGGTATCTAACCCTTTGGATGAGAGGGAAAAACCGAGGTCGCGTGTACTAGTGGTACGCGGCTGTTTAAGATCCTGGGACAGACGAAGAAACACTAGACTGCCCTGGCAAAATGACACCCAAGTTAGGGATTCGTTAGGCCTGTGCTGGGCAGCGCGACACTGACGGTTGGCTTTTCTCGGGCAAGATGACGTAAAGTTTCTGCGAGAAAGATTCCGCTAGGGACAGAAAAGCGCAGACAATGCGGAAAGAAAAACAAAGTACGTCTTCCGCTGGACATACAGCCCCGCCCTTCAGACCCAGTCTCTTTAACCGGCCCCTCACAGCTGGGGACAGTTAGCGCCTGTTGGGCCACTGTTGTAGCGGAAGTGAGCTTTCAAAACATCCGTGACTCACTCCGCTAACAGTCAGCCAGTCACAGCCACCACCAGACTGGGGCGGAAGATAGAAAGAGAGAAAAAATAAACCATGCCTACCGGAGGGTCTAGTTCCATGGGCTACGGACAATAATAATAATAATAATAATAATAATAATAATAATAATAATAATAATAATAACTGTACATTTAGGTAACAAGAGTCTTGGCTGTGTCTTCAGTAAAGAAACAACAACAAAAACTACGTATGGAACTAATGCGTTTGAACTAAAAAAATAGGCAGTATCGCAGATCTTTATGACATGCTTCTTCGTGGACAGTTTTGAGTCGACAATGAATCCAAGATCCTTGGCAGAATCAGGGAAAGGCATGTTGTGAGAACCAAGTGTGACTGAGTCAGGGAGGGAAATAGCGGAAGGTTTGAAGGAAGAAGAAGAGGGAAGAAAAGCAAGCGTCCCTCGGACTTGTGTCTTTATGGCCGTTAGTCACCCACCCCACCCGGCCTCTGATGACTGTTAGTCACCCACCCCACCCCGGCCTCTGGTGACTGGTAGTCACCCACCCCACCCGCTGATGACTGGTAGTCACCCACCCCACCCCACCCTCTGATGACTGGTAGTCACCCACCCCACCCCACCCTCTGATGACTGGTAGTCACCCACCCCACCCCTGATGACTGGTAGTCACCCACCCCACCCCCCCTCTGATGACTGGTAGTCACCCACCCCACCCGGCCTCTGATGACTGGTAGTCACCACCCCACCCGCTGATGACTGGTAACCCACCCCCCCGCTGATGACTGGTAGTACCCACCCCACCCCCCCTCTGATGACTGGTAGTCACCCACCCCACCCCTGATGACTGGTAGTCACCCACCCCACCCCACCCTCTGATGACTGGTAGTCACCCACCCCACCCCACCCTCTGATGACTGGTAGTCACCCACCCCACCCCCCTCTGATGACTGTAGTCACCCACCCCCACCCCTGATGACTGGTAGTCACCCACCCACCCCACCCTCTGATGACTGGTAGTCAACCCACCCCACCCCTGATGACTGGTAGTCCACCCCCCACCCCTGCTGTGGTACCACATAACACACACCACACACCACGCCACGCCTCATCACAGCACACACACCACAACACCCAGCATGACGACACCACACACCCACCCCGCGAGACACACCACACACACATGACTTACACACACACCACACAGCATACGTAGTCACCCACACCACACCCACACACACACTACACACACACATACACACACATTCACACACACACTACACACACACTACCACACACCACACACACACCACACCACACACACATACACACACACACACAAACACACAACACACACACACACAACACACACACAGACACACACACACACACACACACACACACACATACACACAGACACACACACACACCACACACACACACAACACACACACACACACACAACACACACATCACCACACACATACACACACACACAACACACACACACACACGCACCACCAGTACACACCACGCACCACGACGACCACCACACCACACACACACACACACCACGCGCGCGCACACACATACACATACACACGCACACATACACACACACAACACACACACACAACACACACACACGCATGCCGCACGCACGCACGCACGCACGCACGCACCACGCACCACACACACACAACACACACACACACACATTTCGTTCTGGTCACAATTCATTGTATGGGAGGGGGGAGCGGGGGGGGGGGGGGGGGGGGGGGGGGGTGGGAACAGGAAATGACAAAATGGGGCAACAGTAGCTACGGGTGTGAATGACAAGATTACTCGCACAGTGGTGTATAACCAGTATGTACACCTTTGGCGCGGGGCATTTTGCCTTGCTGTCCATGTCACGTAGTCTGGCTTTCTCACCCCCACCATCTCTCTCTCTCGCACGCGCGCCCTCTCCCCCCGCCCCTCTCTCCCCTTCCCCCCGTCTTTCTCTCTCTCCCCCCCCCCGCCCCCCCCAGTCTCCCCCCTCTCTCTCCCTTTCTCCCTTTTTTGTTAGGCCTATTGGCATATCTAGCTTAGAGACTTAAATTCAGATACCTTTATAGCATGTATAGACTACCTAACTGCTGTACGTTCTTACCGCGTTACGTTTCTTGGCCTTTGGATCCGAAGGAACTACCCCCGCCATAGCAGTACTTTTACGTTTGCCTTTTGCACATGTCATGAACTTGATCCTGTCAAAAGTCCTGTCAAAAGTGCTTTTGAATAATATACTCAGGTCCTGTGCGGATAGCCCGCTGACAGTAGTTTATCATGCCTCACTCCCGTCTTCTTTGTCCTTTCCACGTTAAGTAAAGTAGGTGCTTTGGTTCGCACACTACCACCGTATTAACTGAAATACAGCATGTAGTTGGTGGCACACAACCACGTACAGTATTTAAACAGGTAGGCCATTTGGTGGGCACACAACCACGTACAGTATTTAAACAGGTAGGCCATTTGGTGGGCACACAACCACGTACAGTATTTAAACAGGTAGGCCATTCGGTGGGCACACAACCACGTACAGTATTTAAACAGGTAGGCCATTTGGTGGGCACACAACCACGTACAGTATTTAAACAGGTAGGCCATTGGTGGGCACACAACCACGTACAGTATTTAAACAGGTAGGCCATTTGGTGGGCACACAACCACGTACGGTATTTAAACAGGTAGGCCATTTGGTGGGCACACAACCACGTACAGTATTTAAACAGGTAGGCCATTTGGTGGGCACACAACCACGTACAGTATTTAAACAGGTAGGCCATTGGGTGGCACACAACCACGTACAGTATTTAAACAGGTAGGCCATTGGGTGGGCACACAACCACGTACAGTATTTAAACAGGTAGGCCATTTGGTGGGCACACAACCACGTACAGTATTTAAACAGGTAGGCCATTGGTGGGCACACAACCACGTACGTATTTAAACAGGTAGGCCATTTGTTGCACACAACCACGTACAGTATTTAAACAGGTAGGCCATTTGGTGGCACACAACCACGTACAGTATTTAAACAGGTAGGCCATTCGGTGGGCACACAACACGTACAGTATTTAAACAGGTAGGCCATTCGGTGGGCACACAACCACGTTAAGATATTTAAACAGGTAGGCATTGGTGGGCACTACCACGTACAGTATTTAAACGGTAGGCCATTGGGTGGGCGACACACACGTACAGTATTGTAAACAGTAGGCCATTGGGTGGACACACAACCACGTACAGTTTAAGACAGGTAGGCCATTTGGTGGGCACACAACCAGTACAGTATTTAAACAGGTGGCCATTTGGTGGCACACAACTCGTACAGTTTAACAGTAGGCCATTTGTGGAGACACAACCACGTACAGTATTTAAACAGTAGGGCCATTGGTGTGGGCACACGAACCACGTACAAGTATTTAAACCAGTGTAGGCCATAGGTGGCACACACCACGTACAGTATTTAACCAGGTAGGGGGCTTCATTGGTGGCACGACAACCACGTACATTTAAACAGGTGGGGCCATTTGGTGGGCACACCACCCGTAGGCAGTATTTAAACGGTCGGCCATTGGTGGGGCCAACAACCACAGTGGAGCAGTATGTTAAACAGGTAGGGCCATGGGTGGCACACAACCACGTACAGTATTTAAACAGTAGGCCATTGGATGACACACAACCACGTACAAGTATTTAAACAGGTAGGCCATTTGGTGGCTGCACACAACGCACGGCACAGGTGATTTAAAACAGAGTAGGCCATTTGGTGGGCACACAACCACGTACAGTATTTAAACAGGTAGGCCATCTGGTGGCACACAACCACGTACAGTATTTAAACAGGTAGGCCATTGGGTGGGCACACAACCACGTACAGTATTTAAACAGGTAGGCCATTGGTGGGCACACAACCACGTACAGTATTTAAACAGGTAGGCCATTGGGCACACAACCACGTACGTATTTAAACAGGTAGGCCATTTGGGGGCACACAACCACGTACAGTATTTAAACAGGTAGGCCATTTGGTGGGCACACAACCACGTACAGTATTTAAACAGGTAGGCCATTTGGGGGACACACAACCACGTACAGTATTTAAACAGGTAGGCCATTTGGGGGGCACACAACCACGTACAGTATTTAAACAGGTAGGCCATTGGGTGGGCACACAACCACGTACAGTATTTAAACAGGTAGGCCATTTGGTGGGCACACAACCACGTACAGTATTTAAACAGGTAGGCCATTTGGTGGGCACACAACCACGTACAGTATTTAAACAGGTAGGCCATTTGGTGGGCACACAACCACGTACGGTATTTAAACAGGTAGGCCATTTGGTGGGCACACAACCACGTACGGTATTTAAACAGGTAGGCCATTTGGTGGGCACACAACCACGTACAGTATTTAAACAGGTAGGCCATTTGGTGGGCACACAACCACGTACGGTATTTAAACAGGTAGGCCATTTGGTTGGCACACAACCACGTACAGTATTTAAACAGGTAGGCCATTGGGTGGGCACACAACCACGTACAGTATTTAAACAGGTAGGCCATTTGGTGGGCACACAACCACGTACAGTATTTAAACAGGTAGGCCATTTGGTGGGCACACAACCACGTACAGTATTTAAACAGGTAGGCCATTTGGTGGGCACACAACCACGTACGGTATTTAAACAGGTAGGCCATTTGGTTGGCAGACAACCAGTGTTAAATAAAATATGTATTTGGTTCGCACATAGCTACCACTTTTAGCACATTAATTGGATGAACAAGGTTGTTGTTGTTTTTTATACATTGTTTTGTGTTTGTTTTGGGGATTGGCATTGTTCTTTATATGTGTTTGTTACTTGACTACAGTGTTGATTTATTTTGCTGTTGCTGTTTTGAAACGGCAGAGTTTTGTTAAATAAAATGTGCAGAGCATTGACCCAAACGGCAGAGTATTGTTAAATAAAATGTGCAGAGTATTGACCCAAACGGCAGAGTTTTGTTAAATAAAATGTGCAGAGTATTGACCCAAACGGCAGAGTATTGTTAAATAAAATGTGCAGAGTATTGACCCAAACGGCAGAGTTTTGTTAAATAAAATGTGCAGAGTATTGACCCAAACGGCAGAGTATTGACCCTAGCGATCCACCGTACGTTATGATTTTGTATCCAAAGGGTCTGGTGGTGATTGTCCCGAGGCTTATTTTTGTTGTTCGTGTTTCGTTTTGCTGACACTGTGCACACAGCTTTGTTGTGGCAGCTTGACAGCGTTGGAAGGGTCACAAATCAAGCCGCCTGCGCCTGCGCGCACACTCACGCATGTACGCATTCACTGACATTATATTCACCGTTCGATCACACGTTTATTCAGTCTTCTTTTTATGAGGAGTAAGGAAACACTGAAATGGGCCATCGTGGCTGTGTGACCGAGAGGTTACAAGTATTACCACGTTGCTGTGCAGTAAGATAGGCACTCCTCTGAGACTGTCTGTTGGCTCGATATGGTCTGTTTGAGCTTGTCATTGTGTAGAAGCTCCGATTCACTGTCGTCCGCTGTGCTGGGACAGTGTGCCATCCGATCTGCTGGCGTGGCGTGCAAAGCCACAGTGGGGCGGCGTGCAAAGCCACAGTGGGGCGGCGTGCTAAGCCACAGTGGGGCGGCGTGCAAAGCCACAGTGGGGCGGCGTGCAAAGTCCTGAAATCCAACACAGGAGATATAGTCTTAAGCGTCAGTACAGGTCGGCCTGCCTATAAACAGCGGGCCGGGAAATTTGAAGCAACCAGAGCTAGTTTTCATAGTTCAGGAGCTGTGTGAGAGTCGAGGTGGCCGTCCTGGGCTGTTCGTCCTGACGAGCCTTCTGGTTTCCGTGGACGTAAAGCTATATTGAACCATGCTTCGGCATTGGTCTCAGCTTGTCCCTAATATGTCAACTGACATCTGAGGACATTAAGCAACACTACCTACCCAGATTGAGATAGACGCGAGTGCGCATGCGGGAATTTTCACAGCCGAGGCTTTAAGCGTAGCACAGGGTAGTCTTAAGCGTAAACATATAGCACAGCCTTAACTGAAAGAAAAGTAGAGATTGATGAAGGATGCCTGTGTTATGAACACAAACTTTACGAACATAAAATATTTGACTTGGGTCTAGTCATTCGTGATGGTGTTTGTGAGGGCGGTCTCTCGGGTGAGTGGTCTTTGGTGAGGGTGGTGTCATGGGGCGCGGTCTTTGGTGAGGGGGGTCTGTTGTGGGTGTTTGTCTGGGACGTCATTGGGGACCGGCGGCTATGTGAGCGTGCCGCCCTGTGTCACCGCCACGTGTCACCGCCCTGTGTCACCGCCACGTGTCTTTTGCAGGACGGCCAGTCGAGAACAGAGGTAGGAAGTGACGGCTCTCGCACCGCGCTGTTTGTATCGTTGCCTGTTCTGCTGGTCTAGCTCTCTTGTAGCGTGTAGCCCGATAGAGGAGGTAACTGATACATTAATCGTATGACTGGTCTATGGTAACTTTGCCTTTTGTAGTGTATTACTCATTAGTAAAGCCGACTGACACATTAACTGTATGGCTGACCACACTTTATCTCTGGAGGCTACTGACAGTAACTCTACGGCAGATCGATTGTAACTTTGTCTTAGTGTATTGTATAGCCCAGTAATTAAGCTCTCTGACACTTCCGCCTTTTGTAGCAGTCTGCCTTTTATCTAACCCAGTGGTGCAGCTGACTGGGACATCAGCTGTCTGTCCGGCCCATTGTAGCTGTCTCGTTAGAGTATCCTGTCCCAGGAAAGAAGCTAGCTCACTGATACGTTAACGGTACGGCTGACCTCTGTAACTTTGTCTTCCCAGTAGCTGAGCTCACTGATACGTTAACGGTACGGCTGACCTCTGTAACTTTGTCTTGACCAGTAGCTGAGCTCACTGATACGTTAACGGTACGGCTGACCTCTGTAACTTTGTCTTGACCAGTAGCTGAGCTCACTGATACGTTAACAGTACGGCAGGCTGTTGTGCGGTAACTGTGTGACGTTTAGTGTACTAACGTGTATTGTAACTGTGTCTTCTTAGCGTGCAGGCCACTAGTGTAGCTCACAGTTGCATTCTTTGTATTGGTAGCCGTTCTGCTACAACTCTCCCTTCAGTTCTCTATACACATCATCGACTGGATTACAGGTCGTCGGTACTTGTATATAGATGTGAATGTCTCTTGTATTTCGTTTGGTGGTTGTTGTTGGGAGGAGGCTGGATGGGAGATTTTTGTTGTTGTTGTTGTTGGTGGTGGTGATGGTGGTGCGTGCGTGCGTGCGTGCGTGCGTACGTGCGTGCGTGCGTGCGTGCGTGCGTGCGTGCGTGAGTGTGTGTGTGTGTGTGTGTGTTGTCTGTTATTGTTGCTGTTTTGTTTGTTGTGTTGTTGTTGTTGTTTAGGCTTTATTTCATGTTCATTGAAATCCACTTTCGAAAGGAACGATCTCACAAAGACGTGCTTAGGCGACCATCGTGAGTCAGACCCACGTTGAAACCGTTTCAAAGGCAACGCTGGGGAAACCTCTGAGAGATGAGATGGAGCGCATATGGGCTTTCCTGAGGATGTAGATACTATTGAACTGGAGTGTTTTAACACTTAGTGCTTTCCAGTTTCAGAATTCATGACGAATGGGGAAATGTTTTGGGCGTTTAACATTGATCTCAGAAACCATCTTTGGGTCTCTCTCTCTTTCTCCATGTTTCACTTATTCAGTAGTTTAGCAAGGACTAGTTGTTAGACAGGTCTAAATGAACCTAAACTACAATCCTTGGAAAATAAAGTTTTCGAGTTCGAGTTCGAGTTCTCTGATTTTGTCTCTGGCTCCACCGTGTCCATAATCCTTTTCGTTTTGAACTGACACCTGTCCTTTGCTAACGTACACCCACCATTTGCCTTTCCGTGTACTCAATACCTGTACGTCTCTAACCTTCACTGAATAATACATTTCACCGACTGTAACATCAAGACGCAGTGTTAATTTGTAACGCTGCTTTTTTGTTTTGTTTTTGTACTGTATGTGTTATCCAGAAGCACTGTCCAATGTAAAGAGTGATACCGTGATGTTAAACGAACATCACGGGCCAGTTTCGACACTGATGTATGTATATACAGCAAATGTTCAGGCATTGTCAGGGGAGGGTGGGGATCAGTGGGTAGAACGCGATACTGACACTGGTTCGATTCCCGGTGCAGCAAACATTTTTCTCCCAGAGTCCTCTTTCAGTGCAACCCCAGAGTGCGCTCGCATGCATCAAAATCTGCGTGCACCTTAAAAGTCCTAAGCACTGGCGGCCATACCGCTGTATGGACACAGGAAAACACTGCACACACTGGTAGGACTGGGTGGCGCTGCTCTTGTGGCTGCTGTAGCCTTTCCCCTTTAAGGCGACCCAAATTCCCCGCAGGGGATTAATGAAGTAGAATAAGCAGACATTTACAGATTAGAATTTGTGACAGTGAAGCGGAGAAGGACGATTCTGTTTGGGTTGTGATCACGTGCGGCTGTCCCGCGGCGGTCAGAAACCAGCAGATGATGGCTTCACGTTGACCATCTTGGTCTGTAGGACTCCTCGCTTTGTGTGGTCATTCCCAATGACTGTTGGGCATGCCATCTTTTGTTTGTCATCGCCACCATTATCGTCGAGTACACTTAGCTTCACCGCCCACAGTCGCAGCAATATGACGAGGTCAGGTCGGTGACAAAGACTCATGACTCCATTACTATAGAATGAGTCTACTGGGTGCCTGTGGGACACTTTGTTCTCACAAGACACTGGTACACTGATGCTGGTGAAAAATTTCACAGGGTGGTGTAATTTGGATAACCACGGAGGAAACGAACAGGATTCAAATAACACCAGGACCAAAAAAAAAAATGCACATTTTCGGCAGATCTGTCTTTGACGAGCGAGAAATGGACAATTATTTTACACATGTGATGGAACTTACCCGTCCATGAAATTTTGATTTTCCGAGAATTTGTGTGTTAGGGTAGTTTGTGTGTTCCATGGCTGTGCGATGTGGTGACTGTGAGGGCGATGCTACGGGTCTGGTGTGTCTTCTGATGAGCATACTTCGAGTGTCCTGATAAAAGGCGCGCAATGCAGTTGTCTTATGTTTTGACGGATGTAAAGTGGGTACTGTGACAGATTCATTGTGGGTGTTGTAGGTATGACATGCTGGACCTGATGCGGTTCACTCTCACGGTGCGGAAGAACTACCGCAACGTCCCCTACCACAACTGGGTCCACGCCTTCTCCGTCGCCCACTCCATGTACACCGTCATCAAGACCTGTCGCCACCAGCTGACGCACCTAGAGGTAGGCATGGTATAACTCTCACACCTAGAGGTAGGCATGGTATAACTCTCACACCTAGAGGTAGGCATGGTATAACTCTCACACCTAGAGGTAGGCACGGTAGAACTGTCACACCTAGAGGTAGGCACGGTATAACTCTCACACCTAGGGGTAGGCACGGTAGAAATGTCACACCTAGAGGTAGGCACGGTAGAACTGTCACACCTAGAGGTAGGCACGGTATAACTCTCACACCTAGAGGTAGGCATGGTATAACTGTCACACCTAGAGGTAGGCACGGTAGAACTGTCACACCTAGAGGTAGGCACGGTAGAACTGTCACACCTAGGGGTAGGCACGGTAGAAATGTCACACCTAGAAGTAGGCACGGTAGAACTGTCACACCTAGAAGTAGGCACGGTATAACTCTCACACCTAGGGGTAGGCACGGTAGAAATGTCACACCTAGAGGTAGGCACGGTAGAACTGTCACACCTAGAGGTAGGCACGGTAGAACTGTCACACCTAGAGGTAGGCACGGTAGAAATGTCACACCTAGAAGGAGACACGGTGTAACTCTCTCACCTAGGGGTAGGCACGGTAGAACTCTCACACCTAGAAGTAGGCACGGCACAGCTGTCAAACCTAGAGGTAGGCACGGTACATATCACATCTACAGACAGGCATGGCACACCACACTTGGAGACAGGCACGGTATATCACACCTAGAGGTACGGGTACAGGGGCACGGCACAGCTGCCACACCTAGAGGTAGGCACTGTACATGGCATCTAGAGGTAGGCACGGTATATATCACACCTAGAGGTAGCCATAGTACATCACACATAGAGGTAGCCCCTGGACGTACTCCCAAAAGGTAGGCACGGTATATATCACACCTAGAGGTAGCTATAGTACATCACACATAGAGGTAGGCACGGTATATATCACACCTAGAGGTAGCCATAGTACATCACACATAGAGGTAGGCACGGTATATATCACACCTAGAGGTAGCCATAGTACATCACACATAGAGGTAGGCACGGTATATATCACATCTAGAGGTAGCCATAGTACATCACACATAGAGGTAGGCACGGTATATATCACATCTAGAGGTAGCCATAGTACATCACACATAGAGGTAGGCACGGTATATATCACACCTAGAGGTAGCCATAGTACATCACACATAGAGGTAGGCACGGTATATATCACACCTAGAGGTAGCCATAGTACATCACACATAGAGGTAGGCACGGTATATATCACACCTAGAGGTAGCCATAGTACATCACACATAGAGGTAGGCACGGTATATATCACACCTAGAGGTAGCCATAGTACATCACACATAGAGGTAGGCACGGTATATATCACATCTAGTGGTAGCCATATTACATCACACATAGAGGTAGACACGGTACAGCTCTCCCACCTAGAGGTATGCACGGTGCAGCTCTCACACCTAGAGGTAGGAATGGTACAGGTAATGGTACACAATAGAGGTAGGCAGAATGAACGTACTCTGTCTGTCCCTTGTCTGCCACTTTCCCGCACTTCCTTTGTTTTGGACAGAGCTGCGCCGTGATGCAGAGCACCCAAAAAACAGCCTGCCACACTTTCGCCGTGATACAGAGCACCCAAAAAACACCCAGCCACACTTTCGCCGTGATGCAGAGCACCCAAAAAACAGCCTGCCACACTTTCGCCGTGATGACAGAGCACCCCAGAATTGGATGCAGAGCACCCAAAAAACAGCCTGCCACACTTTCGCCGTGATGCAGAGCACCCAAAAAACACCCAGCCACACTTTCGCCGTGTTGCAGAGCACCCAACAAACACCCTGCCACACTTTTGCAGTGATGCAGAGCACCCCAAAACACCCTGCCACACTTTCGCCGTATTAAAAAAAAAAAGGCCTTCCCTAATTTCAGAGTAAACTTCAGTTGCAGTACCTGGTTTTGCTCATGGACTGTGTGTCACTACACACTGTTACATCAACTTCCTGTGCCAATGCCTTACTTTGTTTGTGACCTGTGTCACGACCTGTACCACAGAGGCAAGACCAACAGCATCAGGGTGAAGGTGGTCACGACCCCGTTGTCACGTTCTTTGCTGTTGCAGTGCCTTGCACTGTTCGTGGCCTGTCTGTGTCACGACCTGGACCACAGAGGCAAAACCAACAGCTTCATGGTGAAGAGCGCCTCTCCGCTGGCCGCTGTCTACTCCACCTCCACCATGGAGCACCACCACTTCAACCAGACTGTCACCATTCTGCAGGTGTGTCGCTCAGTGTGTGTGTGTGTGTGTGTGTGCGTGCGTGCGTGCGTGTGTGTGCGTGCGTGCATGTGTGTGTGTGTGTGTGCGTGCGTGCTGCGGCGTCGTGCGTGCGTGCGTGCTGTGCTGTGCGTGGTGTGTGTGCGTGCGTGCGTGCGTGCGTGCGTCGTGCGTGCGTGCGTGCGTGTGTGTGTGTGTGTGCGCTGCGCGACGGGCGTGGTGTGTCGTGTGTGTGTGTGGTGCGTGTGTGTGTGTGTGTGTGTGTGCGCGGTCGTGTGTGTGTGTGTGTGTGTGGTGCGGCGTGCGTGTGCGTGCGTGCGTGTACGTGTGTGTGTGTGTGCGCGCGCGCACGCCAATGTGTGTGTGTGTGTGTGTGTGTGTGTGTGTGTGTGTGTGTGTGTGTGTGTGTGTGTGTGTTGCCGCCGTCAGTTTGCCTATAACCGAGCCTTAAACTTTGGATTTCAGCACGAGGGCCACAACATCTTCAAGTACCTGAATTCTGAGGAGTACAAAAAGGTGGGTCGGTAAACTACACGGCGAGATACCCACTGAGACAGCCTAGGCCTCTGCTGTAACGCGCAGAGACAGATACAGGCTTCGACGCAGTTCGTGGCCCGAGAGTCCGGGTCACCAAAATATAGTCCACAGCGTGTCACAGGTCAAACAGATAACGTTTGAATAGACTAATGCAACACTGGAATAATACTAGCATAAAGCGTACTCTTACATGCTCATACAATAGTATACAATTATAAAGTAACACTACTAATATAAACTGCCAATTTTTATATATATATATTTTTTTTTATGGCGAAGAGAATTGGTGCGTCAGAGTTCAAGCAAATGTGTTGGAGACGTAGCTGATTTGATGAGACAATTTTGAGTTCTTTATTGAGGCAGGCTCAGAGATTTTCCACAGACTGTCCATCAAACAGAGCTTGCAGTGCAGTAGGCACCTGAGAGCTTTGGAAGCCGGATTTGTTTGCTTACTTTCTCATTCTCACCCGTTTATTCCGTCTGCTCCCTTCTCCTCTGTGTGCGAGAGCTGGATGTGATAGACTTCAGTGCACTCCGCTTACCCTCGTAAGATAACTTTGTTCATTCTTTCTCGCTCCCTGACTCTCTCGTACCTTCTTTACTTTTCTTTTTCCTCAGTGTCTTTCCACTCTTTCTCTGTCTCTGCCCCACCACCTTCTGTCTCTGTCCTACCCCTGTCTCTGCCCCACCACCTGTCTCTGCCCCACCTTCTGTCTCTGCCCCACCACCTGTCTCTGCCCCACCAACTTCTGTCTCTGCCCCACCATCTGTCTCTGCCCCACCACCTTCTGTCTCTGCCCCACCACCTTCTGTCTCTGCCCCACCACGTTCCACACCTGTCTCTGCCCCACCACCTGTCTCTGCCCCACCACCTTCTGTCTCTGCCCACCACTCTGTCTCTGCCATCACCTGTCTCTGCCCCACCACCTGTCTCTGCCCCACCACCTTTGTCTCTGCCCCACCACCTTTTGCTCTCTGCCCCCCACCACCTGTCTCTGCCCCACCACCTTCTGTCTCTGCCCCACCACCTTGTCTCTGCCCCACCACCTGTCTCTGCCCCACCACCTTCTGTCTCTGCCCCACCACCTGTCTCTGCCCCACCACCTTCTGTCTCCCACCACTTTTGCCCCACCACCTTCTGTCTCTGCCCACCACCTGTCTCTGCCCCACCACCTGTCTCTTCCCCACCACCTTTGTCTCTGCCCCACCACCTGTCTCTGCCCCACCACCCTGTCTCTGCCCCACCACTTCTGTCTCTGCCCCACCACCTTCTGTCTCTGCCCCACCACCTGTCTCTGCCCCACCACCTTCTGTCTCTGCCCCACCACCTTCTGTCTCTGCCCCACCACCTGTCTCTGCCCCACCACCACCTGTCTCTGCCCCACCACCTTCTGTCTCTGCCCCACCACCTTCTGTCTCTGCCCCACCACCTGTCTCTGCCCCACCACCTTCTGTCTCTGCCCCACCACCTTCTGTCTCTGCCCCACCTCCCCACCTGTCTCTGCCCCACCACCTGTCTCTGCCCCACCCACCACCTTTCTGTCTCTGCCCCACCACCTGTTCTCCCATTCGTCCTGCCCACCACCTGTCTCTGCCCCACCACCTGTCTCTGCCCCACCTGTCTCTGCCCCACCACCTTCTGTCTCTGCCCCACCACCTTCTGTCCTCTGCCCTACCACCTGTCTCTGCCCCACCACCTTCTGTCTCTGCCCCCACCTTCTGTCTCTGCCCACCACCTGTCTCTGCCCCACCACCTGTCTCTGCCCCACCACCTTCTGTCTCTGCCCACCACCTGTCTCTGCCCCACCACTTCTGTCTCTGCCCCACCACCTTCTGTCTCTGCCCACCACCTGTCTCTGCCCACCACCTGTCTCTGCCCCACCACCTTCTGTCTCTGCCCCACCACCTTTCTGCCTTCTCTGCCCCACCACCTTGTCTCTGCCCACCACCTTGTCTCTGCCCCACCACCTGTCTCTGCCCCACCACCTTTCTCTGCCCCACCACCTTCTGTCTCTGCCCACCACCTGTCTCTGCCCCACCACTTCTGTCTCTGCCCCACCACCTTCTGTCTCTGCCCACCACCTTTGTCTCTGCCCCACCACCTTTGTCTCTGCCCCACCACCTTCTGTCTCTGCCCCACCACCTTCTGTCTCTGCCCCACCACCTGTCTCTGCCCCACCACCTTCTGTCTCTGCCCCACCACCACCTGTCTCTGCCCCACCACCTTCTCTCTCTGCCCCACCACCTTCTGTCTCTTTCTCTCCCTTCCGCTCCTCGCTAACCGTTGTTGGTGTCGCCGTGTGAAGGTGCTGGGCGACATCCGGCACAGTATCCTAGCAACAGACCTGGCGCTGTTCTTCACCAACCACGCCCGCCTGAAGGAGGTGGTCACCAAGACGGGCTTCTCCTGGAACTCGCCCGAGCAGCGGTACGAGCTTGACACGCACTCCGCTAAACACGTGCAGTCCTCACAACAGGCACACAACACACAGTCCACACCAGGCAGTCCTCACAACAGGCACACAACTCATGCACCCCCGCCTAAAAAATCACACGTCATCCTGCTCACACGTGCAGTCCTCACTAAGTACAAGTCGCAACTTAACTTCTTGTGTGAACAGATCAAATCTGTGCTGTCTACTGAAGAAGGAAAAGCCGACATAGCTCTCAGTAACGTTAGTACCCTCCGTTGAATCATGGATGCAGTATCTAACGTGACTGTAGCCTGTCGGTCGTGTAGTTAGTCATGCATGCAGTATCCAGTGGCTCCATCGGTCGTGTAGTTAGTCGTGCATGCAGTATCCAGTGGCTGCATCGGTCGTGTAGTTAGTCATGCATGCAGTATCCAGTGGCTCCATCGGTCGTGTAGTTAGTCGTGCATGCAGTGTCCAATGGCTCCATCGGTCGTGTAGTTAGTCATGCATGCAGTGTCCAATGGCTCCATCGGTCGTGTAGTTAGTCGTGCATGCAGTGTCCAATGGCTCCATCGGTCGTGTAGTTAGTCTGCATGCAGTGTCCAATGGCTCCATCGGTCGTGTAGTTAGTCGTGCATGCAGTGTTGCTGATTTGTTGCTGCAAATACGGTCGTGTAATTAGCCCAAAATTTTTTAGGCATGCAGTGTCCAATGGCTGCATCGGTCGTGTAATTAGTCGTGCATGCAGTGTCTATTGGCTGCATCGGTCGTGTAATTAGTCATGCATGCAGTATTTGATGGCTGCATCGGTCGTGTAGTTAGTCGTGCATGCAGTGTCCAATGGCTCCAGCGGTCGTGTAGTTAGTCATGCATGTAGTGTCTATTGGCTGCATCGGTTGTGTAGTTAGTCATGCATGCAGTATTTGATGGCTGAATCGGTGGTGTAATGCTTGAAGTAGAGCCTGTTTAACGGTGCGTTGTTCAATTGGCAACTCTAAGTGCAGGAGCCAGAGACCTTTAGACAACTGATCACTACACTTTCCACACCTGTTTAATGACCATTTTGAGCAGAAAATACGTACATTGCTTTTTCTTGCCAGTATAAAATATTTGTTGCTCCCCGACCCCGGATGTGAAAACGTTACTACCAAGATACTCACTTTGTGAGATCATGCAACGCAGAGTGTCGTATCATGACGGACTACTCTTTTGCTGTGATCTGCTTTATATCTCGTGTGTGTGTGTGTGTGTGTGTGTGTGTGTGTGTGGTGTGTGTGTGTGTAGTTGCGTGTGTGGGTGGGTGGGTGCGTGCCTGCGTGTGCGTACATGTGTCCGCGGGCGCTCGCATCGCTCATTCAGGCAGTCAGCAGCTTTAGAATGTCAGCAAACTGTGGACAAAGGACAAATAACAACCAACAGACTATGGACAAATAACAACCAACAGACTATGGACAAAGGACAAATAACAACCAACAGACTATGGACAAATAACAATAACAACCAACAGACTATGGACAAATAACAACCAACAGACTATGGACAAATAACAATAACAACCAACAGACTATGGACAAATAACAATAACAACCAACAAACTATGGACAAATAACAACCAACAGACTATGGACAAATGACAGCAAAAACCAGAAGAATGTAGGCATGGAATAATGACTACGAAACGAGACGTGGAGTAATGGAGAGGAAATAAAAAACAAAAACAACAGAGGCTAGAATAGAGAAGACAGCAGCCAAAACAGCACGGACTAATGACTGTATGAGAATCTGAACAAATGAAAACCAACGTAGCGTAGACCAGTGACTGTGACGAGCAGCAAAAACAACGGGACTTGGTCACGCGTTTGCAGCGGAACAATGAGCTACGAGTAGTGCTGTGACCAAAAGCGTTTGCGCGCGGAGAGAGCCGAGCAGACAGGTGCGCGCTGGTCTGCAGCAACAAAATATTGACTGGAATACCTGGAAAATGTCTCCATCATTCTGTCATTGCTTTTATTTTCTCACAAGTCAACAGCTGTCCCAGAGAAGGCCTGTTTCCGCGATAGCACAGTGGGCACAGATCCGTCGGTTGTTGGCGAACTCCGTGTGCATGTCAGATCACTGTGGAAGACGTAGCTCTGTCAGTACAACCTCCAGGATATGCGTAGCTCTGTCACTACTGCCTCCAGGATATGCGTAGCTCTGTCACTACTACCTCCAGGATATTATGCGTAGCTCTGTCACTACTACCTCCAGGATATTATGCGTAGCTATGATCAGCCACAAGTCTGTCTCCTGCCGTCGCCTTCAACTGCTGCTTGTTGGCGTGTGCAGCCTGCTGGCGCGTGCTCTCACTATGGCGGCGAGCGATCTCTGCGCCATGACCAAGTCGTGGGAGGTGCAGGCAGCCACGGTCAAGGTCATCTATCAGGAGTTTTATGAGCAGGTGACCTTCGGCGACAATCTTGAACCAGGCAGCCATCCTGGATCTAACGGCTTCTTTTCCTGATTTTTTACAATGGTTTTGTGGTTTTAGTTGTGGTTTTGTTTTGTTGGGGGGGGGGGGCTGTTCGCTTCTCCTTTGTCCCCCATCTTGTCTTTGTCCAGAGAGGACCGTGTGCTGTTGCCAGGACGTTACGTTCATTAATTCCTTCACGTTTTTTCTTCCTTCGTTTACCCTGACAACCCTTATTTCCGGCAGCAATAGTGTGGTGCTTTCTTCACATTGCTTGCTGTTGTTCATATCGCTGTTTTCTTCTTACCCTAACTATAAGTGGTTCGTTGTATTCCGTTTCGCTTTTGTTCGGACTGTTCCGGCAGTTTTGTTTGCTTTCTAACGTCGGCCTCTTCCTTTAGTTTCGTCTTTTGACCCGCAGCTGTGTCCGGCACGCTTCTCAGTGTTAGTTTATTAACATCAAACATGAGAGATCGACCTTGTCAGCGACAGTGTCGAGAGTCCCTTAATATCAAACAAGGACTGCCCCACCTCGAAATCGACCTCGTCAGTGCGAGTTTGTAACAATGAGATCAATGGGGCAACCTAGAGATCGATCTTGTCAGTGTCAGACTTTATGACAAGGACTGTCCCACCTGGAGATCGACGTTGTCGGTGTCAGACTTTGTGGCAGGGACCTAAAGATTGACGTTGTCAATGTCAGACTTTATGACAAGGACTATCCCACCCAGAGATCAACGTTGTCAGTGTCAGACTTCGTAACAAGGACTGTCCCACCCAGAGATCGACGTTGTCAGTGTCAGACATTATGACAAGGACTATCCTACCCAGAGATCGACGTTGTCAGTGTCAGACTTTGTGACACGGACTGTCCCACCCAGAGATCGACGTTGTCAGTGTCAGACTTTGTGACACGGACTGTCCCACCCAGAGATCGACGTTGTCAGTGTCAGACTTTGTGACACGGACTGTCCCACCCAGAGATCGTCGTTGTCAGTGTCAGACTTTGTGACACGGACTGTCCCACCCAGAGATCGACGTTGTCAGTGTCAGACTTTGTGACACGGACTGTCCCACCCAGAGATCGTCGTTGTCAGTGTCAGACTTTGTGACACGGACCTAGAGATCGTCGTTGACGGCAGACTAAATACTGTCGTATCTTTATGAGCAGGTGCGACAAAGCTACCGGACTATCAGAGCAGCAAAAGGGAAGCATCAAGAGTTGTGTTTTTTTTCTGTATTCTTGAAGTCGCACCTAAACAAAAGTTGGTCAGTGTCTGTGACATCATGATGCTGGTCTCTTTGATTCGTTGTCACAAACACTGCCTCTCCTTAACATCATGGTGGTTATGCAGTGTCTGTGAATACATGATACTGGTATGTGAATCACTGTTGTCACTCTCCTTGACATCATGTTGGTTAGTGTGTGTCAGTGCATTACCCTGGTCTGTGTCTGTGAATGACTGTTGTCATTAACACTGCGTCTCCTTGACATCATATTGTTCCGTGTCTGTGAATGACTGTTGTCCGTCTCCTTGACATCATATTGCTCCGTGTCTGTGAATGCATGTTGTCGCCCGAACAGTGTTGTTTAGCGCAGTTTGGATGCTCCCTGCACTGCACCGTGACTTGATGTGTAGTTTAACCTGGCTGCGGCTATGTAGTTTGTCGATGTGGCAGGCAAGATGTTGATGTGTGTAATTTTGTTTCTCTCTTTCCCTGTGCCTGTGTGGTGATGGCGGGGTGCGCCTTGTAGGGATTTGCTCATGGGCATCTCCATGACGGCCTGTGACCTGTGCGCCATGTATAAACCCTGGCAAACGCAGCTCGACCTCGTCTATGTCATTATGGAAGAATTCTGGCAACAGGTAAGCCATGCATGCTTGGGTAATCGCTACGCCATGCCTTGGCAACAATGGCAACAGATAAGCCTGCTTGAAAATCGGAACCATGCCCTGTGTAAACACTGGCAACAGATAAGCCTGCTTGAAAATCGGCACCATGCCCTGTGTAAACACTGGCAACAGATAAGCCTGCTTGAAAATCGGCACCATGCCCTGTGTAAACACTGGCAACAGATAAGCCTGCTTGAAAATCGACATCGTGCTATGTGTAAACACTGGCAACAGATAAGCCTGCTTGAAAATCGACACCATGCCCTGTGTAAACACTGGCAACAGATAAGCCTGCTTGAAAATCGACACCATGCCCGGTGTAAACACTGGCAACAGATAAGCCTGCTTGAAAATCGACACCATGCCTGATGTAAACACTGGCAACAGATAAGCCTGCTTGAGTGAGCACTGACTCACCTACGCCATACTGCGTTGAAATGCTGGCATCAGGTAAGCCGCGTTCGTGATAACACTGGGAAAACAATACCACGTGTATACACTTGCAACATTATGATGCCTGCAAACACTGGCAACAGTGCCATGCGTAAAGACTGGCAACGTTCTGCGGCGTGTGAAAACCGGCAACACTGCCAGTAGCTTAGCAAGGACTAGTTGTTAGACATGTTTTTGACTGAACCTAAACTACAATCCTTGTAAAATAAAGTTTTCGAGTTCTCTCTCTTTCGGTGGTAGGTATCAGCCAGCTGAGAGGTTACATTTGGCTAATCTTTGATTTTACAAACGTTACAAATTATTGGCTTGAAATAATATTCAGTTACTCGACGCCAAAGGGCTTTAAACGGCTCCTGTGGTGTTTTGCTACATTGTTTAGAAGGATATGTTGTTTTAGTGTGTTGTTATTTTGGGTGGATTATTATTTTTATTTTAAATTGCGTTTTTTGGGGGGGTATGTTTTTATTTTGCTTTGTTTTTCTTTTAGTTTTAGTTTTTTCTTTGTCGTGTTTGTTTTTATTTTGCCGCCTCTTTTCTGGAAGTCAGTTTCTTTGTCGTGTTTGTTTTTATTTTGCCGCCTCTTTTCTGGAAGTCAGTTTCTCTTTATACTGGTTCGTCACAAATGCAAGAAATGACGTACGTGGACGTTAAACCTTGAAGGAAACGGTTTAAGACGAATGTTTATTGATTTGCATCATGTCGGTGCTTGCATGTACTGTTACAGTGAGCTATGAAAGGAACGTAGCGTACACGGGATGTCTCTTATAGTCCTAACTCGCTGCAGCTTTGGATCCAATGTGTGCAGGCCTGTGGCTTCGGAAGAGGTTAACTCTGATTGCTGTGAGACATGTGTAGCGTAAGAAGAGTTTTGCCACTGAAATGGCTGAGTGCGATTTCATTTAAACAGCCTGATCGATAAGTGTTTTCGATCAGGTGTTTGTTTATTTGGTCTAGTTTTCATGATCTGAGTGTTTGGTCTAGTTTTCGTGATCTGAATGTTTGACAGTTTCGACGTCACTGTAGATATACAGCAACCTTGAGGATAAGTTGTTAGTAAATTTATTGACGGAACTGTGTGACCAAACCTTGATGCCATTGCCCTAACTGACGTCACTGTAATGACGTGTGCCAGGGTGATGAGGAGAAGATGAAAGGTATGACGCCCATGCCAATGATGGACCGAGACAAGCAGAACGAACTACCGCAACTCGAGGTGAGCATTACCCCCCCCCCCCCCCCCCCCCCCCCTCCCCCCACCCGTTGCCTGATCCTCAGTTAACCACTAGAATTACTCACTTTTTAATTCTCCTCTTACTTACTCTTTGATTTGACCCTTCATATTTCGGTTTATTACTCGATTTGCTGTCATTCGCTTGTTGCGGTAAAAAAGGGAAATTTTAAGGATTGTTTCTTTGATCTATGGCTAGAAAAACTTAAGTTTTTGTTGTTGTTGTTGTTGTTTTATCGTCATAAACCCTTTGTGCTGTTCGCAGGACACTAAAATCCAATTATTAATTAAATTTTCGCTTTAAAGTATTTAATCTGTTATTGCTGTTCGTATATTGTTGCTGTTTTGTTTGTTTGTTTGTTTTTGTTGTTGTTGTTGTTGTTGTGTGTGCGTGTGCGTGCGTGCGTACGTGCGTGTGTGTTTTCATCACAATCGCATATCAATAGTTTATCCGTGCTTTTGCGCGCGCGGGTGTGTGTGTGTGTGTGTGTGTGTGTGTGTGTGTGTGGTGTGTGTGTGTGTGTGTGTGTGTGTTTAATTGTCTGGGACAAGCAGTTTCTTGTTGTGACGTTTGCCAGTGGAGATGGGTGTTTTAAGACAGCGTGAACGACCTGCTGAACTGTAGCCTGTGTCTCTCGTGATGATATCACTTTGGCCGGTGGTGCGTGAAGATTTGCAGAACTGTATTTCTTATCAACGTTGGCGAGCGAGGTGTGTGTGTGGAGGGTGGCTAGTGTTGATGCATGGCGTGCTGTGCTCTACAGGTTGGCTTCATTCTGGGTATCTGTCTACCCTGTTACAAACTGCTGACGGACATCATGCCGGAGACAGAGCCCATGCTGAAAGGAGTCATGTGAGTTACTCACCACCCTTCCTTCAACAGCCTTCCTGGTTCTGCTGTCTACACCCTCCTTCTTCCCTTCCTGGTTCTGCTGTCTGCACGCTCCTTCTTCCCTTCCTGGTTCTGCTGTCTACACCCGCCTTCTCGCCTTCCTGGTTCTGCTATCTACACACCCCTTCTTCCTTTCCTGGTTCTGCTGTCTACACCCTCCTTCTTCCCTTCCTGGTTCTGCTGTCTACACGCTCCTTCTTCCCTTCCTGGTTCTGCTGTCTACACCCCTTCTTCCTTCCTGGTTCTGCTGTCTACACCTCCTTCTTCCCTTCCTGGTTCTGCTGTCTACACCCTCTTCTTCCCTTCCTGGTCTGCTGTCTACACCTCCTTCTTCCCTTCCTGGTTCTGCTGTCTACACCCTCCTTCTTCCCTTCCTGGTTCTGCTGTCTACACCTCCTTCTTCCCTTCCTGGTTCTGCTGTCTACACCCTCCTTCTTCCCTTCCTGGTTCTGCTGTCTCACCCTCCTTCTCCTTCCTGGTTCTGCTGTCTACACCCTCCTTCTTCCCTTCCTGGTTCTGCTGTCTACACCTCCTTCTTCCCTTCCTGGTTCTGCTGTCTGCACCCTCTTCTTCCCTTCCTGGTTCTGCTGTCTGCACCCTCCTTCTCCCTTCCTGGTTCTGCTGTCTACACCCTCCTTCTTCCCTTCCTGGTTCTGCTGTCTACACCCTCCTTCTTCCCTTCCTGGTTCGTGTCTACCCCCCTTCTCCCTTCCTGGTTCTGCTGTCTACACCCTCCTTCTTCCCTTCCTGGTTCTGCTGTCTACATCCTCCTTCTCCCTTCCTGATTCTGCTGTCTACACCCTCCTTCTTCCTTCCTGGTTCTGCGTCTACACGCTCCTTCTTCCCTTCCTGGTTCTGCTGTCTACACCCTCCTTCTTCCCTTCCTGGTTCTGCTGTCTACACCCTCCTTCTTCCCTTCCTGGTTCTGCTGTCTACACCTCCTTCTCCCTTCCTGGTTCTGCTGTCTACACCCTCCTTCTTCCCTTCCTGGTTCTGCTGTCTGCACGCTCCTTCTTCCCTTCCTGGTTCTGCTACCTACACGCTCCTTCTCCCCCCCCCCCCCCCTCCCCGTTCTTCTGTCTACACTCTTCTCCTTCTTCCCTTTCTGATTCTTCTCTCTACACTCATCTGCTTCACAGTCCCTCACATTGTTCCTGCTTCTTTCCTCTGTACTCATCGCTCGGCACCTTTCCTCCTCCTTCACTTAGTAATCTTCCTACAACAGCATTACTGCATTTTCCTCAGTCCTTTTTTTCTCTCCAAAATCCTTTAACAAAAGAACTAAACGAACAGACCTGTTTTTGGAAGGGTGGGTGAGGACGGGGTATACTGAACTGAGTAGGGGGAAAGCTACAAGTAATCAGCGCAAATCGCGATGCTCCTATTGGTACACGGCATCCCTTGTCAAAGACGATTGGAGCCCTGGCCCGCAGCGACTGGTGTTTACTCCTGTGTTTGTGGTCTGTTGACAGGGAGAACCTGAGGCAGTGGCAGCAGCTGGCAGACCAGCAGAAGGATGCAGACGACGGGAAGCACGTCCAACTCGCCATCACACACAAGGTCGAAGTCAAGGAGACCAACCACAAGGTCAAGGTCACCAACCACAAGGTGGAAGGTGCTGCAGAGGACGCGGACGAGGCGGCAGATGCCCAGGACGCGACGCCCCAGGAGGAAGAGGAGGAGGAAGACCCGCAGACAGATCAGACCCTGGGCCACGGGTCAGACCCGGTGGTGGTGCTTGCCGGCGACGACAGCGAAAGCACGGAGGATAGAAACCTCGTTTCGGACACACGTACGCCATCACCGGAGTCCTGAGTTTGCGTGTCACTCACAGCATCGGGGTCTTGAGTTGTCTGCGTGGCATTCAGACCATCGTGGCACTCAGACCATCGTGGCACTCAGACCATCGTGGCACTCAGACCATCGTGGCACTCAGACCATCGTGGCACTCAGACCATCGTGGCATTCAGACCATCGTGGCACTCAGACCATCGTGGCATTCAGACCATCGTGGGACTCGGACCATCGTGGGACTCGGACCATCGGAGTCCCTTGTCTGTCTGCAGCCGGGACCTTTTTTTTGCCGGAGAACTCTCGGACATGGGGTTGCTTCCCTTTGCAGCTCCCTCATTGTCCTCAGGCTTCACAACATCAGGCCTGACCATTGTCCCTAGCACTCCAGAAACAAGCAGCAAAATGTAGCAGCCGTGGAGATGCAGGAGTGACGTCGGCGTGTTGCTGTGCTTTGTGATTTCTTATAGCTGATTGGTGTGTGTGTGTGTGTGTGCGTGTGTGCGTGCGTGCGTACTTGCGTGCGTGCGTGCGTGCGTGTGTGTGCTCTGTAGACTGTCCCGATGCAGCGACCTCCGCCACAGTTCACATGGGTGTGTTGTTGCCGGTCATGGTGCAGTGACCTCATCTATGCTCTGTTCTCGATCACGGTACAGTGACCTCACCTATGCTCTGTTCCATGTTCATGTGCATGTTCTCAGTCTTGGTGCACGTGCGAAACACTTACGAATCCATGCCTCACCGATCGTCTCCACGAACTTTGTTCTACTGTGTCCATTGCCTAAGCCGGCCTGTGGGGACCGGAACTCGGCGTTGCTGTGTGTGGCGGTGGGTCGCCTAGTCTGGTCTGTGGGGACCGGAACTCGGCGTTGCTGTGTGTGGCGGTGGGTCGCCTAGTCTGGTCTGTGGGGAACAGAACTCGGCGTTGCTGTGTGTGGCGGTGGGTCGCCTAGTCTGGTCTGTGGGGAACAGAACTCGGCGTTGCTGTGTGTGGCGGTGGGTCGCCTAGTCTGGTCTGTGGGGAACAGAACCTGTGGTTCACCTGTTCACTGCTCAGCACTGCATGCACGGGACTGTGCTGGAATCCGGTGTCAGAGGAGAGTCAGCGAGAACAGAGCACTGAGATCAGTGTAAACACTATTTCCGTGATGACAGTCGGTGATGACAGGACGTTATGATGACCCAGTCAACGTTTTCAGCGCGCGGGCAGTCGGTGGAGACAATGCGTTATAAACCCCCTGTGTTTTTTTATGCACGGAGAGTTGGTGAAGACGGAGTGTTATACTGATCCTGTGTTTATTATGCATGGAGAGTTGGAGAAGACGGAGTGTTATACTGATCCTGTGTTTATTATGCATGGAGAGTTGGTGAAGGCGGAGGTATTATACTGATCCTGTGTTTATTATGCATGGAGAGTTGGTGAAGACGGAGGTATTATACTGATCCTGTGTTTATTATGCATGGAGAGTTGGTGAAGACGGAGTATTATACTGATCTTGTGTTTATTATGCATGGAGAGTTGGTGAAGGCGGAGTGTTACAGCGATTCTGTGTTTATTATGCATGGAGAGTTGGTGAAGGCGGAGTGTTATAGCGATTCTGTGTTTATTATGCATGGAGAGTTGGTGAAGACGGAGTATTATAGCGATCCTGTGTTTATTATGCATGGGGTGTCGGTGATACCAGAGCATGGTAGGTATCTTGCGTTTAATGCGTGGACAGTCGCCGATCAGAGAGCTCTATAATTATCCAGTGTTTATTAAGCGCAGCGAGTCGATGATGACATATCATTATAGTTATCCTGTGTTTGTCACGTGTGGATGGTCGGTGAAAACAGAGCATTAAATGTATCCAGTGTTTGTCACGCGTGAAGAGTGGGTGAAGACAGAGCATTATAAGTATCCAGTGTTTGCTATGCCTACAGGGTCGGCGAAGACACAGCATTATAATGACCCTCCGTTTGCCAGGAGTGGAGGGTCAGTGAAGAGAGAGCGGACTGAACCGATGTTTATCGCTTGTAAAATGGATGTGTGAGGCGTCGGTGGTTAAGTCGGCGATATCATGAGCAGTTAAAGAACTTGGTATAGGATTACCGTTATGGTACTTGATGGTGAAATCTGACCTTGGCCTAAACTCCGACACTCCACACAATTTTGTTTCTTCTTTTAAGATGTTTTTATATGGTAATCTGTAAAATATTTAATTGGATTACATATATTTCTCGGATTATAGCGGTTGATGTTGTGTCCTTGCTGTGACTTCAGGTAATTAACTATTTAAGCTGTGTCCTTGTTGTGACTTCAGGTAGTTAACTGTTTAAGGCGTGTCCTTGCTGTGACTTCAGGTAGTTAACTGTTTAAGGCGTGTCCTTGCTGTGACTTCAGGTAGTTAACTGGTTAAGGCGTGTCCTTGTTGTGACTTCAGGCAGTTAACTGGTTAAGGCGTGTCCTTGTTGTGACTTCAGGTAGTTAACTGGTGTGTAATTGATGTGACTTTAGCCAGTTAATGCGAAGTCAATAGCCGGTGTGTTGCGCTGGCTCTGACCAGTGGCCGCAGACTTAAGAGAATATTACATATCCTTTCTTACTATGTGGCGTACTACTGTGAAAGTTATTTTGATTTACTGAATCTTGTTTAAACCCGTTTAGCGTGCACATAGTCGCTGTGTTATTGTGCTTTACTGTTAACACACGCGGAGGATTGTAACTGGTTTCCTAAACGCTCCCTTCCGTGTTCAAGTGTGGGGCAAGTGTGGGTACCTCAAAACGAACCGTGAAAACCACGACGGGATGCTCCTTCGGACCGTCGCTGGTCTGTGTCAGTGCTGTCTGCACGTGCTGCATCAGCACAGGCCACCAAGCTCCCGAAACCGGATCCACTGTGTACAGGCAAACGATCAGGAAACGGTGTAAAATGCATGCTGCCTTTCAGCGGTAGTTCAGCGGACTCTTGTTTTTGTTTGTTGTTCACCTCAGTTATGTTTCTGTGAGCTACAGCTTGGTCCGGATCGAATCGCTGCAAACTATGCTAGATCATCTGATAATAAAACATGTGTTCTACTCCTTGACAAAACACATGATGTTTTATTTCCATGCTGATTTTCTCAACGCCATTCATACTGTGGGGCATTTTATTATATGTTCCCCTTCATTTAGACGAGATCTTTGCCACACAAAAAGGCGGTCTCCCCTTTGAACATTTTCGTGGACAGCGCCAGTTTTCCGGAACTGTTATGTTTAACAAAAGCATGTATCCCATTATTATACATTGTATATCTGTGAAACCACGAACAGCCTTTTTATTTCTATTATTGACTGTACAAAATATTTGGGCCCCCCCCCCCCCCCCACTTCCTCCCCAATCGAATTCGCGAAAAAATAAAGTCCCAAATCGCTGTGAAATGGTAACTTAATAGCAACTATAATCACAGCCGTCAAACTTGCTATTATTCTGTACGTACAGTATTGGTTTGTGCTTTTGTCGACGATTTATTCATGTTCAGTTTTCATGCGGTGTACTTCCGTACGTTTATGCACTTTTGTGTATGGGCGTTTGTCCCTTTGTGTGCGTGCGCGCGCGCGTGTGTGTGTGCTTGCGTGTACGAGCACGTGGGTGTATGCTGGAGTGCGTGCGTCTATTTCTATGCTCCCTTGTAGGCGTATTGTAATCTGCTTGTGTACATCAGCCATACAGAGTGTGCGCAACTCTCTGCACATGTTTCTGTGTCTGTCTGCTGGTGATTTTCATGTGCGCGACACAAAGACTGAAACAGGTAGACACTGAAAATTACGCAAACCCATTGTGGGTGACCTACAAAGCGTTGTCCGTTGCAAACCATCCCCATGTCTGACCCAATGGCACCCGTGTTATTTATTTGTATATAATGTGGAGAATCCAGATGTACCAAGTAGATTGTCTTCGTATTTTTCATATGCACTTGCACATTGCATCTCATGTGTAGAAACGCTAAATACACCAATGTATGCCAGTTTATCTGTGAAAATACATGAAATAGTATTGCAAAGTTGTCTTTCTTTGAATCGTCTCACCTTTGCAATGGTTGCTGTAGTCGTGAAACCCATGACACGAAACATCACGTGCAGCTGCTCAGCAAGGCGATTCTGAAATGTAGTCAGTGAAAATGCAGCTTCGTGGGTTTGCGGAGAACAGAAATAATAATTACACACACAAGCACACACGCACGCACCCACTCACACACACACACACACACACACACACACACACACACACACACACACACACACACACACACACACACACTAAAAGAGCGACACAGCTTTGTGTATAACCCTTTCTGATGTCCCAAATTATCTGTGATCTCTGGCGATAAACAATTCATGACGTCAATGCAATCCACAATGAGCGTTTTACTCGCTGTCTTTTGAGTTTCATGTAACGCCCACCCTACATCTTCGTTGGTCCTGAGACGACCTTGTGCGGTTGACAGGACGTTAAAATCGAATGAAAGTTCTAGTTTCTCGTACACTTTTCCACAGAGACTTCAGAATCGAACATGGTACGCGACCGACCGTAGTTCGAGTGAACTTTGACTCTTGGAAATTAGCAAGTGTTGTCATGTGGTGCCCAGTCAGTTTCGAGTTTTCGAACTCACGCGTGTTGCATTGTTGGTAAAACGATGGAATTTTTGACCTAAAAACGAACAGAGGCGAATAGGTATTTTGAAGTGTACTGACGACTCTGTGTGTGGAACGAGAGCCGGACTTGTACACGCAGCCAATCGGGATTAGCGGCTATCTACCTTTAACTACTTGCTTCTTAATGTCCTCGGATGTCAGATGACATATTAGGGACAAGCAGCCTTTAACTGTATTTGCTCTACATATATATGGGCCCAGGAGGCGACGACATTTTTTATTTTTTTAACTGTAGTTGATTTTAAGTGGGATACATAGCGTGGAGTATAGACCTACTGCCAAACTTACTTGCTCCGTTTCCTTAAATGACTGCAGCTGTGCAGTACCGAACGCAACATGGCTCATTCATACACTTACGTAGAAGCTGTACGGTGCATGATCAGGAGCAGATCTCTGTGTAATTTGCAGTACCCGTTTAAAGTTCTTATGAACAGGCTTTAAATATGTTGCTATCAAAACGTTTGACATGAAACGCCAAGCGTCCACGCTATTGTCCCTTGCTGCAGCAAGAGTTTGGAATCATCAGCTCCGTTCTGTGGCCTAGAGTGAAGCTCTGGACCCGAAACCTCACGTCTTCAGACAGCCCCAGTTTCCTAGAGTGAAGCTCTGAACCCGAAACCTCATGTCTTCACACAGCCCCAGTTTCCTAGAGTGAAGCTTTAAAACCCGTGACTTCATGTCCGTTCAGCAAATCCGAGTTTCCTTGTTGAGGAAAGCCAGCTGCAGCAGAGTTGTGGCACCACTGTGCACGTGCTCAATGTTCAATAACCGGAATTCGTTGTGTCAGATCTTCGTTATTATTACGTGAATGGTTGTGTCTTTATGAAAAAATAAACTTTTGCAAAAGATGATAAATTGTGTAATCTGTGTGTGTGTGTGTGTGTGTGTGTGTGTGTGTGTGTGTGTGTGTGTGTGTGTGTGTGTGTGTGTGTGAGAGAGAGAGAGAGAGAGAGAGAGAGAGTGTGTGTGTGTGTGTGTGTGTGTGTGTGTGTGTGTGCGCGCGCGCGCGCAAGCAGATACAAGAATTCTTTGCATAGGAAAATGTGGAAACTGCGACAGCCTGCCTGCTCGCCTGATTTGGCTCCATGCTATTTTGTTTCCACACCCAAAGAAATGTCTAGCAGGTAAAACTGTCAACACTGCCACAGTCCCACAGTACCTGCCACATGTACATCGCTAGAAATCACTCATTTCTGCGGTGAACATGTGTCGGCAGGGGAGGTGTACTTTGAACACATCCAGTGGAACATTAATCTGACCAGTGAGCACACTGCTAACAACAAATTCTCATTTCTGAAAACTCTCATGGGCCTGCAAGTAACTAATGCAGCACCCTGACACCTGCACTGCAGCCTGTGCTGCTCACTGACACCTGCATTGCAATGCTGCTCACTAACACCTGTAATGCAATGCTGCTCACTGACGCCTGTAATACAATGCCGCTTACTGACACCTGTAATGCAGCTTCTGTTGCACATTGACACACGTAAAGCAATGTTCCCCACTGACACCCGTGACGCAGTGTTGCACATTCACACCCTGGATGCAGTGTTGCATGCTGACACCTGTAATGCGTTGAGTAGCCGTACAGCAAGTGCCTGTGCCTGACACTGCAGAGCGATAGTGACGCAAAGCACTGCAGCCCGATCCGAGGGGTGTGACTGAAGGCGGAATAAGGAACACGGCAGTCTCTTAACGTCTCGTCAACCGCAGAGGGTCACCTCAGCACTAGTCACGCATTCACAATTCTTTGACAACACGTTCAACACGAGTCACTCAATCGCAATCACTGCCAAACGTCCAAAACCAACCATCCGTCTGTCAATGCACGATAACACATGTTTGGGTACCTATTTACATTCCGTAGGGCTAACTGCTCATAGTCGCAAGCGACCACTCGAGGTTCCCGTGGGGAGTGCAGTTACAAAGTAGAGAGGCTTTGGGGAAAAACGAGGCTGAATGGACCGGGTAGGTAGAGATCAGGACAAGGAAGAAATTTCTGGCAGTGGGTGAAGCATGCGTGGCTATATTCTGATCTATTCCAGGCTTTAACGGAAGAACATTGCCAGCTCTGGGTTCTTAACGGTAGGGTCCTTATTTTCCGCGTCCGCAGTACCCCACTGCGGGATGACGGGACGTTAAAGTCCAAGAGCTAAGAAAACGAAAAAGACCGGTGCAGTGGCAGTCAGCGTGAGTCAGACACAGAGACGGTATCCAGCAGCAGCAGTCGAATTATCATCTGACCCAGTCCCGCAGCGCCTTCAGGCCGGGACCGCTGACCGGACAAAGGACAACCTTTCTTTCTTGGTGCTTTACGTCCACGGAGGCGAGATGGCCTGTTAGGGACGGGGACAGAGTGGGAAGGGGCCGACAGAGTGAAGGCTCGACCGCGGAAACCGCCCGAAAAAGACAGGAGAGACCGTGGACCGCCGCCAGAACAATGGAAGTGTTAAGGCGGTGTCCCCTCGCCATTGCACAGCGACTTGTGCACTGCGCAATTGCTGTTTCAACTGCTGTGCCTGGCCAGAGTCACAAAGACAATGTCCGTTGCACTGCTGTTGACGAACAACTTGGACAACTCAAGCAAAGGAAGTCCAATTTTCTTAGCCCAGCTCCACCTCCCTACTCATGATCCCTTCTGGGCTAAGTTGAGGGTCAAGCTCCACCTCCCTCCTCTAAGATCTCTTGATCTTTTGATCTTGCCTGGACAACCACGGACGCTTGCTGTTAAGTACATTCAACACCACTCTCTTTCACAGACGCTTGCTGTTAAGTACATTCAATATCACTCTCTTTCACAGACGCTTGCTGTTCAGTACATTCAATCACCACTCTCTTTCACAGACGCTTGCTGTTAAGTACATTCAATCACCACTCTCTTTCACAGACGCTTGCTGTTAAGTACATTCAATCACCACTCTCTTTCACAGACGCTTGCTGTTAAGTACATTCAATCACCACTCTCTTTCACAGACGCTTGCTGTTAAGTACATTCAATCACCACTCTCTTTCACAGACGCTTGCTGTTAAGTACATTCAATCACCACTCTCTTTCACAGACGCTTGCTGTTAAGTACATTCAGTCACCACTCTCACAGACGCTTGCTGTTAAGTACATTCAATCACCACTCTCTTTCACAGACGCTTGCTGTTAAGTACATTCAATCACCACTCTCTTTCACAGACGCTTGCTGTTAAGTACATTCAATCACCACTCTCTTTCACAGACGCTTGCTGTTAAGTACAGTCAATCACCACTCTCACAGACGCTTGCTGTTAAGTACATTCAATCACCACTCTCTTTCACAGACGCTTGCTGTTCAGTACATTCAATCACCACTCTCTTTCACAGACGCTTGCTGTTCAGTACCTTCAATCACCACTCTCTTTCACAGACGCTTGCTGTTCAGTACATTCAATCACCACTCTCTTTCACAGACGCTTGCTGTTCAGTACATTCACGACTCTCTGTCACTGCTACTGCCGTGGCTCAGAACAACGAGCCAGTGCAACAGGCTACCAGCCACTATACTGCCAGCGTCCTACAGCCTTCAAAATTTGTAACCAACGGCAATCTCGTTCAAAACTGGAAAGGTTCCATCTCCAGTTCAGTTATTGTCTCACTGCCAGCAGGTTGAACCAAGAAGACGAGCCGATTCGTATCACTGGCGGTAGCTGGCACTATGAGATTTGTCGCCACAAATGTGCAGTTTGTCGCGACAAGTTCTCGTTTAGACAATGGGCTACAGTTCTCATCCCGCGACTACATCAAGTTTGTAGACCTGTGGGTTTGTCCACCCTACCTTCGCCCTCATATAACCGCAATGGTTGACTGGGCGTAAAACACCAAGATACTTACTTACCACCCCCCCCCCCCCCCCCCCCCCCCCCCAACCCACCTGTCTGTACCCTCGCCGCCAACAAGGAAACGGAGAAGCGGAGCGCTCTGTACAGACGGTGAAGAGACTGTCGAAGAGGCAGACGACCCCTACATCGCCGTACTCAACGACAGAACCGCGCCTCTCCAACACGGGTCGAGTCCAGCACAGCCGCTGCTGCAGCGGAGGAGTAAGTAAGTTGGTATTTTACGCCCAGTCGACCGGTACGGTTATATCAGGGCGATGCAGCGGAGGAGTAAGTAAGTTGGTATTTTACGCCCAGTCAACCGGTACGGTTATATCAGGGCGATGCAGCGGAGGAAACCCCGGAGTGCCCACTTTGCCAACATTCTACTGATGTTCCAGACTGGAGAGACCCGAAAGCTAATTCTGCATGACCAGCGTCATCGGGACAACGTCGCTACTGCCACGTCTTGGACTAGTTTAACCTGTCGGGGTCAAGACTCCAAAGAAAAGAGAAGCTGCGGTGACCGGTCCATCACCACTGCTGCCAGCGTAACCATCCCACACCTGACCCTGCACCATGCAGTCCCATCCCACACCTGGCCCTGTACCATGCAGTCCCATCCTACACCTGGCCTTGTACCATGCAGTCCCATCCTACACCTGGCCCTGTACCATGCAGTCCCATCCTACAACTGGCCCTACCATGTAGTCCCATCCTACACCTGGCCCTACCATGCAGTCCCATCCTACACCTGGCCCTACCATGCAGTCCCATCCTACACCTGGCCCTACCATGCAGTCCCATCCTACGCCTGACCCTACACCATGCAGTCCCATCCTACACCTGGCCCTGTACCATGCAGTCCCATCCTACACCTGGCCCTACATCACGCAGTCCCATCCCACACCTGGCCCTGCATCACACAGTCCCACCCTACACCTGGCCCTACACCATGCAGTCCCATCCTACACCTGGCCCTGCATTATGCAGTCCCACCCTACACTTGGCCCTACACCATGCAGTCCCATCCTACACCTGACCCTACACCACACAGTCCCATCCTACACCTGGCCCTGCATCACGCAGTCCCATCCTGCACCTGGCCCTACACCATGCAGTCCCATCCCACACCTGGCCCTGCATCATGCAGTCCCATCCTACACCTGGCCCTGCATCACACAGTCCCATCCTACACCTGGCCCTACATCACGCAGTCCCATCCCACACCTGGCCCTGCATCACACAGTCCCACCCTACACCTGGCCCTACACCATGCAGTCCCATCCTACACCTGGCCCTGCATCATGCAGTCCCACCCTACACCTGGCCCTACACCATGCAGTCCCATCCTACACCTGACCCTACACCACGCAGTCCCATCCCACACCTGGCCCTGCATCACGCTGTCTCATCCTACACCTGGCCTTACCATGCAGTCCCATCCCACACCTGGCCTTACCATGCAGTCCCATCCCACACCTGGCCCTGCATCACACAGTCCCATCCTACACCTGGCCCTGCATCACACAGTCCCATCCTACACCTGGCCCTACACCATGCAGTCCCATCCTACACCTGACCCTACACCACACAGTCCCATCCTATACCTGGCCCTGCATCACGCAGTCCCATCCTACACCTGACTCTGCATCACGCAGTCCCATCCTACACCTGGCCCTGCATCACACAGTCCCATCCTATACCTGGCCCTACACCATGCAGTCCCATCCTACACCTGGCCCTACACCACACAGTCCCATCCTGCACCTGGCCCTGCATCACGCAGTCCCATCCTACACCTGACTCTGCATCACGCAGTCCCATCCTACACCTGGCCTTGCACCACACAATCCCATCCTACACCTGGCCCTGCATCATGCAGTTAAGTAACGTTAAGCTTGAACAAGTCAACAAGTCAAACTGATTGTCCACCAGTCCTTAGTCAGCAGGATGTAGACGTAATCCTATGGCAAGTGCCTACGCCTAAACTGTATGAGTGATACTGACCAATAGAACTGTAGCCTGTTCGGAGGGGACTCTCACTGATGGCTCAATAAGGAACACAGCAGGCATGCCAACATTCTCTCATGCATTGAACAAAGGGGCTTACCCCCCCCCCCCCCCACCCCACCCCCATTTTTAAATTCACGTTGTGTTGTCAACTTAAATAAGCGTTCTTTTTAACCTTTTGTGTGTTTGGATATTGTTTTAGAATGCTAGCAGTCATCCTTGTTTCAGGTGTTTTTGTAAAGTCCCAGGAGATGAATGGGAAAACAGGAGTACCCAGGGGGAAAACCCAGCCCCAGCGCCCGCCCCCCACTCCCCCACCCCCTTAATTTTTATTAATTTTTATCCTGTTTCTCATCCCGGCTCTCTCTCTCTCTCTCTCACACACACACACACACACACACAGACACACACACACACACACACACACACAGGGTCTCTCTCAATTAGTGCCGGTCATCAAATTTTTAACATCATAAAATATTCATTACATCACACCTATTTCACTAAATGTCATTGTCATGCCAACATTCTTCCAAACACTGGACACCAAAACACCACAACCAAAAGCAGATAGGTAACCTTCATTTAATTTTTTGGCCATTTTATATTTTTAGGTCCTGCGACGTATCAAGATCAAGAACTGTTATTTAAGAAGAAGAGTTGTTTTGTTGCTTTAAAAGGGGGCTTGCCGTGCCCAGCAATTTGCATGTCAAGTTGTGTTTTGTCATATCTATAACATCAGTTATATGTGAAATGCTTCGTGGGTGTCCCCTACAAAGAAATCTTCAAGCGTTTTCATCACCAAGTAGCCGTTTTTCATGACGTTTTGGGGCCATATGCCTGTGAGATCTATGACAACTTGAAGTTTGAAGCTCCAGATGACAAAAACGATTTTTACGTCGGCATTTATCCCAGGACATGGCCCAAGTCAATGTAACCATCAAGATCAAGATCAAGAAGATCACCTTTTTGAGATCGTTTTTGTCATCTAGAGCTTCAAACTTCAAGTTGTCATAAATCTCACAGGCATCTGGCACAAAAATGGCAAGAAAATGGCTACGTGGTAATTTTCATCTTCTTCTCTACTTAATCGGCTGGCTATGGAGTAATTTCCAACTGTCATTAGAATCGTTTCCACTTTTGAGAAAGATTGCCTTCCAAACACATCTTGTCTGGAGCAGGAACGTTTGCAGTGAATTGTTTCTGCATTCCCCTTCTTCTTCTTTCCTTGGATGCCCACAATCATGTTGATGATTATTCTGGCACTTTAGGTGGTGTTCACAAAGTCCACATTTCAGCTCTGGTCACAAGTCCTTAAAATTAAATTGTTACACTGTCTCAAGTTCATTCTCTCTCTCAAAAAACAAACAAACGAATAAAAAACTAGTTGACTGGTCAGTGGGAGGCATGTGACACAAAAGTGTCAACAGTCATCACCTCTACTGCATCAGTGGAGAGTGAGTTCCAGTCCTTGATGGTGACCTTCTTCTTCTTCTTCTTCCATAGAGTGGCCAACATCATTTTGTTTATCAGTTGTGTTTACATGAATGAGTTGAGTCTGGACTTAAAACACTTTGTTTATAATTTTATATAAAAAAAAATATTGGTGTAAATGTTTTATAAATATTAAATAAATAAAAAAATAAAAAATAAAAATTATAAACATAAATCGCCGTCCTTTCTAGTTTGACAAGTTGAGTTTCAAAATTGATGTGGTCTATGTAACTAGGTTACCCACTGAGCCAGTAAACAAACCATCTATGCTACGGACTCAAATAAAACAAATTAAAAAAATATTTATATATTTTTTATAAATATTAAATAATAAAAATAAAAAAAATACAATGATTTATAAATATTAAATGATTTATAAATATTAAATAAAAAATGATTTATAAATATTAAATGCGTGTGTATGCGCGCACACACACATACACACACACGTCAGATAACAAACAAACAAACAAAAACAAAAAACGAATTTTATATAAAATTATATATAAAAACTTTTTTTTTAAATTGATCTGACGTTGATTCCGTCATTCTCACGAAAAACTACGCTTGTACACATTTACAGTCTTTTCTTCTGTGACTGAGGATTTATTTATTTCATAGCAGGCCCCCTTTCTGACTTCTGACACCATATAACATCAGTTAGACCAGACGAGTTCGTAGCCGTGACGGTTTGTTTATTGTCTCAGTTGGTAACCTAGTTACCTAGATCACATAAAATAAATAACTTACGAGATTATCGCAAGGGAGGTTACTCTACAGTATCAGCATTTCGCTTTTTAACCCTTCAGATGTGTTTGACTCTCTCCACAAAATAAATGTTTTTGTTTCAGTGTCGTTTTTTTTATGGCCTTTCGCACAATGGGGAGGGGCGCCCTTCCGCTGAAGAACATTGTCCACCACATGATGTCTTTTCTCAAACACAAATGCGAATGAGTGGGTCACACATCAGGTGATGACACTTAGCCCACTGGCAGGCTACCAACTCCCGGCAACGTGTTTTTTTTTCTTTCTTTTTCACCACACCCTGTGTTTCTCCAGTGAGTACCATTGGAGAAACACAGGATGTGGTGAAAAAGCCGTCGTCATAGTTTCTGGAGTCGGCTAACAGAGTCGTTTCGGCCGTGCTGAGTGGCGGCCTTGCCTGGCATTGAAACCGCGCGGTTGACTCAAAAGAAACCAAGGGAAAGCACATGCCGGCACACACTGACACACACGCAGCGCGCGCGCGCGCACACACACGCATGCACGCACGCACACACGCGTGAGTCTAAAAAAACAAAAAAACTACCCGAATTTCCAACTACTGAGCTTTAGCTTTCAGCACTTTTAACCCGGCTAAACAAACTGCTTCAAAAAACAGCTTTTTCCGGACCCAACCAATCCCAATCAGGAACACTCTATCTGCGCTATCTCTGCTGACAATTAATCGACCTGGTCATGGTGTTCGCGTCGCTGTAACTGAATTTCAGAGAATGGGAGAGAGACTCGAAGAAGAATTGCAAAGTCGACTCAACAAGGAAACGCTGCCGTCTGACATAGCAAAAATAGACCAAGACAAACCACTGCACGCAGTCACCGTCCTTTCTAGTTTGTGTTATGGCCCGTAGGCGTTCGATTAATCCTCTCTTTACTGATTGCCTCACCTGTGCGTAGGTGGACATCGTGACGTCGAATGTCGTCTGGTCATGTACTGCTTGCAAGTCCACAGTTCTCTCCCTTCTACATCATGGCGTACGAGGAAAGATCAGACCGAATGCTTAGTCGGAAACGGTTCTGTTTTCGTGCTTTTGTGGATATAATATGCGTGTGTTTTGGTGAGTTTTGAAGGGAGACAAATATCTTCGTTTTAAGTGGTATTTTCCTATTTTAGTGTCCTTGAATGATTGCCTCATTTCACATCCTTTTTGGGTTGCACTAGTCTATTGCTGTTTGGATGTATCAGTTCTGCCTCATAAACCTGATGAAGCAGTGCTTTTCGGCGGAGAGGCTGAATCAGCAAATGACATTCCAAACAATAAGTGCAACTCAAAAGTGGGGAAACACTGGACTTAAATGAAAGCAATCATTTAGGTCACTAAAATCAGAATTCCTGGGCTTGTTCAATGGACAATTTAGTCCTATTTTGACAGCAGTTGGGGGGGGGGGATTGTGAATGTGATACTGTTGTAGTATGTCTTTAGACAAAACAATATGGTGGTCATGTCACTGTGATATCATTACATTTTTAACAAATTATTTTTGGTACTACTGTCAGTTTATTACAGTTGCGACTTTTGATTAACAAATTTTACTATATTTACTATTTAGTAAAATTCTAGTAGTAACTTAGTATGAGGTGACAAATCAGTTGTTGTTTTTCACTGTCAGTGCAAGTCTGCTACAAACCCAAAGATGTTTTATTACTTGAAATTATAAGAATATTGAGAGATAATTGTGTATTATCTGATTCTTCATTTGCTCCTGGGCATTATCAGGGGTCACATATAATGTTGATTTTGTTTTGTTTTTAATGCAAAATAAACCCCTCTCACTCAGTTATTCCGTTTGCTATATATATATAGATGCAAAAATAATCTAGATCTGTATGACAATACATATTAATTAAATGCTGTATAAAAGCACTCATTTGAGTCTCGCTCAGTCTCTGTCTCTCTGAGTCTGATGTTGAGCTGTGAAGTTGGTTGTGAGAACATACTGCCTTTGACAGATCTATGCGAGGCCAGAGCAGGTGACATCAAACTAGGTCAGTGGTAGTTCATTACCTTCAGGAGTATGTCAGTTTCCAGCCATTTATTGGCATGCAGGACCGGCCACATGCTGCAGCTTAGCATGTCATGAAAGACGGTGCAGAAAACTTTGACTTGTTCTTTTTTCTTTTCTTTTTTGTAGTCATGATCATAGGTCTGAAACAGCTCCTTACACTAGCTCGGAGCCAGTTGACAATAGGCCGTTTACTCAAGAAGGTAAACAAACCTGTCAGGAATCTGCCAGTACCAGCAAAAGGCTGAGATATAACCAGGCACCAGTGAAAAATGTTGATTGCCATAGACTAGTAGAGAGTCTAGATGATACCAAAAGTAGTTCTGTTACAGTGTTATCCATTGGGCTTGCACAGAATGCTGCAGGTTTGTTCTTAAAAACTCACTATCACTGTATCAGTATCACGGTGTGTAGCATCATGTTTTATTGTACACATTTTTTCTCTAGATACTGCATTTGCTGTACAAAAGTTCTGATTTTCTGACCCCTGCTTTATGATGATTTTTTTTTTTTTTTTTTTGTGAGTTCAAAATGTGAGCTAGGGATGCATAATAATTAATATAAATTTATAAGTTTATTAATATATATATATAACAGTACAAGTAGTAGAACTAGAACAGTGAATCACAGAATGTGCTTGAGCTGTTAATAGTGTTATATATATATATATATATATTATTGTTACTATAATACTAGTACAAGTAGTAGAGCTAGAACAGTGAATCACAGAATGTGCCTGAGCTGTTAATAGTGTTATGATTGTTCAAACCCAAGACACCAGCTATGGGAAACACTAGTTGGTAATTCACTAAAGTAATTGTCAGATAGACCACAAGGCCACTTTGCCTCTTGTCTAAGGAGTACGTGTGTGTGACTGAAAAGTGAAAATGTCCATCTGTATCCATTATTCCAGTGGCAGTACCAGTGCTCATCATAAATGTGGTTGCACACCCTTTCCATCGCGGCTTCTTCTGTGATGACCAGAGCCTGATGCACCCACTGAAAGAGGACACGGTGCCGATGTGGCTGCTGGTGCTGGTGGGAATGGGGCTGCCAATCCTCTCAGTCAGTTCTTCTCCGCAGTTTTCATAAACTTATCAATTTAAACATGTCAGCTCTAGTCCAAGCCTCGCTTTCCGGCTCCTTACCCCACTCTCTGCCAGTATTGGTTACGCCACTGTAGGGGCACTCTTTATCTCCATGCAGCTGTCCACTGCCACTGTCAATGCCCTCTGAAAGGTTTGGGTACTAATAAGACTCTGAAAGCAACATAGCATTGTTTGAAGCATTTGTGTAAACATGAGGCGCATATGCCTCGGAGAAAAAAAAATGGGTTCCATCTCGATTCACACAATTGGTTTTATATGTGATCATGTAAGCAATGCAGATGTTATGAAAGAAATGCCCGGTACAGTCTGTGTGGTCTGTTACAAACTTGCTGCTATCTGAGCACCAGCGAAAATGACCTGTTGGAGACCTAAGGTGTAACCAGCTGTGGCAATGGTTGGAGGAAGGATGTCGCACATTTTACCAGTGTTTGGAATTTGGGACTGGCCTTCTGAAGCATACTTTGTTGAACGATTTAAACAAGTACTTAAGTATGACTAGTAAGAGAAATCAGAATAAACACTTCCTGAATTTTGTTTTGAAATCTTCCTTTGATTTTATAGCAACTTGTAGAACTTTGTACAAAATGTAACTGTACCAAAAATAAGAAATCTGATGGATGGAGTGTGTGCAATTTTAAAATAAAATTTAAAAGGCACATACATTGCTGGAAAACTAATTCAGTGATGGCTAGTAGCCCTGTTTGTGAAAGGCAAAGTATTATGTAAAATATATCACTGTTCAGTATTAAATTGAGGGCCAGAGCATTTTGCCCTTCTGGTATTCAGTGAGTATGGGTTGGCCTGTTTACATTTGTAATCAGTGGGTGGAGTGGGGTGGAATGCCTGCTTAAGAGAATAACCTGTGGCTGCTTCCTGTTCCTCCTCTTCATCTCCCCTCTTTTTTTTCTTTCTTTTTTTTGGTCTTCTTCATCTTCACTTTCTTCTTCTTAGTTTTCCTTTTACTTCATCTTCTCCTCCTTCTTAATGACAGTAATAAGAAAACTGTTTATTATATACCACACAATCTTGTCTGGAGGGACTATTCTAAACACATATATGCACACACAGGCACTTGCACGCACACACACACACACACACACACACACAACACACACACAGGCACTTGCACACACACATAGGCACTTGAACACACACACACACACACACACACACACACACACACACACACCACACACACACACACACACACACACACACACACTTGTACACACACACGCACACAAACTATGCACAGTTTACAACAGTAGATACTTCTAAAGAACTTCATCTTTGTCTTCTCCATCTTCTTCTAGTTCTATTGCTACTTCTTTTTCTGCTTCTTCATTTTGTCCTTCTTCATTGTCTTCTTCTAGTTCTACTTCTGTTGCTACTTCTTCATCTTCTTCTTCATTGTCTTCTCTTTCTTCTTTTTCTTCTTCTGTTTCTACTTCTTCTTCATCTTCTCCTACTTCATGGTCTTCTCCTTCTACTTCTACTTCACCTACTTCTTTTTCATCTTCTGCTTTTTCTTTGGCTTCTTGTTGTAATCAGATTTCAAGGAGTCTGGCCTAGTTCCCCAGCTGATGTAGTAGTACTGGTACTTGCTGTGTTTAGATCCTGCTGGTGGAGTGCCTTCTCCAGAGAACGACACGTTGCTGTGTGCTGGTGCCCACCGAGATCCCCACCGTGCCCAAGACCTGCGTGGAGTCCAGCTACCGCACCATCATCGTCTTCTTCTTTGGCATTGCCATAACACAGCTGCTGACTGAGATGGGCAAGTACAGCATCGGGCGGCTGCGGCCCCACTTCCTGCATGTGTGTCAACCTTACAACATCCCCGCCAACTGTTCAGCCGAGTTCATCACGGAAGATGTGTGTGCTGGGGAGGACCTGGTCACACTGAAGCAGGCCAGGTGAGGAATGGTGGTTGTGAGGCAGGCCAGGTGAGGAATGGTGGTTGTGAGGCAGGCCAGGTGAGGGATGGTGGTTGTGGTGAGGCAGGCCAGGTGAGGGATGGTTGGTGAGGCAGGCCAGGTGAGGGATGGTGGTTGTGAGGCAGGCCAGGTGAGGGATGGTGGTTGTGAGGCAGGCCAGGTGAGGGATGGTGGTTGTGAGGCAGGCCAGGTGAGGGATGGTGGTTGTGAGGCAGGCCAGGTGAGGGATGGTGGTTGTGAGGCAGGCCAGGTGAGGGATGGTGGTTGTGAGGCAGGCCAGGTGAGGGATGGTGGTTGTGAGGCAGGCCAGGTGAGGGATGGTGGTTGTGAGGCAGGCCAGGTGAGGGATGGTGGTTGTGAGGCAGGCCAGGTGAGGGATGGTGGTTGTGAGGCAGGCCAGGTGAGGGATGGTGGTTGTGAGGCAGGCCAGGTGAGGGATGGTGGTGTGAGGCAGGCCAGGTGAGGGATGGTGGTTGTGAGGCAGGCCAGGTGAGGGATGGTGGTTGTGAGGAGGCCAGGTGAGGGATGGTGGTTGTGAGGCAGGCCAGGTGAGGGATGGTGGTTGTGAGGCAGGCCAGGTGAGGGATGGTGGTTGTGGTGAGGGAGGCCAGGTGAGGGATGGTGGTTGTGAGGCAGGCCAGGTGAGGGATGGTGGTTGTGAGGCAGGCCAGGTGAGGGATGGTGGTTGTGAGGCAGGCCAGGTGAGGGATGGTGGTTGTGAGGCAGGCCAGGTGAGGGATGGTGGTTGTGGTGAGCAGGCCAGGTGAGGGATGGTGGTTGTGGTGAAGCAGGCCAGGTGAGGGATGGTGGTTGTGAGGCAGGCCAGGTGAGGGGTGATGACTGGTGAAGCAGGCCAGGTGAGGGATGGTGGTTGTGAGGCAGGCCAGGTGAGGGATGGTGGTTTTGGTGAAGCAGGCCAGGTGAGGGATGGTGGTTGTGAGGCAGGCCAGGTGAGGGGTGGTGACTGGTGAAGCAGGCTAGGTGATGGGTGGTGGTTGTGATGAAACAGGCCATTTGCTACTACTTTGCCCAGGCTGTAGTACCAGAGCTCTGTGTTAACTTTTCCCAGTCTGTACTAGTACCACAGTCTGTTTCTGCAGTGAGACATCAAACCAGTGGTGAATTTGCCACCATGTTGAGTCTGTGTCCTGTGGCAGTGGAGAAACGATTTCTTTTGAGAAAGTTTCCCTGCACCTTTTCTGAAAGACATCTTTAACCAGAGAATGCTGCCGTTAAATGCTATTTTTCCTGGGGTTTTTTTTGTTTTTTTTGAGTGTGTGTGTGTGTGGGGTTGTGTGTGTGTGTGTGTGTGTGTGTGTGTGTGTGTGTATGTATGTTTGTGCATGTGTGTGATAGTAAAGAAAAGTTCTGCAGCACAGGTAATTGTGTAGATTGTCAGACACTAAATTGTGGTTGACTGTTACTTTGTTACATGTGATATACACCAATGTCAGATTGTCACTGTTTCACCTTTGTGACTGTTACTTTGATACATCTAATATAATTATGCATCAATGTCAGATTGTCAGTATTTCACCTTTGTGACTGTTAGTGTTACTTTGATTATCTAATATAATTATGCACCAATGTCAGATTGTCACTACTTCATCTTTGTGAGTGTTATTTTGTTACATCTAATATGCACCAATGTCAGATCGTCACTGTTTTACCTTTGGTAAGGGGAACTGAACCAAAAGAGCATCACTGGCTCTGTCGATAGGATTTGAATGAAAAATACACACACACACAAGGTTTTTACACAATTTTGCATCCTGCTTGTTAAAAACCAATGTTTTAAAGTTGCAAAAACAATGAGTGCTGCTGTTAGTATTATGTCACACTATGTGCCTAGCAGTCTGTGTCCATGATGGCATAGTGAAGGCAGGAACCTGTGGTAAGAAGTATGATCCAACCTCTTTCGGCTCTTTATTTTTAAAGAGCAAACCAGTATGGCTGTGCCTTAAGGAGCTCAGACTGAAGCAAAAAACCTACTTCTTTAGTGTGAATGTTGATAGACTAAGTGAATACAGCCTGCAGATGAAACCTACTTCTTTAGTGTGAATGTTGATAGACTAAGTGAATACAGCCTGCAGATGAAACCTACTTCTTCAGTGTGAATGTTGATAGACTAAGTGAGTACAGCCTGCAGATGAAACCTACTTCTTTAGTGTGACTGTTGATAGACTAAGTGAATACAGCCTGCAGATGAAACCTACTTCTTTAGTGTGAATGTTGATAGACTAAGTGAATACAGCCTGCAGATGAAACCTACTTCTTTAGTGTGAATGTTGATAGACTAAGTGAATACAGCCTGCAGATGAAACCTACTTCTTTAGTGTGAATGTTGATAGACTAAGTGAATACAGCCTGCAGATGAAACCTACTTCTTTAGTGTGAATGTTGATAGACTAAGTGAATACAGCCTGCAGATGAAACCTACTTCTTTAGTATGACTGTTGATAGACTAAGTGAATACAGCCTGCAGATGAAACCATGTACGCATTGTCTACGTTTTCAGGCCCATTTGTATCTTCTGTAACGTTTTCAGGCCCATTTGTATCTTCTGTAACGTTTTCAGGCCCACGTGTATCTTCTGTAACGTTTTCAGGCCCATTTGTATCTTCTGTAACATTTTCAGGCCCATTTGTATCTTCTGTAACGTTTTCAGGCCCACTTGTATCTTCTGTCCGGTTCCCCTTTAAGCCTTTGTTTAAATGTTTGCAAGTTGCAGCTGGTGTATGTTTGTGTTTCAGATTATCCTTCCCATCAGGCCATGCGTCCATGTCCATGTTCACGGCATCCTACCTCATGGTGAGTCCCTGGAGGCAGGAACAGTTTGCTGGTCATTAGTCCAGGCTCTCAATCGTAATGACAGATATCATGGTGGACTCTGCCACATGTTTACAGAGCTCACACCCATGAGCTTGCTTCTTGTGCGCAACGTTAGACTGGTCTCACATGAGAAAATACTGAATTTTAGGGATCTCAAGTACATTAGATCAAAATTACTTCTGTTCTCTTTCTCTGACACATTCATGCACACACGCACACGGGCGCGCACACACACACACACACAGGCACACACACACACACACCACACCACACACAGGCACACACACACAGGCACACACACACACACACATATGAAGATCTGGGTTAGGTATTCAGAGTACAGTTAGGTAGGTGGGTGTTATTATTTAAACAAGTGATGCATTTTCTTTTTCTGACAATATTTTGTGGCTTGTGACATTTCTGCTGTTGTCTGTGAAGAAGTGGGTGTCAGAGTTCGATTCAAGGCACCCCTGTTGCCAGTCAAAAAGCTGTTTACTCAGTAATAATGAAAATACAAGGAGAATAGCTGGGGCAGGACTGGAAGTCTGTGCCCTCACCTACATGAGGCATGGGAATTGTCTGTGAAAATGTCAAAGAATTGTCCACAGGGGGAAGAATCCAGGGTACAAAAAGAAAAGAAAGCACCAGTTTTAGCTCTGCACCGAATACCTGCGAAACATTTGGAGCGTGTTCATGTGTGGCTATTACCCGTCTTAGTCGCTTAATTGTGAACTGACATCATATGACATGGAGTGTGTGTCACCTGTCACAGGTGTACCTGCAGGCACGCCTGGTGTGCAGTCAGGCATGTAGCATCACAGGTAACATTGACATTATATGACATGAGTGTGTGTCACCTGTCACAGGTGTACTTGCAGGCACGCCTGGTGTGCAGTCGGGCATGTAGCATCACAGGTAACATTGACATTATATGACATGGAGTGTGTGTCACCTGTCACAGGTGTACCTGCAGGCACGCCTGGTGTGCAGTCAGGCCAAGCTGTTGCGACCAGTGCTGCAGGTGGGAGTGTTCACCTTGGCCTTCCTCACCTGCCTGTCCCGTATCTCTGACTACAAGCACCACTGGAGCGACGTGCTGGGGGGGTCACTGCTGGGCATCCTTGTTTGTTTCATCCTTGTGAGTACTGCTTTGTCTTCATCTGCTGTCTCATTGTGCGTACTGCTTGGTCTTCATCTGCTGTCTCATTGTGCATACTGCTTTATCTTCCTCTGCTGTCTCATTGTGCGTACTGCTTTGTCTTCCTCTGCTGTCTCATTGTGCATACTGCTTTGTCTTCATCTGCTGTCTCATTGTGCATACTGCTTTGTCTTCATCTGCTGTCTCATTGTGTGTACTGCTTTGTCTTCATCTGCTGTCTCATTGTGCGTACTGCTTGGTCTTCATCTGCTGTCTCATTGTGCGTACTGCTTGGTCTTCATCTGCTGTCTCATTGTGCGTACTGCTTGGTCTTCATCTGCTGTCTCATTGTGCGTACTGCTTGGTCTTCATCTGCTGTCTCATTGTGCGTACTGCTTGGTCTTCATCTGCTGTCTCATTGTGCGTACTGCTTGGTCTTCATCTGCTGTCTCATTGTGCGTACTGCTTGGTCTTCATCTGCTGTCTCATTGTGCGTACTGCTTGTCTTCATCTGCTGTCTCATTGTGCGTACTGCTTGGTCTCATCTGCTGTCTCATTGTGCGTACTGCTTGGTCTCATCTGCTGTCTCATTGGGCGTACTGCTTGGTCTCATCTGCTGTCCCCATTGTGCGTACTGCTTGTCTCATCTGCTGTCTCATTGTGACGTCACTGGTATGGTCCTCATCTGCTGCTCATTGTGAGTACTGGTTGTCCTCATCTGCTGTCTCATTGTGAGTACTGGTTGTCCTCATCTGCTGTCTCATTGCGAGTACTGGTTGTCCTCATCTGTGTCTCATTGTGAGTACTGGTTGTCCTCATCTGCTGTCTCATTGCGAGCACTGGTTTTCCTCATCTGTCTTTGTAGTGCGAGTTTGTCCTCATCTGTAGTCTCATTGTGAGTACTGGTTTTTCCTCATCTTCAGTCTCATTGTGAGTGCTGGTTTTTCCTCATCTTCAGTCTCATTGTGAGTGCTGGTTTTTCCTCATCTTCAGTCTCATTGTGAGTGCTGGTTTTTCCCTTCAGTCTCATTGTGAGTCTGGTTTTTCCTCATCTTCAGTCTCATTGTGAGTGCTGGTTTTTCCTCATCTTCAGTCTCATTGTGAGTGCTGGTTTTTCCTCATCTTCAGTCTCATTGTGAGTGCTGGTTTTTCCTCATCTTCAGTCTCATTGTGAGTGCTGGTTTTTCCTCATCTTCAGTCTCATTGTGAGTGCTGGTTTTTCCTCATCTTACAGTCTCATTGTGAGTGCTGGTTTTTCCTCATCTTCAGTCTCATTGTGAGTGCTGGTTTTTCCTCATCTACAGTCTCATTGTGAGTGCTGGTTTAGCTAGGACCAGCCCTCTTTTGAGAACAAGGTTTTCTACACATTTCCCATTCCTTGTAAATTAACCCTTAGTTTCTACACATTTCCCATTTCCATGTGAATGAACCCTTAGTTTCTGCATCTTTCACATTTCCATGTAAACAAACCCTTAGTTTTTACACATTTCATATTTCCTTGTGAATGAACCCTTAGTTAGCAAGGACAGGCTCTTTTGAGGCCACATTGGCTTGGTTTCCAGGCTGGTCTGCAAAGAGATTCCACCGCATCAGACTGCAGCAGCAATTTGCTGGAGTTAGCCTTGCAGGGCGTCCAATCCTATGTCTTATTTTACATACCCCAAGTCCTATGTCTTATGTTACGTACCCCAAGTCCTATGTCTTATTTTATGTACCCCAAGTCCTATGTCTTATTTTATCATTTATGTACCCCAGGTCCTATGTCTTATTTTATGTACCCCAAGTTTGAAGGGTTGAGAAATTCAAAATTAGCTCTAAAGGGGAATCAAACCCAAGATGCAAGTTCACCTGAAAATGTAAAAAATGTGCCCATTCCATCTGCATGGTTCATGTAGTTGTTCTGTATATTTTTGTCATTAAAAAAAAAGGTGCTGCCTCACATTTGAATCCATTGTGGCACAGCCATGTAGTTTCAAGACTTACCAATAAAGAGCAGAAAGCCTATAGCTTATATTTTATACTTTTGCCAGACGTGTCAGCTTTTTTGATGTCACCAATATTGGCCACAAAATGGCAGTGTTCATCGTCATGGTTTTGCAACTTTCAAACATCACTTTCAACATAATGGAACACAATTCAAGTGGAGAACTGCTGTATTTACATACATATTTTATTTCATTCTTGTTGATAGGGCCCGGCCATGGAGTGGCATCTTTGGTTTTGTTCCCCTTTAACCCTTTCACTGCCCCAGCCTGCAAAATTTCCAGGCTCAAAAGTGCACACATACACCTGCAAACAGAACATTTTTCGGTCCTATACCATACCTACTTTCAACACTGTGCGTACCAAACCTACTTTCAACACTGTGCGTACCAAACCTACTTTCAACACTGTGCATTTTGATGGAAATTCTTTCACATACTAATGCAAAAGGGAACAGAATGGGGTTGGGGAATTTCAAATTTGCACTTTTGTTGTTCGTTTTCAAGCAACATTGTGGCAGTGAAAGGGTTAATGAAGCACTTGTGAGACTATGTCTCCTGTGAGTCTACACATGCACTGCAAAAAGATCACATTCACACATTAAACTTGAAGATCCTGTGGTCCCTGTGGGTGGATTATGGAAACACTAAAATAACCCAGACTGCTCTGAAAAATGTCAAGCACAGTGTGTGTCTGCTCAAGGGCAGAGAACAGTACTAGATAAAAGGGATCAATAATTATTATTATTAGGCAGTCATGCATGATAATCAGTGTCATATAGTATCAGTATGATTGTTAGTACGCAGCATCATTTTGATGTCTGATTTCACTGTGGTGTTATTTCTGTGGTGCAGGTGGTTTCCTTGAGCGACTTTCATCACCTGTTGCTGCGACGACGCGAGAGGTTGACCTTGACAGGGTTTAGAAAGGAACAACTGCCAATGTATCCCCATGACGACAAATCTTCGTCCTCAGACTTGCCTACTGACCAAGACACAATTCAGGTCCACGTGGAAAATCAAAAGCTGTGATTGGTTAAAACATCAGTTACACTGGCTGTGATTGGCTGTTAGATCTGTTTTTGCTAATTGTGATTGGCTATACAATCCAGTACGCTGACTGTGATTGGCTGTTGATGGAAGGCAGAGAATTAGGATTATCTGGAGTGTGTAGGTGGTTTAGGTAATTGTCTGAGCTGAGCTGATCAACAGGAATGCTGATTGCTGTGGGAAGCAACACGTGATGTAACCGACTGCACCAAATTCTTGCCGTGGTCTTGTGTTGTTTCCTGACAGCTGATGAACTGCGGTGTTCTGTAATGACTTTGATCATACCTGGCTGGACAGTGTGTGACTGTGAGTGTGATCAAGACTTGGTGGCACTGCTCATGGCACAAATGGCACTTTGTTTACTTGTACATAAGGACGGCACTGAGTCTGTGAGTGCCCTGTCTCCTTTGTTGCTACTGGCATTATGAAGTGAGTGATGTTACTTGTTAGCGATTTAGTCTGCTGGTCAGACTGTGATGATGGTTGAGTTGATCATGCAACTACCAAAGAGTATAAACGATTGTGGGTTCATTTGTGTTAATGGTCTTGCTGTTCATGCCAGTGTGGTAGCTGTTACTGTTGTGGTTGCATCTTGTGCCATCGCCAGTTTCTAGCGCTGTCTTCATACATATCATGTGCTACGTAGAGGTTGTGGTAGCCATCCAGGTGATCTCAGCTTGTTAACCTTGCTTAGCCTTCACAGTACCGGAGCCTGTCTGGCACCAGCAAGCTAACAGTTCTGTACCTGTTGCACTCTCTCCATGGATCTCAGCCCGTCTGGCACCAGCAAGCTAACAGTTCTGTACCTGTTGCACTCTCTCCATGGATCTCAGCCCGTCTGGCACCAGCAAGCTAACAACTCCTGCACCTGTTGCACTATCTCCCTGGGTCTGAGTGCAGTGGCACCCTTTGGTAAAGGCCACCTGTAAGCAGGTTAATTTTCTCTTAACAGAGAGCTGGTCTTTATTCAGGGGGTCCACTCTACTTAGATTCATGGGAATTATGGACAGGAAATGCAGTCGAAATAGCTCATCTGTTCGCTCAGCCTTTTTTTTAAGGAATTGTGAGTGTGTGTGTGTACATGTAGACCAGTTCTTACATACTTTGTTTTCTTGTCTATCGTTAGTCGTCTTGTCTGTCATTAGTTTTCTTGTGCACTTTTGCTGGCCGTTGTTGCTCCACGTTGTTCTTACTGTTCTTTTTTAATGTCAGAGAATTAATATTTGTACAGTACAGTGAGTTTTTATAGATCACAGCACTATTGTAGCACTATAAAAAAATATTTTTAAAAATCTTGGAAAAACAAGTTTTGGAAAAAGTGATCTTAAAAGATGTGGTGTCTCATCAGGGAGGTCCTCTGATCAGAAGTGTGGCTGTATTCATTGGTAATTCACAGATTGTTTGTACACAAAACAGTTGGACTATTTTAACAGATAAACAAAATACACACCTTGATTACCTGACTCCGTAAACATCTGTAGTCTCAGCACTGCAACTGTCAGGCAGTTGTGGTTGACTTCTCTGTACAAGCTTTACATGTGGCTGGCTTCTCTGTACAACTACAAGCTGTCTGTGTGGCTGGCTTCTCTGTACAACTACAAGCTGTCTGTGTGGCTGGCTTCTCTGTACAACTACAAGCTGTACATGTGGCTGGCTTCTCTGTACAACTACAAGCTGTCTGTGTGGCTGGCTTCTCTGTACAACTACAAGCTGTACATGTGGCTGGCTTCTCTGTACAACTACAAGCTGTACATGTGGCTGGCTTCTCTGTACAACTACAAGCTGTACATGTGGCTGGCTTCTCTGTACAACTACAAGCTGTACATGTGGCTGGCTTTTCTGTACAACTACAAGTTGTACATCTGGCTGACCTCTGTTTACAAGCTGTACACCCAGACAGCTGTGGTTGACCTCTGTACAAGCTGTACACCCAGACAGCTGTGGCTGACCTGTACAAGCTGTACACACACACACACACCACACACACACACACACACACACACACACACACACACACACACACACCCCTAGGTCACTATGGTTTGAGCCTGAAGTCAAAGAACCAATTTGAAGACTGCCATGTGTGCATTCCATCACTCCCTGGGACCATTCTGCTACACCCAACCCCCTTCTGTAGCATCCAACATGACTGTGTCTGTCAGTTCAAGACCGGCACCTTCCTCACACTCCTTTGTGTCTTTGAGTAGTCTTTGCTCTCCCTTCTGTCTTTAAGGTGTTCTTACTCTCTCTTGTGTCTTCAAGTTGTTCTTACTCTCCCTAGTGTCTTCAAGTAGTATTTACTCTCCCTTGTGTCTCTAAATAGTCTTTACTCCCCCTTGTATCTTTAAGTTGTTCTTACTCTCCGCTGTGTCTTTGAGTAGCCTGCTCCTGCCAACATGCCACTGTGTGGTTGACATCAGAGGATGTGAAAGTCCAGTAACTGGGGCTGGGGCTGTGTGAGTACATGCTGGGCATTTCTGGCTTAGCTCTGTCTTGGTTTACATCTTGTCCTTCTAACAGAGCGCAGGCAGTCGCTACAAAGTCTGCAGTCTCTGCATATTACACTTTACTATGGCGTTACCCCGGGCTCTGTCCTAGGTCCTGTGTTTTTCATGCTCTACACCCAACCTCTCTTTGACCTAGTAGACATGCACGCACACTAGACCCAGTTCACCAGTCAATAAACAGTCCCTCGTTTGCTGTCTTGTCCTCTCTTGGTTAGACAACCGTAACTCTCTACTTTCAGGTTGCCCTCAGTACTTACATGAAAAGTTCAGAATTCAGCAGCAAGGTGTGTGTGTAAAGCTAAGAAATCTGACCACATCCATTCCTATTGTTCAGTACAAAATTTCAACTGCCTGCTTGAATTCCATCTGTGGCACATGCCCTCAGTGTCTGATCAGTGTCTGTCTGATCAGCGTTTGTCTGATCACCTTTTTTGGCAGTCACCATTGACCCGTTGATACACGGAAGGGTATCGTGGTTCTAAACCCTAGTTCAGACCACACATTGGCTAGAATCCGTTGTGAGCTGCTTTAGTTCATTGCACATGATTTTTAACATGGATAAGTTAAGTGTTTGCATGAAATTTTTTAATGTTCATTAAAAAATAATGTTTTAGTTTTAAATTTTTATTGTGACTACCAAAGAGTTACAGTAAGAGAGTGTGTGTGTGTGTTGCAGGGGAGGGGGGTATAATGTTTCCTTGAGGAACTTAGTTTTCTTTATAGTGTCCTCCTGTGCTCCAGACTTCAATATTGGCACAATCCAATCTTATGGTGGAAATCCTTTGGTTGTAGGGGGCCAGGTTTAAAAGAGTTTTCAACCTTTCCCCTCTATGAGAATGGTATTTTGTTGAGTTATATTTTTGTTGTAGCAGATTGCCAGTGGGGTAGCCTTTATTTTGAAAGAGGGGTGGGGGGGGGGGGGTGTTGGCTGCAGATGCAGGTGGGAGGGTGCAGACTACAGATGTTATTGAGCCATTTCCTGTTGGTGAAATTCTGTCATTTTTATTTGTATTGTGATTTCCATACACACTGCTATGTCCCCCTCTCTCTCCCTCTCTCTCTCTTCACACAGAAAATACAGTGTGGGTGATATTTTGATTAACTAGTCACATGTTGTGTCAATTATTTGTACATGTTTATTGTAGTTTGTGAGTAAACTGTATTGTGATAGGAGTTTGTTCGATTTTTATGCTGTCGTGTATTTTGTCAAGAGACTAAAGAGTGTCACACACTATACAGCAAACGTGAGACTAAAGATCTCTACACACGGGCAATACGGTAAAGGTGAGGTAAAGGTCTCCACACACAGGCCATACAGCATAGGTGAGACTAAAGATCTCAATACATGGGCAAAAGGGTGAGGGCGAGGTAAAGGTCTACACACACGGCCAGTGCGGCAGGGGTGAGACTGAAATGTTCAACACAGTGAGGGTTAGGCTAAAAGTCTTCATCCTCGGACACTACAGCAAAGGGGAGGCTAACAAGAACTCCATACAAGGATAGCGCAGTGAGAGAGAGGATTTACACCTGGATTTTACAGTGAAGGTCCGACAAAAAGCTTTACCTGAAGGCAATACAGAGAGGAGGAGAGGGCCTAGTCTTCTCATGGGCAGTACACAGAGGCTAAAGGGCTTCACACACAGGCAGTACACAGAGGCTAAAGGGCTTCACACACAGGCAGTACACAGAGGCTAAAGGGCTTCACACACAGGCAGTACACAGAGGCTAAAGGGCTTCACACACAGGCAGTACACAGAGGCTAAAGGGCTTCACACACAGGCAGTACACAGAGGCTAAAGGGCTTCACACACAGGCAGTACACAGAGATTAAAGGGCTTCACACACAGACAGTACACAGAGGCTAAAGGGCTTCACACACAGGCAGTACACAGAGGCTAAAGGGCTTCACACACAGGCAGTACACAGAGGCTAAAGGGCTTCACACACAGGCAGTACACAGAGGCTAAAGGGCTTCACACACAGGCAGTACACAGAGGCTAAAGGGCTTCACACACAGACAGTACACAGAGATTAAAGGGCTTCACACACAGGCAGTACACAGAGGCTAAAGGGCTTCACACACAGACAGTACACAGAGGCTAAAGGGCTTCACACACAGACAGTACACAGAGGCTAAAGGGCTTCACACACAGACAGTACACAGAGATTAAAGGGCTTCACACACAGGCAGTACACAGAGGCTAAAGGGCTTCACACACAGACAGTACACAGAGGCTAAAGGGCTTCACACACAGTACACAGAGATTAAAGGGCTTCACACACAGGCAGTACACAGGTTAAAAGGCTTCACACACACACACAGGCAGTACACAGAGATTAAAGGGCTTCACACACAGGCAGTACACAGAGATTAAAGGGCTTCACACACAGGCAGTACACGGAGATTAAAGGGCTTCACACACAGGCAGTACATAGGTTAAAAGGCTTCACACACACAGGCAGTACACGGGTTAAAAGGCTTCACACACAGGCAGTAGACATAGACTAAAGGGCTTCGCACACAGACAGTACACAAAGGCTAAAGTCCTTCACACACGGGCAGTACACAAAGGCTAAAGAGCTTCACACACAGGCAGTACACAAATGCTAAAGAGCTTCACACACAGGCAATACACAGAGGTTAAAGGGCTTCACACACGGGCAATACACTGAAACTAAAGGGTTTCACACACAGGCTAAGGGGCTATAGTAGGGATGCGGCTATAGGTCTTCCCACAAGCAGTAAAATAAGACTAAGGCCTTCACGTTGGCAACAAAGTGAGGGTGATGCTAAAGGTCTTCACACACTGGCAACAAAGTGAGGGTGATGCTAAAGGTCTTCACACACAGGCAACACAATGAGGGTGATGCTAAAGGTCTTCACACACTGGCAACAAAGTGAGGGTGATGTTAAAGGTCGTCACACAATGGCAACAAAGTGAGGGTGATGCTACAGGTTTTCACACACTGACAAGAAAATGAGGGTGATGCTACAGGTTTTCACACACTGGCAACAAAGTGAGGGTGATGCTACAGGTTTTCACACAAACTACAGTGCAGATGATCTTCAAGGTCTTCACGCACAGGCAACAAGGTCAGTGTGATGATGATGATGACGATGATGATGATGATTGCTTTTATATTGCGCTATTCTCCGCTCTCGAGCAGACTCACTGTGCTTGCATGTGATTCTACATGAGTGACTAGCTTTTTATAGCGTGTTTTTGACTATCCACCAAGGTGGGGTACTTTACAGCACTGGCATGGCTGGTGCCACATGAAACTGCTGCCGTCTTGGCGCAAGTTCTGTGTACACCATACAACCATGCGCCATGTCACTTCATGCAAAGCCACATACGTAAGGTGTATCCGTGTTTAGCTGTAACTGCCACCTGCACTTTTGGCAAAATGAACTGGATCATTTACGTGCTACTGCGGTAATAATAATAAGAAGAAGAAGAAGAAGAAGAACAGTGCCTAATCCAACTAGACTGGCTCAAAGC
>JABMCL010001880.1:1197500-1470000 GCA_018857735.1 Alviniconcha marisindica
CAGAGGGAGAACAAGACAGAGAGTGACGGCCAGACGGAGATGGACCGAGTGAGACAGGCTGACAGAAGACCGCACAAAGCTGGTCACTGGATTTTAACGTCCTGACAACGGCACAGGGTCACCTCAAGACGGATTGGATCAAGTATAAAAAAATATTTTAAAAAGAAAATCACCTTGGCGACAGTCCCTTGCCGAAGTTGTCAGCCAGACAGCCGTCCCCAGCGAAGCCGTTCTCTGTGACGATGAGAGCCAGCTTGCCGCCCTTGGTGGAGAAGAGCTCGAAGTCGGCCTGTAGGCCTGTGTCGCCGGGGTGGCCCAGCGCTCCCTTCGGGCTGAACTGAAACAGGCGGGGCAACTTCGTCACTGCTAACACGGCATTTCCCTTCAGCCTAGGTGCTCATTAGTTCTCACGGCCCGTAACTGTGCTACACATTTTGCCACATCAACTTCTCTTCCCCCTTGCATCTAGCCTACGGGACCTCGGCCTTTCGTCTTATCAGAGGAACTAGGCACTGAGACTGCTGCACCGTTCGGGACTTCGGCCTTTCGTCTTATCAGAGGAACTAGGCACTGAGACCGCAGCACCGGCCGGGACTTCGGCCTGTCGTCTTATCAGAGGAACTAGGCACTAAGACTGCTGCACCGTTCGGGACTTCGGCCTTTCGTCTTATCAGAGGAACTAGGCACTGAGACCGCAGCACCGTTCAGGAGTAAGAACAGGGACAGAAAACTCGTTGAGCAACAGGGGAGTGCCATTTTACTAAGGTATTAACTTCAACTGTAACGAAAGCGAATATGACGGCCACTCCGTAAATATGAAGCTGAAAACATCAACTGAACGAGGTCTTGTGGACGTTACAAATGTTTGTTTGCATTGGCAACTACAACTGTCACCACGTGACACAGACTGGTGCTGACAGCTACAACTGTCACCATGTAACACAGACTGGTGACTGACAGCTACAACTGTCTCCAGGTTACACAGATTACAACTGACACCAGGCGACACGGATTACAACTGTCATCAGGTGACACAGATTACAACTGTCATCAGGTGACACAGATTACAACTGTCATCAGGTGACACAGATTACAACTGTCATCAGGTGACACAGATTACAACTGTCTCTAGGTGACAAAGACTGGTGACTGACAGCTACAATTGTCACCAGGTGACACAGATTACAACTGTCACCAGGTCACACAGACTGGTGACTGACAGCTACAACTGTCACCAGGTCACACAGATTACTACTGTCATCAGGTGACACAGACTGGTGACTGACAGCTACAACTGTCACCAGGTGACACATATTACAACTGTCACCAGGTCACACAGACTGATGACTGACAGCTACAACTGTCACCAGGTGACACAGATTACAACTGTCACCGGGTGACACAGACTGGTGATTGACAGCTACAACTGTCACCAGGCGACACAGATTCCAACTGTCACCAGGTGACACAGATTCCAACTGTCACCAGATGACACAGATTACACCTGTCGCCCGGTCACACAGACTCACAAAGTTTCCGAAGGGAGAGCCATAGCCGGGACCCCGTTTCTCCTTGATGTTGGCGGCGATGGAGCCGAAGTCGCCCTTGCCGCCCACAATCACGTTCGAGCACGTCAGCTGCAAGGGCTTTCCTGGGAGAAGAAGACGTACGTCACGGTGACTGCAGGGACAGGTAGGTGTCAGGACACGCACTACTGACAGAGTCAAACTGCAAGCAGCACAGCTCTTCGGCTGTCTACACATAATTATGAACGGCGTGGTCTGCTTCCTACACCAGCTACTTTTGAAAGTTGTTATTCTTGTGTACTTGACATCATTGTGGGCCATGTTGCTGTATGCAGGTAAGTCTACAGCCTCACAGCACACGCCTGACAAGACACAAAACGGGTCTCTCGCCGTCTGACACGACACTAGACACACCACTCACCCTGTCTGACACGACACTAGACATACCCCTCACCCTGTTTCACACGACACTAGACACACCACTCACCCTGTTTCACACGACACACCACTCACCCTGTCTGACACGACGCTAAACACCACTCACCATGTTTGTCAAAACACTAAACACTACTCACCCGGCAGGACAAGACCCTAAACACTACTGACCAGGCTTCACAAGACACTAAACGCTACTCACCCGGCTTGACGGCGGCAACAGGAAACACTGGGTAGCCGTACTGACTACCGAAACGGCTGCCGAACTGATTGCCGAACTGATTGCCGAACTGATTGCCGTACTGGTTGCCGTACTGGTTGCCGAACTGACTGCCGTACTGGTTGGTGTACTGAAGCTGTTGCAGCAAGGAGGTGAATGGGCTGACCGCCTGGGCGATGACCACACAGGCCGCCACGACAGTGACCACAAGCCGCATCTCGCTCTCTGTCAGGGTCAGCAAGACAGAGTCCTCTCATCATCAGAACAAACAGAGTCCTCTCATCATCAGAACAGAGTCCTCTCATCATCAGAACAAACAGAGTCCCCTCATCATCAGAACAAACAGAGTCCTCTCATCACTCAGAACAAACAGAGTCCCCTCATCATCAGAACAAACAGAGTCCTCTCATCATCAGAACAAACAGAGTCCCCTCATCATCAGAACAAACAGAGTCCTCTCATCATCAGAACAAACAGAGTCCCCTCATCATCAGAACAAACAGAGTCCTCTCATCATCAGAACAAACAGAGTCCCCTCATCATCAGAACAAACAGAGTCCTCTCATCATCAGAACAAACAGAGTCCCCTCATCATCAGAACAAACAGAGTCCTCTCATCATCAGAACAAACAGAGTCCCCTCATCATCAGAACAAACAGAGTCCTCTCATCATCAGAACAAACAGAGTCCTCTCATCATCAGAACAAACAGAGTCCCCTCATCATCAGAACAAACAGAGTCCCCTCATCATCAGAACAAACAGAGTCCTCTCATCATCAGAACAAACAGAGTCCTCTCATCATCAGAACAAACAGAGTCCTCTCATCATCAGAACAAACAGAGTCCCCTCATCATCAGAACAAACAGAGTCCTCTCATTAGCAGGAAACAGAAACAGGTCTCACCAGATAATAATAAATAATAATAATGGATACTTAAAGCGCATAACGCACATGCGCCCTAAGCGCTTACACATTCTTTGAATGCACATATTTTCTAAATTCAACGCAACACGAACGCGCGTGTGCGCGCGCACAGAGAGAGAATGAGAGAGAGAGAGAAAGAGAGACAGAGACAGAGAGAAAGAGAGAGAGTCATATATCAGGGCAATGGGACTGAAGAAAAGGTTTTTAAGAAGAGAACGGTTTTCAAGGAAGATTTGAAAGAACTAACAGAGGTAGAATGACGGACAGAAACAGGGAGCTGATTCCAGATATATGGAGTCTGGTAAGAGAAAGAACGCTGACCACTGGACTTTGCTGGGAAGGATGGTATTCTGAACACTCGGGTGTCTGCAGAAGAACGGAGCTGCCGGGAAGGAGTGTAAAGGTGAAGAAGTTCTGAAAGTTAGATGGGAGCCTGGTGAGAAATGATCTTAAAACAAAGCAAAGACTACTTGTATTCGATCCTCCGCTCAATAGGTAGCCAGTGAAGAGAATGAAGCATAGGAGTGACGTGGGCGAATCTGGTTGTTCTGAAAATGAGTCTTGCAGCATTGTTCTGTACCTTTCGGAGTTTAGGAAGAAGATACTTAGGACAGCCCGTCAAAAGCGAGTTGCAATAATCTAGTGTCGAAGGAACAACAAGGCAGACAGTCCAAATCAGACAGCACCTTTGATTTGATAATTTTGCGTGCAAAGTTCTATATTTATACTTGTAAGATCAACAAGAACATACCTCAGCTGCACCTGTTCAAACACTATTTAAAAAATACATTTGATGTAGACAAATATAATGCGATATTAACGATGTCATATGACAAGATAGCAACCGAATGGTTGTATTACAAAAAGCTGATACAAATTTAGACGAGGTTGTTAATGACGTTAATAATCTTGTAAATTGTATTTACTGCCATGGTCCTTTTTTTCTTGTGTGTGTGTGTGTGTGTGTGTGTGTGTGTGTGTGTGTGTGTGTGTGTGTGTGTGTGTGTGTGTGTGTGTGTGTGTGCATTTTTTTCTTTTTTCTTTTCTTTTCTTTTTCTTCGTACTTTGCCTTAGGTATATGAATGGAGAGAGAGAGAGAGAGAGAGAGGGAGGGAGGGAGAGAGAGAGAGAAACTGTATTGTAATGGATGGATGCATGTTAATGAATAAAAGCCCCAAAGGGAGGGGGGGGGGGAGAAAAGAAAAAAAGGCAGACAGTCCTCTCGGGTCTCTCCAAACAGACAGAATGCTGTCAAGTCCCACCTACTAAACTCCGGTCAAGCACTAATACTATAGGGTTTTATCTCAGGTGCCAACAAGTTCTAGAGGCCTCTTATCAACATACAGTCATCTCACCTCTCACCAACAAAATCCAAACACATAAAAGATTCAAAAGAACGCTTATTTATTATGACAGACACACAATCTGCACATTTTCGGGGTAATCCCTTTCGTCAAGTGACAAAACGACACAAACAACAGTTAGAGAAATGTACTCACCTACACGACGAAACACAAGGAACAATTAAACACAAGCGCTTTCGACAGAGAGTCTTCGTCAGGTGTAAGAAGAGAGATAGAAAATGATAAAAGAAGAAGTAAAGAAGAAGACAGACAAGGAGTTGCTGTAAAACAGTTTTAAGAATATATACGTAATTTAAAACGTTTTTATCAGTAGCAGGAGCGTCGTTGTCGCCCAGAGTATGTAGCACGTGAACATAATGGTGATACATGCATGAAGCTGGCATGCAGACCGATTGTGTCGCGCCCGAACCGAGTTGCTGTGGAAAAACCTTCATCTTAAAATACTACAGTAAAGAAAAATCTTTAATGACAGCTGTGCGAGGATATGATTAACTATGTATAATGACGATTTCTGCCTCATACCTGTTGCAGGTTCCTATCAAATTGCGAGATGGTGATCTTCTAACCGCAGTAGTTTGCATACATATCAATAACCATTTTTTGTTGGTGGTATTAGAGTGGTCGCTAGTTCGCAAGCTGTTGTTTGTCTCTTGCTGAAGCTGAAACGTGTGCAGTACGTATCTAGGGACCGTTGGAAGGATTCTGTTAGGACTGCAACGACTGCAACCCGTTGAGATCTCGGATTCAGCCCTGAAGTGATTTTCTTCTCCTTTTCTCTGTTGGCACTCAGTGCGTGGTGTGTAACCACGTCGTTTCAAAATCCTTACCTCACAAGCACGGTGCCCCAGGGTTCAGTCCCGGGTCCTGTGTTGTTCTACACAAATTGTAGAGGATGCTCCTCCTTGCAGTGTCAATTTGGCTCTTCTTCGACTAGAACAGCGTGTTAGTTCCACTTCAGACAGCGGTGCTCTCTAACAAATCGAAGCTAAAAGGTGACAAAATCCAGGTTCTGTGTTCTCGTTCCAGACATTCCCTATCTCAGGTGTGTTAAACTCCTCTTTGGGTTTAGCCCGATGTGACCCTATCTCAGGTGTGTTAAACCCCTATTTGGGTTTGTCCCGAGCTGACAATATCTCAGGTGTGTTAAACCCCTGTGTGGGTTTGTCCCGAGGTGACAATATCTCAGGTGTGTTAAACCCCTGTGTGGGTTTGTCCCAAGGTGACAATATCTCAGGTGTGTTAAACCCCTCTGTGGGTTTGTCCCAAGCTGACAATATCTCAGGTGTGTTAAACCCCTGTGTGGGTTTGTCCCGAGGTGACAATATCTCAGGTGTGTTAAACCCCTCTGTGGGTTTGTCCCGAGGTGACTGTGTGTTTGAGGGGACGTAAAAATCCAAGAACTAACCAACTGATTTTGCGTGAGCGGCAATGCCATTCCATTCCAATGTAGCATCACAAATATCGGGCGTTCCTTTGCAACGCATGCACGTCCATGTTTCCTGTTTCTAAGGCTGCCTACTTCCAGCTCCGTAAGACTGCTTCCCACAGACCTTGGTTCACAATAAATGCTTGAGTTAATCTCTCCCTTATCCTCAGTCGGTTTGACTACTGCAAATTCTCTAACAGGGTAATTAATTAACAGCCCCGATAACGGGATACTTATCTTTAATCATTTCCCCTTTTCAGGTTTTTAGGTGGGTTAGCAACAGTCACACGGTAATTAACACGGTAATTAATTAACAGCCCCGATAACGGGATACTTATCTTTCGTACAGGTCAGTGTTCAGCAGTCACACGGTATTTAACATCCCCAACAAGAAGAAGAGCAGTTAAAGCCGACCCCACGGAGCGAGATTGCGTACAGCGGTGACTGACTGACCTGTGGTAATACAAAGCGCCGGGCTGGAACCTAAAGTACGTATATCGCACAAAAAATGGGTGACGCCGTTTTATATGAGCATTTTATTTCGGCACATGTCACTCCCACTCGTGAGTCAGTGCTGATGTATCTGGAGGGTAGGGTCTTTTTTAACACGCGCTTGTGTCGCGATTTCCTGCAAGCCAATCTACACTCTCCAGCAAAAGAAACGCGAGAGTTCAGCGTCAGTGGGTGTGTATCAAGGTGTTTAGCGTTCCAAACTGTGTTAGCTTACCAGACTATAGTAAGCAGTGCTGCACAGGAAGCTGTGACGTTTTTGGGAACGTCGGCATTCCCCTCCCAGTTCCGTGTCGTCAGACGTCACGGACTGGAATGGGCTGGTAGACCACCGGTTAGCCTATGTCTGAAGATTTCAGTTTAATATTTATTTGGCCTATGTTCATGCACACTCCATTCCTTCTCACGCACACACCATCTATCACACACACACACATATTTCCACACACACACACACACACACACACACCTCCTCTCTCTCTCTCTCTCTCTCTCTCTCTCTCTCTCTCTCTCTCTCTCTCTCTCACGTATACATCACTCTCTCACTAACACACACACATCTCCATCACACACACACACACATTTTCTTTCTATCACACACACACACACCACACACACACACACACACAACACACACACTCTCTCTCTCTCTCCTCTCTCTCTCTCCCTCCCTCTCTCTCTCTCTTCTCCCAACACACACACACACACATCCATCACACACACACACACACACACACACCCACACACAACACACACACACACACACACACACACACACACACACACACACACACACACATTTTCTTTCTATCACACACACACACACACACACAACACACACACACCAAACACACACAGCACACACACACACACACATTTTCTTTCTATCACACACCACACACACACACACACACACACACACACACACACACACATTTTCTTTCTACACACACACACACACACACACACACACACACACACACACACACACACACACACACACACACACACACACACACACACACACACTCTCTCTCTCTCTCTCTCCTCTGCACACACACACACACACACACACACACACACACCACACACACACACACACACACACACACATTCTTCTATCACACACACACCACACACACCACACACACACAGACACACCACACACACACACACACACACACCTCTCTCTCTGCTCTCTCTCTTTTGCGCTGCACACACACACACACACACACACACACACACACACACACACACACACACACACACACACACACACACACACACACACACACACACACACACCCGCGCGGAGAAAGAAGTGAAGGGGCTGAATGTGGATACAGCTGACGTTTTCTGCCAAACTCCATTTGTTAGCATTCGCGTTTTGCGTTCCTCTGCAGACACACGGATATTTTATCCCCCACGTCAGAACCAAAACAGCTGGCCAACGCTCTTTCTCTTACTGTGCTCCAAAGCAATGGAATTCTCTTCCTTCTGACGTCAGTCACATTCAAATTTCCCATCCTTTCAAAACTGCGTTAACAATTCATCGTCACCAACAATACCACCACAAGTGATTTCAAATTCTGTCTCTTTCCTCTATGCACCCCTACCCCCCCCCCCCCCCCCCCACCCCGCACCTGGCGCTGTGAACAAGCAAGGTTTGTGTGGAAATTGGTATGCTTCATGTATATTTTTTCACTCATTCATTCATGCTTCTATATACATTATAAATGATGCCTTGTAAAAAGAAATGCCCTCAGTAGCTTAGCAAGGACTAGTTGTTTGACAGGTTATGACTGACCTAAACTACAATCCTTCTCAAATAAAGTTTACGGGTTCGAGTTCATTTCCCGTTACATCCCGTCTGTGCGTGCGTTGTTTTTGGTCGCTTTTACACAGCGCTGTACTCCGCTCTCCAGCAGACTCGCGGCGCTGCGTGCTTGTTGCCTGTGGTTTTATAGCGTCTTTTTATAGCGCCTTTTTATAGCGCCTTTTTATAGCGTCTTTTTCGGTATAGCGCCTTTTTGAATATCCACTGAAGTGATGTACTTACAGCGCTGTTGGGTTTTTACACGGCTGGTGCCACGTGGAATTGTTGCCGCCTTGGCGAGTTCTGTGTACACCATACAATCATGCACCATGTCACGTGACTATTGGGCGGTTCAGGCGGAGTTGTTAACTTCCTTGACTTTTACCAGGCGTCGCTTAAGTCCCTTGGCTGCGTTTACTTCCGGTGCGTACTTTCTTCACAATGGAAGGCGGTGACAGTGAATTTGCCAATTTTACACTGCCAACTTTTGAGGCCCGTAGTCAGAATGTGTCTGGCAATAAGCAATAACCTGTTGCTCGTGCTATAGGATGCCCCAAAACGCATTTTTTCCGCAAACTCGGGATCTTCTGGTCAGCCGAAAAACGATGCAAAGACACGTTTTTTCCCACCCTCCATCCCCTTTCCCCGGTAATTTTTGCAACTGCAACAGTGGTGGCATTTGTTCTGCTTCGCAATTCTAGGTTCAACTTCCATTGTTATACACAGCGTGAAGCAACGCCGACTAAGAAATCGGCCCGGAAGTGACGCTGCGACCTGTCGCGTCTTCTTGCGAGAAAGATTACAAAGGGCAGTCACTCGTGCAAACCAGCTTCACTGAACCGCCCAGTAGAAAATGACCGCTATTATTATTACTCAGTTCAAGCAGACTTACAAGTGTTTAATTAAAGAAAAAAGGAGGTATATTCTATGTGATTGCTGCAGCAATAATTCATAACAAGATGGGATATCAAACATGGAGGCATGGAAGAGGGGGGAAGAGGAGGGGAGGGGGGACAAACGAAATCAAGATGGCATTCATAACACTGTTTACAATCACCCATGCTAACAGATCAAATGAAATCAAGATGGCATTCATAACACTGTTTACAATCACCCATGCTAATAGAATCTTGAAAGAATATTGAATGGTACACAAGAGAGCAAAGACATAGCTTTAACAAACGAAAACTGCCCCCACCTCTCTCCATCCCCACCTCTCCCCAACCCAAACTCCCAGTAGAAGAAAAAATGACGACAGTTTACCGAAGAATGTGAGAAGTAAAATGTCACAAAATAAGAAGCGTGTTCGATTATAAATTTTGTCTGTCTGTCTGTCTGTCTGTCTCTCTGTCCCTGTGTAATAAAGTATTATCTTATCTTATCTTATCTTATCTGTGTGGAGAGAACAGGTGAAAACCAAGAGAAGAGAGAGGTTGTGAGTGAAGACCTGAAAGACTGACAGGAGTTAGCATGTGTGACGGTTAGCGGCAACTGGTCCCGGGCAGAGGGCCCTTGGTGTCGACAAGACTGCTGTCCGAAGGTTTCACGTGGTCTGCAACTGCTTCCATGTGTAGCCGTCGAACGACAAAAGAGACACTGCCAAAGAATGAAAAATACATTACGACTTGGTCAAGAACTCCTTCCCCAGTAAATCTGCTCGTGAACAAGGCCTGCCCCGACTGCTCAGCCCAGTCCCGTTCCTGTCTGTGTCACCCAGCTATACCAGCCCACCACAGTCCTGTTCCTGTCTGTGTCACCCAGCTGTACCAGCCCAGTCCCGTTCCTGTCTGTGTCACCCAGCTATACCAGCCCACCACAGTCCTGTTCCTGTCTGTGTCACCCAGCTGTACCAGCCCAGTCCGTTCCTGTCTGTGTCACCCAGCTATACCAGCCCACCACAGTCCTGTTCCTGTCTGTGTCACCCAGCTGTACCAGCCCAGTCCTGTTCCTGTCTGTGTCATCCAGCTATACCAGCCCACCACAGTCCTGTTCCTGTCTGTGTCACCCAGCTGTACCAGCCCAGTCCTTTTTCACCACTGTACCTGTCTGTGTCACTCCAGCTGTACCAGCCCAGTCCTGTTCCTGTCTGTGTACCCAGCTGTACCAGCCCAGTCCTGTCTGTGTCACCCAGCTGTACCAGCCCAGTCCTGTCTGTGTCACCCAGCTGTACCAGCCCAGTCCTGTCTGTGTCACCCAGCTGTACCAGCCCAGTCCTGTTCCTGTCTGTGTCACCCAGCTGTACCAGCCCAGTCCTGTTCCTGTCTGTGTCACCCAGCTGTACCAGCCCAGTCCTGTCTGTGTCACCCAGCTGTACCAGCCCAGTCCTGTTCCTGTCTGTGTCACCCAGCTGTACCAGCCCAGTCCTGTTCCTGTCTGTGTCACCCAGCTGTACCAGCCCAGTCCTGTCTGTGTCACCCAGCTGTACCAGCCCAGTCCTGTTCCTGTCTGTGTCACCCAGCTGTACCAGCCCAGTCCTGTTCCTGTCACCCAGCTGTACCAGCCCAGTCCTGTCTGTGTCACCCAGCTGTACCAGCCCAGTCCTGTCTGTGTCATCCAGCTGTACCAGCCCAGTCCTGTCTGTGTCACCCAGCTGTACCAGCCAGTCCTGTCTGTGCACCCAGCTGTACCAGCCCAGTCCTGTTCCTGTCTGTGTCACCCAGCTGTACCAGCCCAGTCCTGTTCCTGTCTGTGTCACCCAGCTGTACCAGCCCAGCCTGTTCCTGTCTGTGTCACCCAGCTGTACCAGCCCAGTCCTGTCTGTGTCACCCAGCTGTACCAGCCCAGTCCTGTCTGTGTCACCCAGCTGTACCAGCCCAGTCCTGTCTGTGTCACCCAGCTGTACCAGCCCAGTCCTGTCTGTGTCACCCAGCTGTACCAGCCCAGTCTGTTCCTGTCTGTGTCACCCAGCTGTACCAGCCCAGTCCTGTCTGTGTGCACCCAGCTGTACCAGCCCAGTCCTGTCTGTGTCACCCAGCTGTACCAGCCCAGTCTGTTCCTGTCTGTGTCACCCAGCTGTACCAGCCCAGTCTGTTCCTGTCTGTGTCACCCAGCTGTACTACCACCCAGTGCCTGTTCCTGTCTGTGTCACCCAGCTGTACCAGCCCAGTCCTGTTCCTGTCTGTGTCACCCAGCTGTACAGCCAGCCACAGTCCTGTTCCTGTCTGTGTCACCCAGCTGTACCAGCCCAGTCCTGTTCCTGTCTGTGTCACCCAGCTGTACTCAGCCAACAGCTGCCGTCGTGTCACCCAGCTGTACCAGCCCAGTCTGTTCCTGTCTGTGTCACCCAGCTGTACCAGCCCAGTGCCTGTTCCTGTCGTCACCCAGCTGTACCATGCCCAGCAGCTCCGCTAGGTCACCAGTAGAACCACCCAGTTGCAGCACTAAGTCAGGTCACAATCCACAGACCACCCAGTTGTTCGCTGTCACCAGCTGACTACAGCCAGTCAATCAGTCACCAGCCTACAGCCAGGTTCACATCAGTCAAATGCAATAGTCAGCAACACAGCTCAGGTCACATCAGTCAACAGCAACTACAGCCAGGTCACATCAGTCAACAGCAGCCACAGCTAGGTCACATCAGTCAACAGCAACTACAGCCAGGTCACATCAGTCAACAGCAACCACAGCCTAGGTCACATCAGTCAACAGCACCACAGCCAGGTCACATCAGTCAACAGCAACCACAGCCAGGTCACATCAGTCAACAGCAACTACAGCCAGGTCACATCAGTCAACAGCAACCACAGCAGGTCACATCAGTCAACAGCAACACAGCCAGGTCACATCAGTCAACAGCAACCACAGCCAGGTCACATCAGTCAACAGCAAGCCACAAGCCAGGTCACATCAGTCAACAGCAACCACAGCCAGGTCACATCAGTCAACAGCAACTACAGCCAGGTCACATCAGTCAACAGCAACCACAGCCAGGTCACATCAGTCAACAGCAACCACAGCCAGGTCACATCAGTCAACAGCAACCACAGCAGGTCACATCAGTCAACAGCAACCACAGCCAGGTCACATCAGTCAACAGCAACCACAGCAAGGTCACATCAGTCAACAGCAACCACAGCCAGGTCACATCAGTCAACAGCAACCACAGCAGGTCACATCAGTCAACAGCAACTACAGCCAGGTCACATCAGTCAACAGCAACCACAGCCAGGTCACATCAGTCAACAGCAACCACAGCCAGGTCACATCAGTCAACAGCAACACAGCCAGGTCACATCAGTCAACAGCAACCACAGCCAGGTCACATCAGTCAACAGCAACACAGCCAGGTCACATCAGTCAACAGCAACTACAGCCAGGTCACATCAGTCAACAGCAACTACAGCCAGGTCACATCAGTCAACAGCAACTACAGCCAGGTCACATCAGTCAACAGCAACCACAGCAGGTCACATCAGTCAACAGCAACCACAGCCAGTTCAAAACAGTCAACAATAAGCATATCTCAATATTTGCATTCACTTACGACGTATTCAGTACAAAATCAAAACACAAGTAAAAGTCCTGCAGCACACTATATATCTATATGATTTGTCCGTGAATATTTTTCACCAGTCGTAAATGTTGTGAGGCCTATTTGTAGTCCGTGGGCCCCCAACACGGGAGTCTGCATGAGCAGCAAACAGGGTGAGCCGTCATTCTGTGGGCCCAGGTGGGAACCTGCTCAGCCACACCTAGAGCAAGAAGAAGAAAAAGTGGAGAGGATTTGGAAAAATGAAGTTGAATGGTCAGGGATGGTACAGATTAGGAAAAATTCCCGGCAGTGGGCGAAGCATGTGTGGCTATATTCTGACCCACTCCAGGTTTGAAGGGACAACCTTTCACAGCCCTGGGCTCTCCGGACACGGGACCTTCATTTCTGCGTCCGCAGTACCCACCGCTGGTTGTCGGGATAAACGGTTCAGCTGTGTGACTTATTTGAATCAAGACCCGTTTTGACGCGGAAGGTGGTGAAGGGGTCAGCGGTGTAGCCGTGAGTGTCGTTGCCGCCAGTCAGTGGGCGTGAGGAGATCCATCACGTGGAGCTGGCTGCATGATCACTTCCTGCAGCCCTGCGCCCTGCCAGGTGGCTGTCAGCTCAACCGGCTCGCTCCCAACGGCTGCCGTTTCTGTCTTCAGGCCAAATTGACGTAGGAGAGGGGAGGGAAAACATCACTTCAACGATGCTTCGCATGTTCATCACTGATGCATAGCCTAAGCTTACGCAACTACAGCAAAAATAAACGCGACATTTTTATTTTTAAGGGTACGCAGTAGTTCAGTTGCTCGATCGATTCACCAGCAAAACAGACAATGCAGCAACCAAACGCGTAGAGATAAATAATTGTCCAAAAATTTACAATTAAAAAAAACAAATCTTCACAGGAAATAGCTAAGAATCTCACATTTCCGATGCTTCTTTGACTTTGAACCAAAGTCAAGGTGACTAATTTATTACTGAAGACAGAAGTGAGCACAGTCTATTTGTATTACCAGGCAACGGTTGAAAGACCTGGCTGAGACGATGTGCAAGAGACTGCCAACGTCACGCCGAGGCTTGGAGGTGGTCAGCCATCTCCATACTCAGCAGTCACCGTCTTCTTGGCCATCGCTGCGTGCCGTCGCTGTCGTCAAAAGATGTCTCATCGCCGGCGTCTTCTCCACGTCTCCGGCAGGCACACAAAGCTGCAGCCTCAGTCCCACAGGCACATTTCCGGTATACGCAACTTTCAGTTCAAAGTTGTTTCCAACGTAACCATGTAATGAGGTCAAGGTCACGGACACAAGTGCGAGCAGACAGAACCCACTATCAGCTGGAGCGCTGACCTCTGTATGACCCATCTTGTCTGGTCTATAATAATAGTAATGGGTACTTAGAGCGTATGACCTCTGTATGACCCGTCTTGTCTGGTCTACAATAATAACAATGGGTAAGAGTGTCTTGTCTGGTCTATAATAATAGTAATGGGTACTTAGAGCGTCTGACCTCTGTATGACCCGTCTTGCTTCCGTCTATAATAATAACAATGGGTACTTAGAGCGTCTGACCTCTGTATGACCCGTCTTGTCTGGTCTATAATAATAACAATGGGTACTTAGGGTACTTAGAGCGTCTGACCTCTGTATGACCCGTCTTGTCTCCGTCTAAAATAGCAATGGGTACTTAGAGCGTTTGACCTCTGTATGACCCGTCTTGTCTCCGTCTAAAATAGCAATGGGTACTTAGAGCGTCTGATCTCTGTATGACCCGTCTTGTCTCCGTCTAAAATAGCAATGGGTACTTAGAGCGTCTGAATTGAGACTATAACACATTAACATAATCAACAAACAAGCGGGGGGAGGAGAAGGGAAAGTAAATTGGTGTTTTACGCCCAGTCAACCAGTGCGGTTATATCAGGGCGAAGGAGTGGGGGAGGGGGCGGGGGGTAGAACCTAATTACCAAATGTTACAAATATCACAGTCCTATAACCCTCTCTCTCTCTCCCTCTATCAAGCTGGTGTGACTATAACTCTGTGTCATCAGTCCAGAGAAAACCAACTCTCTCTCCCTCTCTCAGGCTGGTGTGACTGTAACTCTGCGGTCATCAGTCCAGAGAAAACCAACTCTCTCTCCCTCTCTCAGGCTGGTGTGACTGTAACTCTGCGGTCATCAGTCCAGAGAAAGCCAACTCTCTCTCCCTCTATCAAGCTGGTGTGACTGTAACTGTGTGTCATCAGTCCAGAGAAAACCAACTCTGTGACAGTGGCTACAAGGCAGAAACACCAACCGTTGCCCTCGCCCTTCAATTTCTCACAACGTGGACTGCAAACTGAACAAGTGGCCCACATTCAGAGCGCGGTGTGTAACCACGTCGTTTCAAAATCATTACCTGTCAAGCACGGTGCCCCCCAGGGTTCAGTCCTGGGTCCTGGGTTGTTCGACTTTAACGCCTGTGATTACACCACGTAAGCTGATCACACGCAGCTTGTAGGAATGGCTAGACAACAAACTTCGGTGCGACCAACATACTGACATAATGTGCAAAACACGTTCCAAGCATGTCTTTCCTCTAAGGTACATTGTTTACACTTCCACACTAAAAACTCTTCAAAGCCCCCATTAACTCCCGCATGTCTGTTTACTGCGATGAATGTAACTCCACATCAGTAGTGTGTGGCGGCTGTAGGAATGTTCTCAAAAAGGGATTGAATTAAAGAGCTGGCAAGCTGATCCTTCCAGAAAAAAACCCGGAAAGTTCTACTGACCGAAAATTGAAGAATATGGGACTAATCTGCACGACGCAATCAGCTGGACGAAGAAAGGGTGTGTATATGTATAGGGCTCGTAACAACAGCGCGCCGGTGTAGATGTCTGGCTGGTACACAGCTCCTCGCTCTAGCTCCAGAAACAACCACCTCCAGTTTCCTAGGCCCAGAACAGACCTATTCAAAACTAGCATAGCCTTTTCTAGTGGCCTGCTTTGGAATGGTCTGCCACTGAACTTCAGATCATACCACTCACACGGCTCCTTCAAGGGAACCTCAGTGAGCACCTTAACAGGCTTACAAGACAGTTTGTGACGGACAATTGTTGACCACCATGACCTTTTCCCCTGTAATTTAACTGTATACCATTATTGCTATCATATCAGTTTGTTTTGTGGACCAGCGACTGCTATATACAGGCCTGGATCATCATTTATCACATCACTAACAAACTACTGCTGTTGTAAAACTCTCTCTCCCTCTCTTTGTGTACACGAGTGTGTGTGTGTGTGTGTGTGTGTGTGTGTGTGTGTGTGTGTGTGTGTGTGTGTGTGTGTAATGAATGAAGGGAATATATGACGGCATAGATATGGGTTGCGTACTGCTTTGTACATTGTGTGTTTACAACAGTTTTGTTGCAGTGTGGTGTTTGTTTACTGCGATGAATGTAAATTTTGCCACACGTTTCATTTCTGAGATGAAACAGTAAAGACACCTTGAATCCTGACGTCGTCGTTTTTGCCTCCGACCAGAACTCCACGAAAGCCGACCAGTTGCCCCCCACCCCGTACTACTGTTATTGGTGTGGTGGTTGTTAAATGGTAGCTGCAGTGGTAGTTGAAGTTCTGTCGGATTTCCTGTGTCCAGGTAATCTTACAGCAGCTCTGTCGGCTTGTCCTATAGGTCCTGTGACGTCACTAGAAGCTCGGAATTCACCTGCCAGACACGCGGGCGGACCGGCATGTCAGTGTCTGGCGGCAGTACAATCGGCACAACACTGAAACTGCATTTTCCTGCAATGGGAAGGGGGGCAGGGAGACCTTTACCGGACACATAGCAATGGGAAGGGGGGCAGAGAGATCTTTACCGGTCACACAGCAATGGGAAGGGGGGCAGGGAGATCTTTACCGGTCACACAGCAATGGGAAGGGGGGCAGGGAGACCTTTACCGGACACACAGCAATGGGAAGGGGGGCAGGGAGATCTTTACCGGTCACACAGCAATGGGAAGGGGGGCAGGGAGATCTTTACCGGTCACACAGCAATGGGAAGGGGGGCAGGGAGACCTTTACCGGTCACACAGCAATGGGAAGGGGGGCAGGGAGATCTTTACCGGTCACACAGCAATGGGAAGGGGGCAGGGAGATCTTTACCGTCACACAGCAATGGGAAGGGGGGCAGGGAGATCTTTACCGGTCACACAGCAATGGGAAGGGGGGCAGGGAGATCTTTACCGGACACACAGCAATGGGAAGGGGGGCAGGGAGATCTTTACCGGTCACACAGCAATGGGAAGGGGGGCAGGGAGATCTTTACCGGCACACAGCAATGGGAAGGGGGGCAGGGAGACCTTTACCGGTCACACAGCAATGGGAAGGGGGGCAGGGAGACCTTTACCGGTCACACAGCAATGGGAAGGGGGGCAGGGAGATCTTTACCGGTCACACAGCAATGGGAAGGGGGGCAGGGAGATCTTTACCGGTCACACAGCAATGGGAAGGGGGGCAGGGAGACTTTACCGGTCACACAGCAATGGGAAGGGCAGGGAGATCTTTACCGGTCAACAGCAATGGGAAGGGGGCAGGGAGACTCTTTACCGGTCACACAGCAATGGGAAGGGGGGCAGGGAGACCTTTACCGGTCACACAGCAATGGGAAGGGGGGCAGGGAGACTTTACCGGTCACACAGCAATGGGAAGGGGGCAGGGAGATCTTTACCGGTCACACAGCAATGGGAAGGGGGGCAGGGAGATCTTTACCGGACACAAGCAATGGGAAGGGGGGCAGGGAGATCTTTACCGGTCACACAGCAATGGGAAGGGCAGGGAGATCTTTACCGGACACAGCAATGGGAAGGGGGGCAGGGAGATCTTTACCGGACACAGCAATGGGAAGGGCAGGGAGATCTTTACCGGACACACAGCAATGGGAAGGGGGGCAGGGAGATCTTTACCGGCACATAGCAATGGGAAGGGGGGCAGGGAGATCTTTACCGGACACGCAATGGGAAGGGGGGCAGGGAGACTTTACCGGACACACAGCAATGGGAAGGGGGCAGGGAGATCTTTACCGGCACATAGCAATGGGAAGGGGCAGGGAGACTTTACCGGACACACAGCAATGGGAAGGGGGCAGGGAGACTTTACCGGACACAAGCAATGGGAAGGGGGGCAGGGAGACTTTACCGGACACACAGCAATGGGAAGGGGGGCAGGGAGACCTTTACCGGTCACACAGCAATGGGAAGGGGGGCAGGGAGACTTTACCGGTACACACAGCAATGGGAAGGGCAGGGAGATCTTTACCGGTCACACAGCAATGGGAAGGGCAGGGAGATCTTTACCGGACACACAGCAATGGGAAGGGCAGGGAGATCTTTACCGGTCACACAGCAATGGGAAGGGCAGGGAGATCTTTACCGGACACATAGCAATGGGAAGGGGGGCAGGGATATCTTTACCGAACACACAGCAATGGGAAGGGGGGGGCAGGGAGATCTTTACCGGACACAGCACAATGGGAAGGGGTGGGGGGCAGGGAGATCTTTACCGGACACAGAACAATGGGAAGGGCAGGGAGATCTTTACTGGACACAGTCTGGGGGTTAAAGCATTTGGACGGTTTTGGGGCCCATCTTACAGTCGACTTGCTCTTCCCTTTAAACGTCGTGAAGGCAGAGGTATGAAGACAGGACAGAAAGAGTTAAGGGTTGTGAAGGCAGAGGTATGAAGACAGGACAGAAGAGTTAAGGGTTGTGATGGCAGAGGTATGAAGACAGGACAGAAAGAGTTAAGGGCTGTGAAGACAGAGGTATGAAGACAGGACAGAAAGAGTTAAGGGTTGTGAAGGCAGAGGTATGAAGACAGGAGAGAAAGAGTTAAAGGCTGTGAAGGCAGAGGTATGAAGACAGGACAGAAAGAGTTAAGGGTTGTGAAGGCAGAGGTATGAAGACAGGACAGAAAGAGTTATGGGTTGTGAAGGTAGAGGTATGAAGACAGGAGAGAAAGAGTTAAAGGCTGTGAAGACAGAGGTATGAAGACTGGACAGAGACTGAAAGAGTTAAGCGATGCGAAGATTATAAAGACACTGCAGAGGTAGAATGGGTTAATAAGAAAACTCAAAAGAAGGAATTGTGGCTGTACTGTTACTGACCACATACTTATAGTTGGTCCTCTCTTGCTGCTGCAGTCACCCATCCATGCATAAGCAACGTACAGAAAGAAAAACATTCCTGTTGGTACACATTTCATCCTTGTTCCATATACAGATCAGCATTGTGCCCAAATATCAACATTGTCGCTTTGTGCAGCAAAATGCTCCACCTACCCACCCTCTTTGTGTGCCTAGATACTGTAAGTCACAGTGCTACTGTCAGATATGCCCACTGTGCTTGCATGTGGTCTGGTAATAGTACTTCAACACACCCAGTTTGGTTGCAATGAGATCAACGGTAGTGAAAATATAGGCTGACCTTGACCATGACACTCCAACTTATGACGATGCATCACCATACAAGTTTGATTACAAATGGTTCAGCAGTTCAGAAGCCTTGCTTGGACAAACATAAATAATACGCACAGACAATAACAATTTTGTATTCATTAAATGCACTCTGAACCTTCACTGTGGCCTTGATGGTGAACACATCGAATCAGTATTTTTGCAAGACACTCTGGCTTATGACGATCTGCCATCAAACTGCATTTGTTTCCAAAAGGATCATTACTTCAGAAGATGTGGTAGAAACAATCATGTTGTATCATACGAACCCTCACCTTGATCTTGAAGACAGCAACCAGTTTTGTTTGCTTTGTTTGTTGTTGTTTGGTTTTTGCATGTCACTCCATCTCATGAGCACCGCCATACCAAGTTTGGTTACGAAAGGCGGAGCAGTTCAGAAGATATCTTCCAGACAAAGCCCAGACGCAGACAGACGGACACAGTCATTCTGACAGACATACCCCACTAACTCTATAATTATGCCTGGGGTCCTGTCAGTCGCACATGGATCACCTTGGGACGAGTGTCTGAGGGAGGCCAGGTGTTCAAGATGGTGGAGGTTTACATCGCTCTACTGCACTAACAAAAACCCATCACCACAACATTGCAGTAACAAAACCCATCACCACAACATTGCAGTAACAAAACCCCATCACCACAACACTGCAGTAACAAAACCCCATCACCACAACACTGCAGTAACAAAACCCCATCACCACAACACTGCAGTAACAAAAACCCATCACCACAAGACTGCAGAACCTAGTGGTAGTTTTACAAAGAAAGAACAGGATGAATTCTCATCATCTTCAGTTGCCTTGCACTCTTGTATTTCAAAACAGTTCACACAGATGAATACTGAACCGCGCTCTGTTTCACCAAATATGTTCACTTCTGTTATCAACATGCGCTACAGTTCCTCTGGCAAACAAGCCGCAGCTCTCAGCAAATGGTTAAAATGTTACAAAACAAAGCGTTAGAAACATTATACATAGTTACAAACATTCCAAAATGCTGCATTAGAAACATTGCAAATGTTGAAATCGAAACATTCCACACTGCATTAGAAACATCACAAAACAGCATTAGAAACATTACAAAATAACAGAACTTTACACACCATTATATTAGAAATATTACAAAATGCAGCAGAAGAAACAACAGACACCATAAGAAATGTCACAAAACACAGTGTTAGAAACGTCACAATACACACTGTTGGAAACCTTTACAAAACACTGTGTCAAAAAATTAACAAATGCAGCATTAAAAATGCCACAAAAAGCAGCATCAGAAACATTACAAAATGCAGCATTAAAAATGTCACAAAACATAGCCCTGGAAAAGTTAGAATGTGCAGCATTTGTAACATTACAAAATGCAGTGTTAGAAATGTTACAAAACACAAGTTAAAAATGTTACAAAATACAGCATTAGAAATGTTACAAGATGTTACATTAGAAATATTATGAAACACAGTATCAGAAATGTTACACAACGCTGCATCAGAAGTATTAAAATGCAGCATTAGAAATATTATGAAACACAGTATCAGAAATGTTACACAACACTGCATTACAAATGTTACAAAATGCAGCAGCAGAAATATTATGAAACACAGTATCAGAAATGTTACACAACGCTGCATCACAGACATTACAAAATGCAGCAATAGAAACGTTACAAATGCAGCATTAGAAACATTACAAAATGCAGCATTAGAAACATTACAAATGCAGCATTAGAAACATTACAAAATGCAGCATTAGAAACATAGCAAAATGCTGCATTAGGAATGTTACAAAATGCAGCATTAGAAACATTACAAAATGCAGCATTAGAAACACAGTATCAGGAATGTTACACAACGCTGCATTAGGAATGTTACAAAATGCCGCATTAGAAACACAGCAAAATGCAGCATTAGAAATGTTACAGTAAGCAGACTTAGAGGCAGAAAGGTTACACAATACAGCAGTACTTGGCATCTCTACAGTGGGCTGTCTGCCAAAGGTACTGTTGCTTATGGAAAGTTAGAAGGAACCCCAAGTGCGACAGAAATTGGCATGAAAATGTGCAAAAATTTCCATTTGCAAGGTTTGTGTGATTGCTTCATCAATATTCATGGAACACAACCACTTTCTTATTTGTGTTATTGTTTGGTCAACATTTACAGAACACAACCACTTTCTTACTTGTGTTACTGTTTGGTCAACATTTACAGAACACAACCACTTTCTTACTTTGAACCTGAACTGAACAGCCATGTAGCTTCACTCTTCACCAGTGAAACAGAAACAGCCATGTAGCTTCACTCTTCACCAGTGAAACAGAAACAGCCATGTAGCTTCACTCTCCACCAGTGAAACAGAAATGTAGCTTCACTCTTCACCAGTGAAACAGAAACAGCCATGTAGCTTCACTCTTCACCAGTGAAACAGAAAGTGTAGCTTCACTCTTCACCAGTGAAACAGAAACAGCCATGTAGCTTCACTCTTCACCAGTGAAACAGAAACAGCCATGTAGCTTCACTCTTCACCAGTGAAACAGAAACAGCCATGTAGCTTTCACTCTTCACCAGTGAAACAGAAACAGCCATGTAGCTTCACTCTTCACCAGTGAAACAGAAACAGCCATGTAGCTTCACTCTTCACCAGTGAAACAGAAACAGCCATGTAGCTTCACTCTTCACCAGTGAAACAGAAACAGCCATGTAGCTTCACTCTCCACCAGTGAAACAGAAAGCATGTAGCTTCTGTCTTCACCAGTGAAACAGAAACAGCCATGTAGCTTCACTCTTCACCAGTGAAACAGAAACAGCCATGTAGCTTCACTCTCCACCAGTGAAACAGAAACAGGCCGCTCCTCACTCTGGACCCCTTAACACATTGCTGACACAGAGGAAGCCTGGCTCATTACTCAGCGGTCCCTTGACCGTCCCACCAAACTGCCCACAGCTCACTGGGCCAGCAAACTGCCCACAGCTCACTGGGCCACCAAACGCCACAGCTCATGTAGGCATCCAAACTGCTCCACAGTGAAACAGAAACTGAGCTTCACTGCCACCGGAAACGCCCACAGCTCATGTAGGCCTACCAACTGCCCACAGTGAAACAGAGGGCAGCCAACACTGCCACCATGAAGCTCAGAAGGCCACCAAACTGCCCACAGCTCAGAGGGCCAGCAAATGCCCACATCTCACAGTGCCACAAACTGCCACAGCTCACTGGGCCAGCAAACTGCCCACAGCTCACTGGGCTCAGCTCACTGCTCCACAGCTCATGGGCCAGAAACGCCACAGCTCACTGGGCCACCAAACTGCCCACAGCTCAGTAGGCTCCCAAACTGCCCACAGTAAGGGCCATGCACCTCACCAGCAAACTGCCCACAGCTCACTCGGCCACCAAACTAGCCCACAGCTCACTGTGCCAGCAAACTGCCCACAGCTCACTCGTAGCCACCAAACTGCCCACAGCTCAAGGGCCAGCAAACTGCCCACAGCTCACTGGGCCACCAAACTGCCCACAGCTCAGAGGGCAGCAAACTGCTCCACAGCTCACTGGGCCACCAAACTGCCCACAGCTCAGAGGGCCAGCAAACTGCCCACAGCTCAGGGCCACCAAACTGCCCACAGCTCACTGGGCCACCAAACTGCCCACAGCTCAGGGCCACCAAACTGCCCACAGCTCACTGGGCCACCAAACTGCCCACAATTCAGTGGGCCTGATGGAATCTCCAGCCAAAACTCCAAGCTCTTTAAAGCATTAACCCTCTCAAAACAGGTTCTGTCCAACAGGTAGGAGGGGTCAAAATAAACACTTCACGTCAATGACTCTTTTCATATGCTGTATCCATTTTATTCCAAATTTTGAGATCAAGTGTACCTGACTGTTGAAGCAACCCAAACTCTTGTCTATGCCTTTGTTCTCTCCAAGTTGGACCATTGTAATTCTATCTGGCTGCCCACTTTACCTTCTCTGCAGACTACAGAGAGTTCAGAACTCTACAGTGAGACAGGTTTTCAAAGCACACAAACGTGATCATGTGCGACCTCTTCTGCAAGCTTTTCTTTGGTTACCGGTCCAAACCAGAATAGACAACAAAATGTCAACTATCTGTCACAACTTCTCCTCTGAATCATCTCCTGCCTATTTCTCTGACCTTCTCTCTGTTTCTCTGACCTTCTCTCTATCTCTCTGACCTTCTCTCTATTTCTCTGACCTTCTCTCTATTTCTCTGACCTCTTTCTCTGACCTTCACCAGGCAGCTTCGATCTTCTGCAGATACACTGATGGATACTTTGCATTTCCCATGTTAGAACAAAAACCTTTGGACAACGCAGTTCCTCCTATTGTGCTCCACAGCAATGGAATTTGCTCCCTTCTGACATCCATCACATTCAATCATCCCATGCCTTCAAAACTGCATCAAAAACTTCTCCCTACAAACACTACCACAACCAGTGACTTCATATTCTGTCTTCTTACTTGCCTCCCCCTTCCCCCTCCACCCCCCACGCCTCAATTCCGCGTTACATTTCTCCTGTGTGCCCATATGTGTGTGTGTGTGTGTGTGTGTGTGTGTGTGTGTATGTGCATGTGTGTGTGTGGGTGGGTGTGCGAAGAATACAATATTAAGACTATATAATTATTATTTTTGAGATTTGGTTTTAATGTATCTGTTTTTGTTGATCTTGTAAAGAGCAGTGTGCTCAATTGGTGGTGAGATATGGCTATAAAAATGACCGCTATTATTATTATCATTATTAGTGGTGAAGGACAGTTGGATCCTACGGAGCAAGAGAACAGGAGGACACCAGCAGTGCAGCACACAACGTAGGTCAACACCATCAGATAGTCACTCGGTTTAATTGCAAAACATGGACATAAGCGTTTCCCCAAAGGAAACATCAGTGTATGCACGGCCAGCGTCAAAGTGCATGAAAATAAGCACCACAGCGCCCTGCACGCCAAAACGCACAGGCAGTCTGACACCATTCCACAGAACAAAACACCGGAGTGACGGGAGGAAGGGGAAAATTCCAACAGAATACAAAAGGAAAATCGAAAGGTAAAGAAAGCATCTGGTGTTTTGAAAACAAATTCACGACTGACTCACTTTCAGCAGACAGACAGGAAAATGACCTGAAAGCAGCTTCAGGTCCCGATTCATGCCAGCATCTCCTGCGTTTGACAGTGCCGGCGTCCTCAACCCATCCTTTGTCCAACAAGTAAACGTGCTCAAAACAGGAACTCCAGAGACAAAGGATTTTGTATAAAGCGATACAAGAATGGCCTTTCCATGAGTGATGATTAGTAGGACCAAATGTACAAAACATTTAGAAACATGGCAGTTGGCCTGATGCTCTCCATGGCCTGTGGTGTTTTCCATGGAGCGATGCCAGCACACAACTCCTTGGTCAGACATCAAAGGCCTTGGTGTTGGACAGACCAGTTAGACACTGGGGGACTTGGTGTTGGACAGATGAATTAGACACTGGGGGACTTGATGTTGGACAGATGAATTAGACACTTAGGGACTTGGTGTTGGACAGATGAATTAGACACTTAGGGACTTGGTGTTGGACAGACGAGTTAGACACTTAGGGACTTGGTGTTGGACAGACTAGTTAGACACTTGGGGCTAAGTGTTGGACAGACGAGTTAGACACTTGGGGCTAAGCGTTGGACAGACGAGTTAGATACTTAGGGATTTGGTGTTGGACAGACAAGTTAGACACTTGGGGACTTGGTGTTGGACAAACGAGTTAGACACTTGGGGACTAGGTGTTGGACAGATGAGTTAGACACTTGGGGACTTGGTGTTGGACAGACGAGTTAGACCCTTGGGGACTTGGTGTTGGACAGACGAGTTATGCACATCCAATCCCACCAAACAACACTGATGAAATTAAGTTTCTCGTTTCAAGACAAAACAGCCGGGCCCTACAAAGCCAAATCATGGATTTCAAGTACTGTTTTGAACTCTTCTACCTGTAGGACAAACACTGCTTAGAGAATGCCAGGCTCCATAGGATGCCAGAGCTCAAATGTATGAACAACAAAACAAACAAAAATATTTCAGCCTGAGACATTTTTCAAATGACACTTGCATCCGATTAAGCAATGGGGCGAAGAGCTGCAGCCCCTGAAAACCAGTCTTTGGAGACTTCCCATCCATGGCAACAGACGTGTGAGGCGGAAGCGACTGTTTGAGGTCAGTGCAGCCTGCAGGGCACCCTACTTTTTAACAAACGGTTTGCTGCTGGTCCACGACGGCTTGGTGGGCTTCTCCACCACCACCACCTCCTCATGCGGCTCCTGCAGGCCCTTGCTGATGAGGAAGGCATCCGGCCGAGGATCACGGCCCAGGAAGTGCTTCAACATCACATCAGCATCCTGAAAAAGTCACCTCTGCGTGACAGGGCAGCTACTGACACACCAAACCCCTGCAAGAAAAGACACCCCCACGTTCCCCTCAAGAAAGACCCCCCTATGACACACACAGTCACCCTTTTTCCATGAAGTACACAGTCACCCTTTTTCCATGAAGTACACAGTCACCCTTTTTCCATGAAGTACACAGTCACCCTTTTTCCATGAAGTACAGTCACCCTTTTTCCATGAAGTACAGTCACCCTTTTTCCATGAAGTACAGTCACCCTTTTTCCATGGAGTATAGTCACCCTTTTTCTATGAAGTACACAGTCACCCCTTTTCCATGAAGTACACAGTCACCCTTTTTCCATGAAGTACACAGCCACCCTTTTTCTATGACACACACAGCCACCCTTTTTCCACAAAGCACGCAGCCAAAGTGTTGAGTGTCAAACTGGTGGGAGATACAGCATTAGAAGCATGTTCAGCTTCATAATGGAGTATTAACAAAATCAGAGAGATGCTAGGCACACACACACTAACACATATGAACTCTAACACACTAATACATGTATACAAATCTACGGCTCAACCACATAATCAGCAGTGGGGTACCGTGGATGCAGAAATTAATGTACCCTCTGCTGAGAGCTGACTACCATTCTCCCTTTAAAGCCTGGAGGAGGTCAGAATATAGCCACACATGCTTCACCCACTACCGGGAATTTCTTCCTTGTCCTAACTGCTACCTTCCAGGCCACTTGCCTTCATTTTTCCAAACCTTCTCCCCACTTTTTAACTGCATTATTTTGGCTCATACAGTTTCCCGTGTGGGCCTGTAAAATAAAATAGTAGGTCACCTTGCTCATAGTCACAAGCAATTTACACAGGTTCCCGTGGTGAGTGCCCAATTAATATAAATAGGTATAAAAACATGTGGTATTGTCCACTGATAGATGGAGGAATGCTAGGTTTTTAATGCTGTAACAGTGATTTAGACAAACTTAAAGTAGAGTCATGTGTTTTGAACCGGTGTAAAAGAATCCTGAATGTGTGATTCATCATGACGTGACCCTATGTGATTCACTGGCCGTTAAAATCCAAGAGTTAACCAACCAACCAACCAACCAACCAATCACACACACACACACCCTCTCTCTCTCTTTCACCCCCTCCCCACCCCACCTCTCTTTTACTAACACACACACCCCATCTCTCTCCCCCCTCTCTCTCTCTCACACACACTCACACCTCTCTCTCCCACCCCCACCTCACACTCACTCTCTATTGTCCCTCTCTCCCACAACACACACACACACACTCTCTCTCTCTTTCACCCCCTCCGCACCCCACCTCTCTTTTACTAACACACATACCCCATCTCTCTCCCCCCTCTCTCTCTCACACACACTCACACCTCTCTCTCCCACCCCCACCTCACACTCACTCTCTATTGTCCCTCTCTCCCACAACACACACACACACACAAAACAACAAACACCCACCCCCATCACACACACACACTCACTCACACACAACCTCTCTCTCACCACCACCCCTCTCACACCTTCTCTGTCCCTCTCCCACAAAACACACACACATGCACCCCCCCCTCCCACACACACTCCTCACCTACTCACCAACAGCCACTCAACACACACACACACACACACACACACACACACACACACACACACACACACTCCCCCTCTCTGTGTGTGACTGACCAGAGAGCCTCCAGGCATGAGGATATGACGGCGGTAGTCGGCGCCCACTTTGGGGTTCATGATGCCTTCCTCTTTGAATCGTGAGTAGAACATGTCCATGCAGAACACCTCGCTCCACTGGCAAAACAAAACACTGGGCGTTAACTTCCAAACACTCACGCTCCAGTGCAGACAGTGCAATATTCTATCCTGCGGAATACCAGTCTACACAGATGTGTCCAACAGAAATGAAACCTTTCCCAGTTTCACAGAGGAGAAAACTGGAGATGGTGATGAATGGGTGTGTGACTGTAACCATACAATGCTGAAATCCTGTCCAACAACTGCGGTGTGTTTTCTCTACATGTCTACCCATGTGGCAATGGTCTGTACATAACCTGCTGTCTGCACCACAGACATGCCACACAATTACACATACAACACAACCTGCACGCAGAATGGGCAGCGGCAGTATCAGGTGAGTGGATATTCACGACAGCACTGCCACTACCGCCTGGATAAGCGACTCACCAGATATCCATAGTACTGGGCGTCGTAGCCACCGGCCATGTGACCAAAGGCGGCAGCCATGTTGGTCCCTGGAGTGGGTTTGATCCCCATCACCTTCTCGGACACCTCGGACATCACCTTGGCTGTGTCCACCTGCACAGACCAGCTGTCCGCTTTAGTAATGGACACAATTCCAGCATCAAGGTTACAGCATTATTTTGTGAATTTCAAGATTCCAAACCTGCAGTGCGGTACAGTGGGCACAGGAATTAAGATCCCCTCTGTTGAGAACCCAGAGCTGATATAGCTTCTCTCTGTAAACCCTGAGGGAGTCAGAATATAGCCACACATGCTTCACCCTCCAACAGGATGTTTTCCTTGTCCTATTTCTACCTTCCTGGTCCACTCACCTTATTCACCACCCCTCACATCACACCCACACACCTTATTCACCACCCCACACCACACCCACAGCCACTCACCTTATTCACCGCCCCTACCCTCCTCTTCCACCCCTTAACAACCCCCCCCCCCCCCCCCATCCCTCCTACCCCACCCCACCCACATTCTAGGTATTCAGTGCCTGTGAGCTGTGGCAGCTCAACTGGCCTCCATACCATGACCACCCTTCTGCCCCCTCCATGCCCCCCTTAACCCCCCGCCCCTCCGCCCCCCCCTCCCCCCCACCCACCCCACCCATTCGGTACCTGAGCCTGAGAGTGGATGGTCTGGTCAAAGGTTCCCAGCGTGATCTGGCGCAGGTTGAAGACTCCAGCGTTGGCGATGCGGCTGTGTATGAGACAGGTCAGCAGGTTGCTGGGGATGGGCTCCCCGGTCTTGTAGTGGGCTGACATGCGGGCCAGCGGCTCCTTCTCCCACACCCAGTTCTCCAGCATCTGTGAGGGCGCCTCCACAAAGTCACGCTCCACGTTTGTGCCGCTGAAACATGTAAGCTTAGCATTGCAAGGGGGCCTCCACAAAGTCACACTCCACATTTGTGCTGCTGAAACATGTAAACTAAGCAGCTGTGACAGGGCCTCCACAAAGTCACACTCCACATTTGTGCTGCTGAAACATGTGAACTAAGCAGCTGTGACAGGGCCTCCACAAAGTCATGCTCCACAATCATGCTGCTGAAACACATAAATGCAGCATCTGACAAAGTCTGCAAAGTCTTGCTCCACTCATGCAGCTGCAATATGCAAATCAATACACACTGCGGTAGTATCAGGACAGACAAGAAGAACAGGGAATACAAAGGTTCAGTAGAATGACACCTAAATAGCCTTGTTCTTTTATCCTCAGACTAGGCCAAGACCAGTGATGCAAGTCAGGGTCACAAAAAAGCTTGTGTAAGCAGGAAAAGCTCATCTGAAGTCATCATTATGCAGACATTTATTGGCCTTGTATTTACAGGTATGCCAGCTGAGGGCACTCATGATCTAGAACTGCATTTGGTTTTTATTCTTCCCTTGTTTCTCCCCCTGCCATGAACACGAAGAAAGCCAACACAACTGAACAAAGCAGACCCATCTGAAATAAGCTGACCCATCTGAACAAATCTGACCCACCTCAAGGCTGACCCACCTCAACAAGGCTGACCTACCTCAACAAGGCTGACCCACTTCAACAAGGCTGAACTACCTCAACAAGGCTGACCCACCTCAACAAGGCTGACCTACCTCAACAAGGCTGACCCACCTCAACAAGGCTGACCACCTCAACAAGGCTGACCCACCTCAACAAGGCTGACCCACCTCAACAAGGCTGACCCACATCAACAAGGCTAACCCACCTCAACAAGGCTGACCCACCTCAACAAGGCTGACCCACATCAACAAGCTTTGTTGCCTTGCAGGGCAAACTACCCCCTGGTTCAGTGCCTGGATACTGTAAGTGGCTGTTATTGTCAGTATGCTGTATCCCACTTTGCTTGCACTAGGTGCTTGTTAGCAATAGTCATCCCCACATGTACCTCAGCTGCAATATCAGTGGTACAAAAAATATAAGACTGACAAACATTAAATCAAATTGTGAACCAACGCTGACCTTGACCTTGAACACAGCAATCCAATCTTTTTACAATGATGATGTATCATTAAACTAAGTTCAGTTCCAAAAACATCAGCATCTCTGAAGATACAGCAAGAAATTGTCATATTTTAATTATATGAGTCCTCACTGTGACCTTGACAACTGCAAAATAATCTTTCACAGGACACTCTGGTTTATGATGATGCATCACAATACTAAGTCTGGCTACAAAAGGTTCAACAGTTCAGAAGATATCATCTACACAAATATTCAATGAAGAGTTTAACCTCTGCTGTGACCTTGACCTCAATCAAAGCAAGTGTGTATGTGTCCAGTTCATGGCTGAGTGTATCTGGTTGAGTAGATTATTAAAACTGGTGTGTGTGTGTGTGTGTGTGAGTGTGTGTGTGTGTGTGTGTGTGTGTGCGTGCGTGCGTGCGTGCGTGCATGTGTGCGTGTATGTGTGTGTGTGTGGGTGTGTGTGTGTGTGTGTGTGTGCTGGTGTGACATGAGTATGCACCCATTTATAATTCATGTGATATTTTATATTTGTATTATGGATTTTTGTACTGTATAACCTGTTTATGTTTGTCGTGAAAATAAATGTTTTGGCATTCCTTTACATGTCTTTATATTAATGAGCCTTATATTAGCTGAGTTGAATTGCCTTGTGGGGGATGATTCAAGTTTTTTGACTTGGCTTGACTTGGCTTGACTTGATCACAGCAAAGTCATCTTTTCACAAAACAGTCTGGCTTATAATGATTACCACCAAACAATGTTCCCCTGTGACCTTGAACTTGAAGATAGCATCCTACACTTTCACATTAAACTCAGGTTTATAATAAAGTATCACCATATCAGGTTTGATCTGAAGAAGGTTCAGCAGTTTAGAAGGAGTGTCCAGACAAACAGTGATTAAAAAAAAACAAAAAAAACATTCACTGACCTTGAACACAGTAATCCAATATTTTCACTGGACACATCGACTTAAGATGCTCTACCATCAAACTAAATTTGTTTGCAAAAGATTCATTAGTTCAGAAGATAACAGTTTAAAAACAAATCAAAGTTTGACTATATAAGCCCTTACTGTGACCTTGATCTTGGAGATAAAAGATGACCCACCACAACAAGGCTGACCCACCTTGTCAAGGCAGACCCACCTGAATAACCAAGCTGGTTGACCTAAGTACTAAATTCTGGCTCACCTGAACATGGCAAACTTGGCCTGGGCACACACTTGATGCATGACATGACCAAACTCATGGAAGTAGGTCTCCACCTGCACATCACCCACACAGTCTTCAGTCCTTCACAGGACATCAACAAACCAAGGTCAGCTCAGCTCAAACCTCAGGGTCAGCACATGTCTGTGTGTGTGTGTGTGTGTGTGTGTGTGTGTGTGTGTGTGTGTGTGTGTGTGTGTGTGTGTGTGCATGTGGGTGGGTGTCTGTGTGGGTGTCTGTGTGGGGGTGTGTGCATGTGCCTGTGTGTCTGTGTGGGTGAGTGTGCATGTGTGTGGGTGTCTGTGAGTGGGTGTGCATGTGCCTGTGTGGGTGTGTGAGTGTGGGTGACTCCAGTGCTTCAATCAAGACAGGTATGGTGGGTCAGACCAGTGGTCCAAATTAATCAGAAGGTCAGTCAGTTTTGCAGGGTCCGTCAACATCACTGTCAGGCATGACATCATCTCCCTCAACTGCCTAAAACTGAGGTTGACCCGTCCTCGCCAACAGCGCACTGACATCATTGTAAATGAAGAAAGATGGCTGCTCTGCTGTGGGTCTGGATTCAAATTCTACACCCGGGCCCATATGCATGATGAGCGAATACCCCCCCCCCCCCCCCCCCCACCCTCCAACCCGTTTTATTTTCTAAACAGTGACAACACTGAAAAAAATGGCATGCATCAAGTGCAAATAGGGCTATCTGGCTGGCCTAATCATGTTTAAAGTTGTACACTCATTTTACTATGTTTAAGCAGCCTAAAAATGGCAGCTCTGGTGCTGCTGTTACTGACAGAGGCTACTGCTGAGGTAAAGACAAACACCTGTATGGATCAATGCTGTCCAACGTACCACTGAAGACCACAAATTATTGAATTAAAGGGGTTGCTGGGTCACTGGCATTTACTACAATTGCCTCAGACTTTGAACTCAAGGAACTTTGGTCAATATGGTGTCCAATCATTTTCGAGTTTTTGACACTGCATAAATTGCATTGTCGGTGAAACATGGTTCTTTCCCCATGTTAAAATAAACACCAACCAAGAGCTCTTTCTGTAGTTATTGGTGACCGGTGCCTGTGGAAGGAGAGCCAGACTTACGGACTTTTGCAAAAAGGGGATTAAGGGCTCTCCACCTTTAACCTTATTTGCTCCTCATGCTTACGGGCCCAGGTGGGACACATACAGGCTGACTGGTGTCAGGCATGGCGTCAGGCACGGCACACTGACCTCATCGTGAGTCAGCAGAGACGGCTGGTCGGCTGTGGGTTTGGTGAAGTTGGCCACCATGGCAGCTACCGCCACTTGGCGAGAGCCGTCTGACATGGCACAGCCAGGCTACCCAGAAAGATGACAACACAACTATCAAGTCCAGGCTTTTTTCTCGTACCAGTTAACTGGATTCAAGCTACCCACAAGCAGGCACACACATGCTCTGACATACATTTCATCTCATATCAGACACATGCACGCACGCGTGCACACACACAGAGAGAAATATACAGGTATATATACAGGTGTGCCACGTAAGCACACACACACACACAAAATACATTTAATAATAATAATACATAAATTTTCTATAGTGCTATTCCCTGCTGAGCGAGTCAACGCGCTTGTTCACATACATGTACATAATATATACCATTTATATTTACTAACATATATACAAGCAATCTCATAATACATACTTAATAAATTACACTAATATAAAACAAGTACCTGTAAAATGGCGCATAAAAATAATCGTTATAAAACATAGAGATGTTACAATAATTTAAAACAGGTACATAATTATAAAGCTGTGTTTTAAGTAATTAGTATTATTACTACGCTAAAACACACACACACACACATGCACACACACACAAACACGCACCTCCCCCTTATCCACACACCTGCAATCCAAAGCAGGCTGCATGTCCATACTTCCCATCCCTGGGGTAGAGGTCCAGGTAGAAATAGCCCAGCAACTTGTTGTCCTTGGCATCCTTCACACTGTACTGAAACACCCAGCATGTCTTCCCTCACACCATCCTTCACACTGTACTCAAACACCCAGCATATCCTCCCTCACACCATCCTTCACACTGTACTCAAACACCCAGCACCTCCCTCACACCATCCTTCACACTGTACTCAAACACCCAGCATTCCTCCCTCATACCATCCTTCACACTGTACTCAAACACCCAGCACCTCCCTCACACCATCCTTCACACTGTACTCAAACACCCAGCACCTCCCTCACACCATCCTTCACACTGTACTCAAACACCCAGCACCTCCCTCACACCATCCTTCACACTGTACTCAAACACCCAGCACCTCCCTCACACCATCCTTCACACTGTATTCAAACACCCAGCACCTCCCTCACACCATCCTTCACACCTTCACACTGTACTCAAACACCCAGCATGTCCTCCCTCACACCATCCTTCACACTGTACTCAAGTATGTCCTCCCTCACACCATCCTTCACACCTTCACACAGTACTCAAACACCCAGCACCTCCCTCACACCATCCTTCACATCCTTCATTCATCACACCATCCTTCACACTGTACTCAAACACCCAGGGAACAAACACTTCATTCCTCACACCATCCTTCACACTGTACTCAAACACCCAGGGAACAAACACTTCATTCCTCACACCATCCTTCACACTGTACTCAAACACCCAGGGAACAAACACTTCATTCCTCACACCATCCTTCACACTGTACTCAAACACCCAGGGAACAAACACTTCATTCCTCACACCATCCTTCACACTGTACTCAAACACCCAGGGAACAATTCACTTAGCAGACTTTAACTGTTAAAGGGTTTTTTTCCCCCAGGGAAAAATTCATTTCAACCAACACTGTACCAAAACCAATTTCCAGGCTTAGTGCAGTGCCACCAGGCCGACTGGCTTTTGCTACCACTCTAAGCGTCCCTGGCTTGGTTTTTCACCAGGAAAGACTGAAGTGCATTGTGCCAGACCTGTCATGGCAATGAAGTGCACTGTGCCAGACCTGTCAAGGCGATGTAGTGCACTGTGTCAGACCTGTCATGGCGATGTAGTGCACTGTGTCAGACCTGTCATGGTGATGAAGTGCACTGTGCCAGACCTGTCATGGTGATGAAGTGCACTGTGCCAGACCTGTCATGGTGATGAAGTGCACTGTGCCAGACCTGTCATGGCAATGTAGTGCACTGTGCCAGACCTGTCATGGCGATGATGTGCACTGTGCTAGACCTGTTATAGTGATGAAGTGTGAAGTGCACTGTGCCAGACCTGTCAGTGATGTAGTGCACTGTGCCAGACCTGTCATGGCGATGATGTGCACTGTGCCAGACCTGTCATGGCGATGATGTGCACTGTGCTAGACCTGTTAAGTGATGAAGTGTGTAGTACACTGTGCCAGACCTGTCAGTGGCGATGATAGTGCACTGTGCCAGACCTGTCATGGCGATGATGTGCACTGTGCTAGACCTGTTATAGTGATGAAGTGTGAAGTGCACTGTGCCAGACCTGTCAGTGATGTAGTGCACTGTGCCAGACCTGTCATGGCGATGATGTGCACTGTGCCAGATCTGTCATGGCGATGATGTGCACTGTGCTAGACCTGTTATAGTGATGTGATGAAGTGTGTAGTACACTGTGCCAGACCTGTCAGTGATGTAGTGCACTGTGCCAGACCTGCCATGGTGATGATGTGCACTGTGCCAGACCAGTCATTGCGATGAAGTACACTGTGCCAGACCTGTCATGGCAATGTAGTGTGAAGTGCACTGTGCCAGACCTGTCAGTGATGTAGTACACTGTGCCAGACCTGTCATGGCGATGATGTGCACTGTGCCAGACCTGTCATGGCGATGATGTGCACTGTGCCAGACCTGTCACAGTGACGAAGTGTGAAGTGCACTGTGCCAGACCTGTCAGTGATGTAGTGCACTGTGCCAGACATGTCAGTGACATAGTGCACTGTGCCAGACCTGTCAGTGATGTAGTGCACTGTGCCAGACATGTCAGTGACATAGTGCACTGTGCCAGACCTGTCACGGCGATGGATAAAAATAAGCACTAGTTGAACAACTACAAACAGTAAGAAAATTAAATAAATAAAAGATAAGGCAACTAACCATTTTGACATCTTCATGCCAAACATCAGCATCCTTGACTTCAGTGAACTTGAGTCCCAGCAGCTCCTGGTGGAAGACAAAAAGACAGAAGATGAACAGCATCTACCCGAATCAATGCTCCCATTGGCTAGCAGGACCAAATCTTTTATTCTGCAGTTATTATCCGCTTAAATGGTATACATCGTTATGGCATGTAGCTTTGTGTTTAGTAGGTACTCCACTTAAACGGTATACATCATTATGGCATGTAGCTTTGTGTTTAGTAGGTACTCCACTTAAATGGTATACATCATTATGGCATGTAGCTTTGTGTTTAGTAGGTACTCCACTTAAACGGTATACATCATTATGGCATGTAGCTTTGTGTTTAGTAGGTACTCCACTTAAATGGTATACATCATTATGGCATGTAGCTTTGTGTTTAGTAGGTACTCCACTTAAACGGTATACATCATTATGGCATGTAGCTTTGTGTTTAGTAGGTACTCCACTTAAACGGTATACATCATTATGGCATGTAGCTTTGTGTTTAGTAGGTACCTCATGCATTTCCCTGCCTGTACATACCCACAGTCATTCACTCAGCTAGGTACCCGATCACACACCCACAGCCATTCACTCAGCTAGGTACCCCATATACTTCCCTGCCTATATACATATACATATATATACACACACACAGCCACTCACTCAGCTAGGTACCCCATATACTTCCCTGCCTATATACATATACATATATATACACACACACAGCCACTCACTCAGCTAGGTACCCCATATACTTCCATGCCTATATACATATATATATATATATATATATACAGACAACCACTCACTCAGCTAGGTACCCCATACACTTCCCTGCCTATATACATATATATATATATATACAGACAACCACTCACTCAGCTAGGTACCCCATATACTTCCCTGCCTATATACATACACATATATATACACACACACAGCCACTCACTCAGCTAGGTACCCCATATACTTCCCTGCCTATATACATATACATATATATACACACACACAGCCACTCACTCAGCTAGGACCCCATATACTTCCATGCCTATATACTTATTATATATATATATATACAGACAACCACTCACTCAGCTAGGTACCCCATACACTTCCCTGCCTATATACATATATATATATATATACAGACAACCACTCACTCAGCTAGGTACCCCATACACTTCCCTGCCTATATACATATACATATATATACACACACACAGCCACTCACTCAGCTAGGTACCCCATATACTTCCCTGCCTATATACATATACATATATATACACACACACAGCCACTCACTCAGCTAGGTACCCCATATACTTCCCTGCCTATATACATATACATATATATACACACACACAGCCACTCACTCAGCTAGGTACCCCATATACTTCCCTGCCTATATACATATACAATATATATACACACACACAGCCACTCACTCAGCTAGGTACCCCATACACTTCCCTGCCTATATACATATAATATATATAACAGACAACCACTCACTCAGCTAGGTACCCCATATACTTCCCTGCCTATATACATATACATATATATAACACCACAAGCCATTCACTCAGCTAGGTACCCCATATACTTCCCTGCCTATATACATATAATATATATACACCACAACCACTCACTCAGCTAGGTACCCCATATACTTCCCTGCCTATATACATATATATATATACAGACAACCACTCACTCAGCTAGGTACCCCATACACTTCCCTGCCTACGTATATAGATATATAGATACCCATAACCATTCACTCAGCTAGGTACCCCATACACTTCCCTGCCTACGTATATATAGATACCCATAACCATTCACTCAGCTAGGTACCCCATATACTTCCATGCCTATATACATATATATATATATATACAGACAACCACTCACTCAGCTAGGTACCCCATACACTTCCCTGCCTACGTATATAGATATATAGATACCCATAACCATTCACTCAGCTAGGTACCCCATACACTTCCCTGCCTACTATATAGATATATAGATACCCATAACCATTCACTTAGCTAGGTACCCCATACACTTCCCTGCCTATGTATATAGATACCCATAACCATTCACTTAGCTAGGTACCCCATACACTTCCCTGCCTACGTATATAGATATATAGATACCCATAACCATTCACTTAGCTAGGTACCCAATATACTTCCCTGCATATATATAGATACCCATAATGATGCATTCACTCAGCTAGGTACCTGATAGATTTCCAGAAGTCCCTTGGTAACCACGTTCATGGGGAAGTACTCCTTGAGGATGTTGTGATCGACAGAGTACTTACGCTCCTCCAGTAGTGACATGCAGTAGCGTAAGTCCCACATGTTTAGTGTCCCATCGTAAGGGTAGCCATACTTCTCACACTGAGAAATAATAGAAAGTAAACAAAATCTATGATCACCACAAAACTATTCTGCAGGGTCAAATGTCAAAAATTTGTCCTCACTGATTTCCGTGTGTTCAACAGCAGAGATGCCATACACATGATCATCAGAATCATGATCATCCATATTCTGTCATCATCACTGTGCTGGTCACTGTCACCATCACCCCAGTCATCATCGTTACCACCACTTCAACTGTCAGTGTCACCATCACCCCAGTCATCATTGTTACCACCAGTTCAACTGTCAGTGTCACCATCACCCCAGTCATCATCGTTATCACCACTTCAACTGTCACTGTCACTATCACCCCAGACATCATTGCTACCACCACTTCAACTGTCAGTGTCACCATCACCCCAGTCATCATTGTTACCACCATGTCAACTGTCAGTGTCACCATCACCCCAGTCATCATTGCTACTACCACTTCAACTGTCAGTGTCACCATCACCCCAGTCATCATTGTTACCACCACTTCAACTGTCAGTGTCACCATCACCCCAGTCATCATTGTTACCACCACGTGCATGTATTACCAGCCATATTGTATGTTACTATTCCATCAGCATACTTTTACTATTGTCATTTTAACAGTCATCGTTATCATCATCAGAATCATCTTCAGGTTCTGCTTTAAAAAGAAACAGTACTAGGACTGACAACTTTGTCATCTACACATATGCAGTAGTCAATCAGGATCATGTGCATTGTACACATTAATACACGCACACACACATACACATACAGGCCACACACACACACCACACACATCCCCCACCCCCCGCACACACACACACATACACATACAGGCCACACACACACACCACACACATCACCCCCCCCCCCCACCCCCCCACCACACATATACAGGTCACACACATAAGCACATTTGCACGCATGGTATATGTCACTCCCCCCTTCCCCGCTCTTGTAAAGCAAAAACAGCTTGAACTCTTCCTCTCACAATGGCTGCCCCCCCCCCCCCCCCCCCCCCCCCACCTCCTCTCGCTTGTACTGTAGAAAGAGCTTGAACTCTTCCTCTCGCAGCGGCTGGAGTTTGACGGCCAGGTCGGACAGAAAGGTGGCTACAGCCTCTGGTTTCTTGGCCATGCGCATGTCCAGCACGAAGGCTGCGTGTGTGGGGAACCCCAGGATATGGGCGTTCTGAGGAAAAGAGGGGGAGAGACAATGCCGCTTAAAACCAGCGTTAGTTAGAGATGAGGAGAGGGAATGATGCTTAAACCCAGCGTTAGTTAGAGATGAGGAGAGAGAATGCCGCTTAAAACCAGCGTTAGTTAGAGATGGGCAGTGAGAATGATGCTTGAAACCAGTATTAGAGATGGGGAGAGAAAATGACACTTAAAACCAGTGTTAGAGATGGGCAGAGAGAATGACACTTAAAACTAGTCTTAATTACAGATGAGCAGAGATAATGACACTTAAAACCAGTGTTAGAGATGGGCAGAGAGAATGATGCTTAAAACCAGTGTTACTTAGAGATGGGCAGAGAGAATGACACTTTAAACCAGTGTTAGTTAGAGAAGGGCAGAGAGAAGGGCACTTTAAACCAGTGTTACTTAGAGATGGGCAGAGAGAATGACACTTTAAACCAGTGTTAGTTAGAGAAGGGCAGAGAGAAGGGCACTTTAAACCAGTGTTACTTAGAGATGGGCAGAGAGAATGACACTTTAAACCAGTGTTACTTAGAGATGGGCAGAGAGAATGACACTTTAAACCAGTGTTAGAGAAAGGCAGAGAGAATGACACTTAAAACCAGTGTTAGAGATGGGCAGAGAGAATGACACTTTAAACCAGTGTTAGAGAAAGGCAGAGAGAATGACACTTAAAACCAGTGTTAGAGATGGGCAGAGAGAATGACACTTTAAAACAGTGTTAGAGAACCAGTGTTAGAGATGGGCAGAGAGAATGACACTTTAAACCAGTGTTAGAGATGGGCAGAGAGAATGACACTTTAAACCAATGTTAGAGAAGAGAAGGGCAGAGAGAATGACACTTTAAACCAGTGTTACTTAGAGAAGGGCAGAGAGAATGACACTTTAAACCAGTGTTAGTTAGAGATGGGCAGAGAGAATGACACTTTAAACCAGTGTTAGTTAGAGATGGGCTGAGAGAATGACACTTAAAACCAGTCTGCAGCACCCCACCACACAGACCACGGGACCTTCATGTCTGTACCTGCATCACCCCACCACACACATGGGACCTTCATGTCTGTACCTGCATCACCCCACCACACAGCACGGCCCATGGACCTTTAAACCATGTCTGTACCTGCATCACCCCACCACACAGCACATGGGACCTTCATGTCTGTACCTGCATCACCCCACCACACAGTACATGGGACCTTCATGTCTGTACCTGCATCACCCCACCACACAGCACATGGGACCTTCATGTCTGTACCTGCATCACCCCACCACACAGCACACGGGACCTTCATGTCTGTACCTGCATCACCCCACCACACAGCACATGGGACCTTCATGTCTGTACCTACATCACCCCACCACACAGCACACGGGACCTTCATGTCTGTACCTACATCACCCCACCACACAGCACATGGGACCTTCATGTCTGTACCTGCATCACCCCACCACACAGCACATGGGACCTTCATGTCTGTATCTGCATCATCCCACTGCAAAGAACTATTAACACAAGAAAGAACCAAACCCAAAGCAGGGGATGTGCTTACCTGATCCCGGAGACGCACCAACTCTTCCAGAATGGCGGTGTTTTCCTGCAGGCAGCGTGAGTTGAAGGCCATTTCCAGCTTGTGGCGGGTGGCGGGGTTGCGCGCTTTCTTCATGCAGGGGAAGTAGTGAGGGTACTTCAGACTCACTTTGCACTTGCCATTCGCCGTCTGAACACAAACAATAATGCAGGAGAACGTTCACAAAGAAAGAAAAACCATGGATAATAATAATAATTAATACTTAGAGCACCTAACCTGCACAGGCCCTAAGTGCTTACACGTTCTCTACAAATACATATTTGTCAAAATTCAACGCATACAACATGAATGCACACGCACACACAGAATCGCACACGCACGCACACACACACCAGTCGCATATCAGGGCAATAAGGGTAATGAGACTGAAGAAAAGGTTTTTTAAAAGAGAATGACAGCAAGCCAGTAAGAATGTGAAAGAAATACGGAAAACCGATGGAAAGAAAGAAAAGTATTCAAATTTATTGTAATGCAATTGTCCTGTGTTCCAAATAGCCAAAGTCTACATTCACCAAACTACCTGTCGGTGCCTTCACTGGGAAGTCAATGATTAGGTAAACTGTTTTCTGATGTTCCAACAGAGAAAATAAAGAGAAGGGGAGGAAAGAAGGTGAAATCAAATGAATGATGGCACCACTCACTCTCTCCAGACTCTTCAGGAAATCCTCAGGAACTCCAGCTGAAAGACAAAGAAACAGAAATAAAATCTGATCTACCTGCAGTGGAAGTCATGCTTCATTAATCTGACTTCTTTATTCTCTGACTACCTGCATGCCATATAGTAATCATACTTCATACAAATCAAATCTGCACTCTTTGGAGAAGACCAACTTTGGAGAGGGGACTGTGGGGAAAGGGATGAGGGGAGGGGACTGTGGGGAAAGGGATGAGGGGAGGGGACTGTGGGGAAAGGGATGAGGGAAGGGGACTGTGGGGAAAGGGATGAGGGGAGGGGACAGTGGGGAAAGGTATGAAGGAAGGGACTGTGGGGAAAGGGATGAGCGGAGGGGACTGTGGGGAAAGGGGACTGTGGGAAAGGGGTGAGGGGAGGGGACTGTGGGGAAAGGGATGAGGGGAGGGGACTGTGGGGAAAGGGGGGAGGGGAGGGGGCTGTGGGGAAAGGGATGAGGGAAGGGGACTGTGGGGAAAGGGATGAGGGGAGGGGACTGTGGGGGAAAGGGATGAGGGAAGGGGACTGTGGGGACTGTGGGGAAAGGGATGAGGAGAGGGGACTGTGGGGAAAGGGACTGTGGGGAAAGGGGACTGTGGGGAAAGGGTGAGAGGGGACTGTGGGGAAAGGGGTGAGGGGAGGGGACTGTGTGGAAAGGGATGAGGGGAAGGGACTGTGGGGGAAATGGATGAGGGGAGGGGACTGTGGGGAAAGGGGACTGTGGGGAAAGGGGTGAAGGGAGGGGACTGTGGGGAAAGGGATGAGGGAAGGGGACTGTGGGGAAAGGTGGGGAAAGGGATGAGGGGAGGGGACTGTGGGGAAAGGGGACTGTGGGGAAAGGGGACTGTGGGGAAAGGGTGAGAGGGGACTGTGGGGAAAGGGATGAGGGGAGGGGACTGTGGGGGAAAGGGATGAGGGAAGGGGACTGGTGGGGAAGGGATGAGGGGAAGGGGACTGTGGGGAAAGGGATGATGGGAGGGGACTGTGGGGAAAGGGGTGAGAGGGGACTGTGGGGAAAGGGGTGAGGGAGGGGACTGTGGGGAAAGGGATGAGGGGAGGGGACTGTGGGGGAAAGGATGAGGGGAGGGGGACTGTGGGGAAAGGGTGAGAGGGGACTGTGGGGAAAGGATGAGGGAGGGGACTGTGGGAAAGGGATGGGAGGGGACTGTGGGGAAGGGATGGGGAGGGGACTGTGGGGAAAGGGATGAGGAGGGGACTGTGGGGAAAGGGATGAGGGGAGGGGACTGTGGGGAAAGGGATGAGGGGAGGGGACTGTGGGGAAAGGGATGAGGGGAGGGGACTGTGGGGAAACGGATGAGGGGAGGGGACTGTGGGGAAGGGGTGAGAGGGGACTGTGCGGAAAGGGATGAGGGGATATTTACAACAGCAGGCAGAAGTGACAGGATGTTCATACCTGGCTGTTCACAACAACAGGCAGAAGTGACAGGATGTTCATACCTGGCTGTTCATAACAGGCAGAAGTGACAGGATGTTCATACCTGGCTGTTCAAACAAGGCAGAGTGACAGGATGTTCAACTGGCTTTAAACAGGCAGAAGTGACAGGATGTTCATACCTGGCTGTTCACAACAACAGGCAGAAGTGACAGGATGTTCATACCTGGCTGTTCAAACAACAGGCAGAAGTGACAGGATGTTCATACCTGGCTGTTCAAACAGGCAGAAGTGACAGGATGTTCATACCTGGCTGTTCACAACAACAGGCAAAAGTGACAGGATGTTCATACCTGGCTGTTCCCGCAACAGACAGGCAACAGGAAAGTGACAGGAGTCATACCTGGCTGTCAAACCAGCGATGTTCATACCTGGCTGTTCATAACAGGCAGAAGTGACAGGATGTTCATACCTGGCTGTTCACAACAACAGGCAAAAGTGACAGGCTGTTCATACCTGGTTCGTTACAACAACAGCAACAGGAAGCAGTGAAGCAGTGGTAAGAGTCATACCCAGTTCTTGCTCGGTGAGCTCCAGCACTGTATTCTCTTCGTTGAGGTTCTTGCTGTAGTCGATGCACAAGTCACTGATGCGTTTCTTCAACTCTTTGATCTTGTTCTGCACCTCCTTTGGCAGGTGTAGGCCTGGGGCACACACACACACAATGCACAAACACACACACAATGCACAAACACACACTTGATTGTTAAGCTTTATCCTTAAGAAAGTGTGGCTTTGCCTGTTGGGCTGTCAAGCTTAACAGAGCTTCATGGCACATTTGCTACATAATGAAGGTTCTGACATGGCTGTTGGTCCCTCAAGTTTAAATAGCTTCATAACACTTGCTGTGTAATGAAGGGTCTGACATGGGTTCACACAGCTTTATGACACACACTTGCTACCTAATGAAGGTTCTGACATGGGTGAGTGCAGCTTTGGCTGCTGGAACACTACATTTCATGCCTGATGAACCACTAACATGGGAACCCAGAGAGCAGGCAAGGGAGACCGTGTGGCCTTGCCTGCTGGAACGCTAACATGGGAACCCAGAAAGCAGCCTTGATGATGGCCATTCTTCACACACCATTTCTTTTTCCATATTTGACGAGCCTTTCCACGTAGCGGGCCGCCTCACCATCCAGTTTGGTCGAACGTCTTTGGAATGCCACGATAACGTCAAAGACATCTTTCCGCATGCTAAAAACAACAACCAAAAAAACACATTAAGCATGGGTATAATTATCTTCCTGGGCCCAGTTTCTCTCCACAACAAATATAATATTTATTACACAATGAAGGAGAAACTGTTTCCTGATTTGGACCCCTGTGTAAGAGATCTGGACTGTGATATAAAGTTCATGAGCAACAACAGACTACTGAACTGCGCTCAATCATCTGGCAGCCTTGTGGGCATGGCATGGACTGAACTTTTTTGATTCCAGATCCTCGTCTTCTCCGTCACACATTCACACCCGCTGTGCCAAAGGCAACTGCAGATGATGGCCCTTAGGTTCTTGCCTCCAGAAATCCAAATCAGGCAGGCATTCTGATGGTGACAGCTTGGCAGGGCCGCAGAGAAGATGCAGAACTGTGCAAGCTTTCAGAGTGGTCCTGCTGGACAAAACTTTGGACCGTACAATTCTACAAATACTTTATCATTATTATTAAACTGGGTCAACAGAACATATTATTTACAAATTGAGGAGTAAAGCCTGACCTCATCTCCACATCAAATTCAGAAAGCCTTTTGTCAGCATCGCAGCTGGCATCTCGCAGCTCCTTGTCTGTGGACACGTGCTGCAAGAAGTCCAGGTTGTTCCGCTCCACTGCATACTCACACTCAATGTCTGCCAGCGGCTGCACAGTCAACATGGGTCCCACAGTCAAACATCACCAGGGCCATGGACAATTCTCCATCAACTTACAACTTACCTGGAAAGCACATGTGTCTATATAGGTATATCAATTACAGCAGTACTTGCTGAGCTTCAGTCTTTCACAAACTTAAATTAATGCCTTTATATACTATATATATATATATATATATATAAAATACACAAAATACCAAACATTATGGCGGTTTTAGAACAGTGCAACTCTAAAGAGGTGTTTTCTGTTTGTTTTGTTTTTTGTCCGTATCTTTTAGCACCAAATCTGTGATAGAGACAACACCAGTGACAGCTTTGGGAATTTAAGGGGCTAATTTTCAACACTGCAACTTCTGGTAAAGACAGTAATCTACAAATATACTACAGCAGGTAAAATATTCACTTAATATAGAGCTTCTGTGGTTCTTGTTCTTGTTTTTGTTGTTGGCTAGTTGTGCTTGTTTGTTTTCCTGGGGAGGGGTTATTGTTTTACTTTTTTTTTATTAATTGGGGGGTGGGCTCTTCTTCCACATTTGCTATGGGCTCACGTTAGGTGTAAGCGCTTCATAAAGACTCTTTTACATTATATATAGTGTTAAATTGCACCATTTTAAAGACTGTGACAGCTATGCTGCATGCTGGGTTATCTGAATGTTTCCATAATCCATTGCACCCTGGCATGGACTACAGGATCTTCACATGCATGTGTGATCTTTCCACATGCATAAACACATGGGAACCTCCGTTTATACTATAGTCTCATCTGAAGGATGTTTGTAGAGTCTGCACACCATTTTCAGGAAGAGATCTTGTGGCGGGCACAAAGCGTAGCACATGTATACCAGTCACCCATCTGTGTGGTAATCATGTTCAATCACACTCAACTTTTGGCTTTTGACAGTGAGTGCTCCCACTCTGTGCTACCAATTCTCCTTCAGTGTGGATAGGCCTAGCACTGTAGCACTGAGGCAGTAGGGTGGTAAGCAGATGCATGTCAGTTTGAAGGTGTCTTTTGGTTGGACCAATATCCACTGGAGCGACCTGCATTAAAGCAATTTAAATGGAACAACATGCACAGCAGTAACATGGACTTGGAGAGCTGCTATCTCCAAATTCCAATGGACTGACTTTGCCATCAGGCCATTGTAGTTGCTAAAGGCACTATGGGTGGAGCTATCAGGCATGTGCTAAAGGCACTATGGGTGGAGCTATCAGGCATGTGCTAAAGCCGTAAAGGCACTATGGGTGGAGCTATCAGGCATGTGGTAAAGGCACTATGGGTGGAGCTATCAGGCATGTGCTAAAGCCGTAAAGGCACTATGGGTGGAGCTATCAGGCATGTGGTAAAGGCACTATGGGTGGAGCTATCAGGCATGTGGTAAAGGCACTATGGGTGGAGCTATCAGGCATGTGGTAAAGGCACTATAGGGGGAGCTATCAGGCATGTGGTAAAGGCATTATGGGTGGAGCTATCAAGCATGTGGTAAAGGCATTATGGGTGGAGCTATCAAGGCATGTGGTAAAGGCATTATGGGTGGAGCTATCACTTGTATCAGGCATGTGGTAAAGGCATTGATTATGGGTGGAGCTATCAGGCATATGCTAAAGGCACTATGCGCAGAGCTATCAGGCATGTGGTAAAGGCATAAATTATGGGTGGAGCTATCAGGCATGTGGTAAAGGCATTAATTATGGGTGGAGCTATCAGGCATGTGATAACGGCATTATGGGCAGAATGCCAGAGCTATCAGGCATGTGGTAAAGACATTAATTATGGGTGGAGCTATCAGGCATGTGGTAATGGCATTATAGGTGGAATGCCGGAGCTATCAGGCATGTGGTTACGGCATTATGGGCAGAATGCCAGAGCTATCAGGCATGTGGTAAAGACATTAATTATGGGTGGAGCTATCAGGCATGTGGTAATGGCATTATAGGTGGAATGCCGGAGCTATCAGGCATGTGGTTATGGCATTATGGGCAGAATGCCAGAGCTATCAGGCATGTGGTAAAGACATTAATTATGGGTGGAGCTATCAGGCATGTGGTAATGGCATTATAGGTGGAATGCCGGAGCTATCAGGCATGCGGTGAAGGCATTATGGGCAGAGCTACCACTAGTATCAGCCATGTGTGGGGCATGCATAGAGGGAGGCATGGTGATGGTTATGCTAGCTGTGCACATAAGGATTACTCTCACAAAAAGCAGTTTTTGCGCAAACATTTTTTGTATATTTTGATGATGTTATTAAATTTCTTTTACAGCATTAAAAGTACCCATTTCTTTTTATGCTCTACATTATCTGATTAGATGCATGTGTGCGTGCGTGCGTGCGTGCGTACATGTCTGTGTGTGTGTGTGTTACACACATTCACTCACATCCATGACCCACACAAACTCACTCACAGACACACTGACACCTCCACAAACACAACATGCACATCACTGGCATGCATTCTGACTTCACCAAACATCATTGGTTTGCATTCTGGCAAACTCCTACACAGGCCCCACCTGTCAAAAAAAACCAAAAAACTCATCCACAGTGCATATATTTACCACCACAGAAATGTCGCTCAAATAAAAGTTCTCCAATGGATGTCTCCAGCGCATGTTGCGTCACTGAAATCACTTCAAGGCACGGCTGCCATTTCAAGCGGAATGAACCCAGCTTATGTCTGCTTAGGCAAAAGATCAAACCCACAACACTGGCTGTCAGTTTTTCACTGTAGTTACACTTATAGTGCAGCACACTAGGAACCTTTATGCAATCTCAGTTCTTCTTCCTCCACATAGTGTCCAGCTTCAACATTCTGAAAACCCTGACACTTTTACTTTGTGCATACTGGTTTACTTTGGCGTTTCCACGATATATTTGAAGACCCTAACACTTTTACTTTGTGCATACTGGGTAATTTGGTGTTTCCGCGATCTATCCATGGTCTACAGGATCTTTACCCGTGTATCATGTGGTTTCTTTGCCCTGATCCCTGTCACATCAGAGGTTGCATCTGAGTTGCTGTCACATGATCATTAGTTTAACTTGATGCATTCGAAACCTTCCACCAAACCGTCCAGAAGCTGAAGATGCTTCGTTTGCTTTGTCCTTGCTACGAGTAGGAAACACTGACACCGTTATCTCTCCCCCTCCAACAGTAGCAGTGCTTACCTTGATGACGCTGTTGTAGCTGCCTTTTTCTGGCGCGACGGACCCCACCGAGTCATAAACGGCCCTCGTCCTGGCGATCAACGACTCCACTTGCTCAGCGATGTCCGAAACTTCGAACTGCCACGACAACTTTACCCCGCTCACCATGGTGCGTTTTACAGCGAAGTGCACGTACAAGTTATGTGGACGCTCAGGTCTGACTAGGGTTTGACCAATTGGCCTAAGTAAGGGGGAGGCTCGGACGATGACACTACAGATGGTTTTGTAGCTAGAAACGGAGCACATTGACTCGCCGCGTTGACAATAATCTGCGGACAAATGGCAGACGATTTGGTCCGGTTGAGAGAGTTACGTCCCGTGGAGTTGGGTCGCGATGGGATCTGCATAGTCGTTGTCAAGAAACTTGGTGTAAACGTATTCGTTTTACGGAACTAGCCTTCTCAAAACATGTTTCGCTGAACAAGGAGCCCTACTCCAACAGACTGACGAGACCAAAATAAAAATCGGGAAATAAAATGCCCCGTTGATTTAATTGGCAATCCGAGTTGTTCCGTTAGGCGTTAGCGTTAGGCGTCAGTGGCACAATGAAACTTACGCCGCATACATAGCAGCTTCGGCCCATTCCGTTAAAATGTCCTTTGAAATGGTTTAAAACAACTTGCGTCGGTGGTGGTTTGCGGGACTGGCTGTAGATAGCATTGTCAAATGTTCCAGCCGGCCTCAAACTCCTTCCATTGGTTTACATCCTTGAGGAAGGTGCTGTGACGTGATGCTCGATGTGAGCCGGCCTCACGACTGCCAACAGCCACTTGGGTCTTGTTCCGCTCGGGCGATGCACAGAGTGTAAGTTAGTGTAAGCTATAATGATGGGCGTCGTGGGCAGGCAGTATAGTGACGGGGCCAACACGAGAGGCAGTGGGTTGCCTGCAACAGGGGCGAGCTGCGGACACTTGTCCGGCCGTTTGTGCAGCCAGTTCCGCCATTCGTTGCAGCTGTAGCTAAAGCCACACCTTCCTAACTGGACCCCACACTCCAAATTTTTGAACACTGACCACCATTGAATCTGTACATTAAATGTGTTTTTAAGAACGTTTGTTGTCCCATAGCCTGTTGTACGTTTAATGATAGTCTGAGCCAGTGTTATTGTCAGAATGACATACACGCCAGCTTTGTGCATAGTCTGGTTATAGCAGTAGGGCAAGTCAGGCTCCTGACTCCTAGGTGGTTGCAACGAGAATTGATAGGTCTGACACAGTCCATGGCCTTTTGAACTTTCACCCAGTCCGGCTTTACCTTCAATACAGCAATCTAATCTTTTCACAAGACACTCAGTCTGGTTTATGATGATGTACCATCAGACTGATGCTGGTTGCAAAAGGATCAGCAGTTCAGTTGATAAACTCTCTTCACAGACACCACAGTTTATAACGATGTATCATTAAGTTAAATTTGGCTGGAAAATGATCAGCAGTTCAAAAGACAGAATATTTTGATTATAAAAGTCCTTACGGTGATCTTGACCTTGAAGCTAGCAAAGCAATCTTTATGCAAGACACTCCGGTTCATGATGATGCATAGCCAGACTACATTTGGTTACGGGAGGTTGAGCAGTTCAGAAGTTATTGTCTGGACAAATATTAACTTAAATTTTGAACCTTCACTCTGACCTGTGACACACTCTGGCCTGTAATGATGTACCATCAAACTAAGTTTGGTTGCAAAATGATCAGCAGTTTGGAAGATATATTAGAAATGCCATATTTTTATTATACAAGTCTTTACTGTCACCTTAACCGTGAAAGACCAAACCAGTTTATATTTGCATGGCATTCCAGCCTATGAGGCATCACCATACCAGGTCTATTTGCAAAATGTTCTGTGGTGCAGAAGATATTCCCTGGACAAACATTAACTGAAACCATGAACTCTCACTGTGACCTTGATCGTACATAAAGCAATCCCATATTTATCAAGACACTGCAGCTTATGATCTACAGTCATACTAAGTTTGGTTGCTAAAGAATCATTAGTTCTGAATCCATGACAGGAACAATATTTTCATTACATGCACTTTCACTGTGACCATGACCACGAAGATAGCTTTTTTTTCTTTCTTTTTGCATGACATTCCGGCTCATGATGATGCACCCCATACCAGTTCAATAACAAATGGTAGAGTGTTTCAGAAGATACCATCTGGACAAAACCTGGACACACAGGTGGACACAGACAGAAAGTGATTCCAGTATACCCCCCAGCCACCAACTTTGTTAACTGGGGCCAGGGTATAACAAGAGGTAACTTGCTGCACTGTTAGATGAAAAACAAGTCAATGATGCATTTCAAAAGCTTTATTTTTTAGATCTGCTGAAACTGATTACTTGCACACACAGTAAATGCACAACACAATCAAATCAGTGTGCTGACTTTGAGGCCAACAACAGATTCAACTGAATGCTACATTCAACGATAGCTAAAAAAAGGAAAGACAGAAGAGGAAACGCAAGACAAGGAACAAGAAAAGAATGATGGAAGTCAAAAAATAGAGGCAAATGGCAACAACAAAAACGCAAAAAGGAAATAAAGAAAGAAGTATACATAGAAAGAAAGAAAGAAGTAGTTACATATTTTTTTTTTTTTTACAAAGGCAAAAGAACAACAAAACAAATCTGACAAAGAACAATATTGGTACAACACAATGACCAGCCTGTGTGTTATGAGCTGTGATGATACAAGGTGTGTTGTGAGGTGTAATGATGGTCAGGTTTGATGCTGGACCTTTATGTTATGAGGTGTGACAATGGACCTGTGTGTTGTGATGCGACAATGGACTATGTTACAATGGAGCTGAGTGTTATGATGGAGCTGTTGGCAATGAATTAGCTGTATTTTATGAGGTGTGATGCTGGCCCTGTGTGTTACAATGGAGTTGTTTGCAATGATATAAGAGGTGTGATGACAGACTCGTGTGTTATGATTGACCTGCGCATTAAGATAGAACTATGTGTTATGTTAGAGGTGTGATGATGGGCCCGTGTGATGAGGGAGGGACCTCTGTGTGATGGCAGACCAGTGGGTTATACAGTGTCATACACTACATATTGGAATATATTTCAAATATGGAATGTAAGGAATGGACACATATAGTTTACATATAGTGTTACTTAGACTGGGAACTACACAAGGCAAAAATAATGCATCATCTTGCCACCGGCTACAGCTCAATGAAACCTTCAAACCTAATGTGACAGCTCAGAAAGTGCACCAGCATTGGGTGCAAACACAGTGTACAGTGTGACAGCTCAGAAAGTGCACCAGCATTGGGTGCAAACACAGTGTACAGTGTGACAGCTCAGAAAGTGCACCAGCATTGGGTGCAAACACAGTGTACAGTGTGACAGCTCAGAAAGTGCACCAGCACTGGACACAGCGTGACACAGTTCAGAAAATGCACCAGCACTGGACACAAGTGAATGTGCAACTCTGACCGTCCAAATCACAGCTAAACACAGAAAACACAAATGGTCAAATGAAAACAGGACTACAAAATAATGAACTAAAGTAAGTAATAACATACATATATATTTAAACAATCATCTCTTGGGGAATCAATGTTACTTAAAAGTTCATAAAAATTCGTTATTGTAATGATTAAGTCAAATCTGAGGGTACAAGCCATGTCACTGACACACTGGTACAAAATGAGCCATGTTAGTGACACACTGGTACAAAATGAGCTATGTGAGTGACACACTGGTACGAAATGAGCCATGTGAGTGACACACTGGTACAAAATGAGCCATGTGAGTGACACACTGGTACAAAATGAGCCCTGTGAGTGACACACTGGTACAAAATGAGCCATGTGAGTGACACACTGGTACAAAATGAGCCATGTGAGTGACACACTGGTACAAAATGAGCATGTCAATCACACTGGTACAAAATGAGCCATGTCAGTGACACACTGGTACAAAATGAGCCATGTCAGTGACACACTGGTACAAAATGAGCCATGTCAATCACACTGGTACAAAATGAGCCATGTCAATCACACTGGTACAAAATGAGCCATGTCAGTGAAAACACTGCAGTACAAAATGCCAGCCACATGGTACAAGCTCCACACTGGTACAAAATGTCAGTGACACATGGTCAGAGTACACACTGGTACAAACCATGTCAGACACTGGTACAAAATGAGCCATGTCAGTGACACACTGCAGACAAGGGGACCCCAGCCTGCCCACCACCATGGAGTTAAAGGCTCCACCCATTACAAAAGTGCTTCTGATGAAAGGTGAGAAACGGTTCAAACTTTCACTGTTCAACTTTACATGCCCAGTCAGGAACAGTTTTCTAACTTGCACTTAAGACATACCCCAAAGCTACGACTGGAACCCTACACAAAATTCAAATGTCATAAATTACTGAGTCGTCATCCACGCTAAATGAGACAAAGCACCTCAGTGGATTACAAAAGAAAGGGACAGGAAAATCCATATGAAGAAAACTGTTCAAATATGCAAAGGGACAGGAAAATCCATATGAACAAAACTGTACAAAAATGCAAAGGGACAGGAAAATCCATATGAACAAAACTGTACAAAAATGCAAACAGCAATATATAACCAGGTTGTGAGCTGAATGATAACTTATATGCATGAAAACGTTGCTGATCTATGCCTAATCAATGTGTGCATGCACTTACACATATACATGTGTGTGGAGTGTGTGTGTGGAGTGTGTGTGCGTGGTCAGTGTGTGTGTGTGTGTGTGTGTGTGTGTGTGTGTGTGTGTGTGTGTGTGTGGCCAGTGTTAACATTTTCTGTGTTCTCAGCAGGGTGCAATCTCAGTTTCTTTATTATTATCATTAATACTATTATGACACTGCACAGGCTGATAGACTACACAATGACATTATGAGATGTAAATAATAAATGCAGTGTCTGGTACTTTGTTCACTCCAAACTATGACTAAAACAGTCATGGCACAATTTGGACTTCGGAATGTGAGACAAAAACGGTATAAAAGCAGGTGAAATTTCAAAATCCTTCACCTGAAAAATGCTGCCATCCAGATAGGAATGAAACCAACCCTCAAGGCGGAACTGGGTTACTTGCAGTACCACCACCAGAGTCCTTGGAACCACTGACATGAGTAACAATGGCCAACACGAATGAAAGCACGCAAACTGATACTGGTCATCTCCACATTCAATCAAGTGCAGATTGTTTTTTTGACCTTCGTGTTGGACAAACTTGTCAAAAAGGTGGTAACATCCACAAGAGACACACTGCGTGAGTACACAGTATATCTCTTGTGGATGTTACCACCTTTTTGACAAGTTTGCAAAGGGAGACAGACTCGTACACTGCAAAGGGAGACAGACTGTACACTGCAAAGGGAGACAGACTGTACACTGCAAAGGGAGACTGAGTACACTTTGCAAGCAATGTCCACATTTAGCCCGTCAGTCATATTTCTGTCAGAGATGTTACAGCAAGCAACCCATCAGAAGAAATGATACACATTCAAATAGATGCAAATGCTGCACTTTAAATTAAACAGGCTGCAAGCCAGAGCACTTGTCCCAAGGCCAGAGCAACAGGCAAAAGGCATTTAGTGGCAGCATAGCACCACTGTGAAAAGTGCCCCCAAAAGTAAAAGCATTCTTTCAGACCACTCGTGATTAGTGAGACATTGTCAATCATGGCACCAAACAATCTGAGATCTAAATAATTCCTATCCTCTTTAGAGGGTGTAAAAGATTTTGCCAGTATGTTTTCAAGCTGCCATGGGATCTCGAACACACACATGCCTGTAGCAGAGAGGACTTGAGCTTTTCAACTCATCGATGTACCTCTCTCATAATTAAATGTCACTTAAACACATTTGGCGGGTAAATGCACAATATTCATACTGAACACATGACACACAATAAATGCTAAACACATGACACCTCACTGATCCTGAACACATGACATACTATCAATGCTGAACACATGACACACCACTGATCCTGAATACATGACACCATCAATACTGAACACATGACACACCACTGATCCTGATAAATTAACTCACAATTGCTTTAAAAAAAACATTTGTCTGTAAACTAGCACATTAAAGTTAAATGTAAATAATTAGTAGTAGTAATTGGATTTTAATGTCCTGTCAACCACACAGGGTCACCTCAGGACAGTCAAACTCAGGTCATAAGCAAATACACATTTCTAAAGTCTTCTCATATATATATCAACCCTCTGTCAAGTCAATCTACAAAACCAATCATTTCGCAAACATAAAACATGCATACACAAACATCAGACACAAATTTTCGAAGAGTTAGTCCCTTCAATATTACCCCTGTTAAAAGAGCACATAAGGCTAGAACATGCTGGTATCGTCGATCATTCCGTCTAATTTATCAATACCAAGTTAAAGAAAAATATAAAAAAGGAATGGACAGACACAATATAAAATTTAAAAATGTTATATAAATGCATAATGGCACCATACCACCGACCAACTATCATCTCCTAGCTGCTCAACAAGAGCCATACAAAAAAAGCCTAACCCTTAACGAAAAATATTTGAGAGTTTTCTGGAAAAAAGTCAGGAGAATTGACCATTAGCAGAAAAATGACAAGACAGAAAGAGCAAGAGGACTAGGCAGAAAAAACAAGAGAGGAGATAGGAAAGGGGAATCAAATGACAGCCCTGAGATTCCAGACAGGAGGGAGACATCAGACATCCCCGGCCTCCCTTTGGGGGTAAATGTAAATAAATGCCTTGTCAAAACAATTGTTCAGTCAGAAGATTCAATATCAACTGTCTTCAAAAGCTAGGTGTTTCAGTGACAAATGTCTTGAATGCCAGTTGCTTCAATGAGAAATATTTGACTAGCCAGGCGTTTCAATGACAAATGTCTTGACAAGGAATGGTCAGAGGGATTTGTGCACGAACTAGTCAGCTGTACAAGCGAACACCCAGACCAACAGCAAGCACAAAGGGCGCTGACATGACACTGGAACGGGGCGTCACAGTGCCACTGCTACCTTGCTGCCAACCACCAGATGCCAAGCTGACACCATCTTGAAATGGACCTCAACTTGGCTGTTGCACTGCTGTGTTAGCTTGCTGCCGCAAGCCAGGCAGTGAGCTGGCTGACAGCCGTCATCTCTCTGAGGACCAGCTCTTGGCGCAGCCCGCGTCCCATGGAAGCTGCGTGCGAAAACGGCCCCAGGCTGTTGGTAGTGCTCCACAGCAATTATTCTCGGGATGTGTATGCTCAACACTGAAGTGTTACACTAAATAACATGAACTGAAAAAGGTTACCATGACATCTTGCACCAGACACACAAGTGTTATAATTAAAACACAGCAGTGTAAACGAAATCGAAAGCATGCAAAACATCATGTCAGAGGTTTCAATGATTTTGAAAACCTCTCGCTTTTTCTCTCACATAACTGATATTTAAGCACAGCCAAATAAATTATGCAAATTGGTCTGTACAGGTACCTTCACAGCCCAGTGAGGCAGCACGTGCAGCAAAGCCAAGACAACGTCAAACAGAAAACAACACTGATTGGCAACGTACAGTGGCATACACAGCTACCCACGGCAGAAAATCAGACTGCAGACTTTGGGAGTTTCATTTGTATCTGACGATGCCAGACCTAACCCCACACCAGGGGGTCCGGGTTTGAGCAATCTGCAGCCTCAGCCACTGGGTCTGTTCTCAGGTGCTAAGCACCTTTCACTCTTGTCTTCCAGAGTGAAAGTGACCTCATCAGTCAAAGTAGAGAATCAGAAGTATGACAGACCTGATCAGTCAAAATGCAGAATCAGAAATATGACAGACCTGATCAATCAAAATGCTGAATCAGAAATATGATAGACATGATCTGTCAATGTGCAGAATCTGCAATATGACTTGGTCAGGAAAATACAAAATCAGAAGCCTGACCTGACCTGACCAAGTATGACCTGACCTGACCTGACCAGTTGCAATACAGAATCAGAAGCATAACATTACCTGACCTAACCAGTCAAAATGCAGAATAAGCAGCATGACCTGACCTGATCAATTAACATACAGAATGAAGTATGACATGACCTGACCTGATCAATTAACATACAGAATGAAGTATGACATGACCTGACCTGATCAATCTACAGAATGAAATATGACATGACCTGACCTGATCAATCAACATACAGAATGGAGTATGACATGACCCGACCAGTGCAAATACAGAATAAGGAGCATGACATGACATGACCTGACAAATACAGAATCAGAAGCCTGACCTGACCTGTGAACAACAGAATCAGAAATACAACATGACCTGACCAGGTAAAATACTTGATTTGCCATGACTGTTCAGAAGACATTCTATCCACAGGGAACACTTTGTATATTTATTCACAGGAAACGGACCATCAAAAGCTTAGCAGCTGTGTGCTGATTTCACCGCATTTCTGTAATTTTTCACAAGCAGAATAAATCTGCAGCATTCCAAACCAATAACATAAAACTTGCAATAAAGTATTCTGCCCATAAAAAATCTGATCACTTGAAATCAGCAAGTGTTTCTGTACACAGCAGAGAGCAAGCAGCTTTGGAACAAGAGACACACTTGTAGTTGTACCACTGCTCCCACAAAACGACCACATGCAGCAACTGTACATCAGTGGAAGCCAGTCGAGATCACTCGGACCTGCCCCACTTTCTTTTCTCTTCTGTGTGCTTCTCTGGTCTCAAAAGACTCAACAGCCAAGTCACCAACACCCTGTACACTGTGTACAAACACTACCATCTCCTCCTCCTTCTCATTCCCCCAGCAACTCTCCATCTCAATGCACAGCCTTCACCTCTAAAAGCCTTTTTCTTCTCCAATCTACCACCCACAGGCCTCATCCCAGGCTAAAGTACTCCTGTGGCTGAAGAAGAAGAAAAAACATTCTAAAAAAAAAAAGGGTTTTCACTTTCTGCTGAGTACAAATCAATATTGTCTGGTTAAGTTCACTTTAGCCAATGAAGAAAAGGAAATTTTTTACAAATCATTCCAAGCTAACCCAAACCAGCACAAAAGTAATGCAAGATTTGTTTTTTAACAACAACCAACACACCTCCAGAACTTGGGGGTAAGAGAACGCAGCAGAAAATGCTTTGGACCAAGCAGCTGAGAGTGCCACTACATGAGCCAACCCTCCAAAAGCTCAACCTCAAAATGATGGACCTCATGCAAGACCTCACGTTATCCATTCCCTGTGGAGTACTGGGAGATAAAAACACCTGCTGAACTATTGAACTATTTATTAGCTAAGAAATCCCAAAGCTCTTTCCTCTCTTCTTGTGTGGATCATAGGAGTGAAAAAGTCCAGCAAGTGTCTCTCTCTTCCGCTCCAATGACGCTTCAGCACCGGAGTCAGCAAGCAATCAGCTTAACTGCCACTTACCGCTTAGCGTCAGAGAAAAGTGCAAGTCACAGTGCAGCAGAGTCCAGTTGGAACCCCTCACCTCTGTCAAAGGCCAACTATGCTGCCAAAGTTGGACATACTGCAGCCAGTGACCAGAATTCAAAATACTGTGGCCAGTGACCAGAACTTCAAATAAGACTGTCAGTGACCAAAGTTTAAAATACCATAGTCACTGACCAAATGTTTAGAGATCAAAGGTTGAAATGAAGTTTAAAATACCATAGTCAGAGACCAAAGTTTGAACTATTTACTACTGCAATCAGTGAACACTGTTTAAAATACTATAGTCAGAGATCAAAGTTTAAACTACTGTAGTCAGTGAACAATGTTTGAAATACTATACTCAGTGACTAAAATTTAAACTACCATGGTAAGTGAACAATGTCTAAAATACTGCAGTCAGAGACCGAAGTTTAAAATATTGTAGTCAGTGACCAATGTTTAAACACTGTAGTCAGAGACCAAATTACAAAAAACATGTCAGAGACCAAAGTTTAAAATACTGCAGTCAGTGGCTAAAGTTTAAAATACTGTGGTCAGAGACCAAAGGTTAAAATACTATGGTCAAAGACCCAAGGTTAAAATACTTACAAGTCATTGACCAAAGTTGAAAATACCTTGGTCAGTGACCAATGTTTTCGAGACCAAAGTTAAAAATATTGTAGTCAATGACCAAAGTTTAACATACTGTAGTTAGTGATCAAAGTTTAAAATACCACGTTCAGTGATCAAAGTTTAAAATACCATGGTCAGTGAACAGTTTAAAATACCATGGTCAGTGATCAAAGTTTAAAATACCATGGTCAGTGAACAAAGTTTAAAATACCATGGTCAGTGAACAAAGTTTAAAATACCATGATCTGTGATCAAAGTTTAAAATACCATGATCAGTGACCAAAGTTTAAAAAACCCTGGTCCGTGAAGTTTAAAATACCATGGTCAGTGATCAAAGTTTAAAATACCATGGTCTGTGATCAAAGTTTAAAATACGATGGTCTGTGAACAAAGTTTAAAATACCATGGTCAGTGATCAAAGTTTAAAATACCCTGGTCAGTGATCAAAGTTTAAAATACCCTGGTCAGTGATCAAAGTTTAAAATACCATGGTCAGTGATCAAAGTTTAAAATACGGTAATCAAAGGTTGCTTTCTTGAGCTGGGTTCTTCTCAACAATTTGATCACCAAATACAAGATAAGTAGATCTAATTTCATTTCTCTCATCATTTGTTTGTATATTATCTGTGTGTTTGTTGCTTAAAAAAATGGGACATATGGGTTCTCTAGAAAATTTGACTGTCTGATTAAAGCAACCTTAGATTTTCCTGCACACTGAGAAGACCCAGTAAAAATCGGAATGTATAAGGAAAAAAGAAAAAAGAAGGAATGTATAGGAAAGCAACTGTAGATTTTCCTGCACGCAGAGAAAACCCAGTAAAAACTTAAATGGATAGGAAAGCAACTGTAGATTTTCCTGCACACTGAGAAGACCCAGCAAAAACAGATACGCAGACGCAGTTCTTTAACACGTGGCTAATCCCAATACCTTTTGACAACTCATGAACATTCATGATGGAACAGAACAGAAACTGATCCTTCCGAACCCTGCAAAGATTTGGCAACTCTAAGCACAACCGTAGAACTGAATTACACGTCCAAATGAACCGTCTGGAATGTGACCTGGCAAGTCTGCTGCTTAAGTGCCTCGGCCCAGGTCAACAATCGTACAACTGCCAGAAAAGCCACTTGCACGAAGGGGCATCACAGTGGTGCAGCTAAACTACGCAGCTGGCTGCAATGAAGTGGCGCTCACTGGCTTTGAACTATCCTGGGGGTTGTTGTGGTTTGGGTCATCGCTGTTGCTGTTCTATCATTCCGTTAAAAGTGGTCTTAACACGGTCCACTATAGCATGGGTCATTCTATCTGGAACCCTGTGTTGATACAGTAACATATTCTATGACCCTGTGTCGATTCAGTATGTAACACATATTCTATGACCCTGTGTTGGTACAGCATGTAACACACATTCTATGACCCTGTGTTGGTACAGCATGTAACACACATTCTATGACCCTGTGTTGTTACAGCATGTAACACACATTCCATTACCCTGTGTCGATACAGCATGTACTGTAACACACATTCTATGACCCTGTGTTGATACAGCAACACATAGTTGTTGCCTGATGCCCTCTGTGTTGTTACATGTTCAATGCCCTCTTGTGTTGTTACATGTTCAATACCCTCTGTGTTGTTACATGTAACAGTTGTCGGCTGTGGCCTGTGAGAGGTCTGCCATGGTGTGTCTGATGCTGTGTTGTTACATGTAACAGTTGTCAGCTGTGGCCTGTGAGAGGTCTGCCATGGTGTGTCCGATGCTGTGTTGTTACATGTAACAGTTGTCGGCTGTGGCCTGTGAGAGGTCTGCCATGGTGTGTCCGATGCTGTGTTGTTACATGTAACAGTTGTCGGCTGTGGCCTGTGAGAGGTCTGGCATGGTGTGTCCGATGCTGTGTTGTTACATGTAACAGTTGTCGGCTGTGGCCTGTACAAGGTCTGCCATGGCGTGTCCGATGCCCTCTGTGTTGTTACATGTAACAGTTGTCGGCTGTGGCCTGTGCAAGGTCTGCCATGGTGTGTCCGATGCTGTGTTGTTACATGTAACAGTTGTCGGCTGTGGCCTGTGAGAGGTCTGCCATGGTGTGTCCGATGCTGTGTTGTTACATGTAACAGTTGTCGGCTGTGGCCTGTACAAGGTCTGCCATGGCGTGTCCGATGCCCTCTGTGTTGTTACATGTAACAGATGTCGGCTGTGGCCTGTACAAGGTCTGCCATGGCGTGTCCGATGCCCTCTGTGTTGTTACATGTAACAGTTGTCGGCTGTGGCCTGTACAAGGTCTGCCATGGCGTGTCCGATGCTCTCAGCAGCCTTCAGCATGCGGGTCTGTGTTGTGGACTCGTCCTGGCACAGCGACAAGGCTGCAACAAAAACCATGCACCAGTGAGCACAGCAATACTCCACTTCTTGTTCTTTTCTAGTGTGCACACCTAACTACCATCTTATCTGAGTACACAAAGTGTGCATGCACAGATAGCTAACTTCAGCCCTTGTGTCCAGGGGGAGCTGGCAGCACACCTAACTACCATCTTATCTGAGTACACAAAGTGTGCATGCACAGATAGCTAACTTCAGCCCTTGTCTCCAGGGGGAGCTGGCAACAGAGACTGACCATCTCTGGGAGTGTGGGGAACCCGGGAACACTTGGCTGTATCAGCACTTTCACTGTCACTGTCACCACCACAATGACTTGTGCAGCAGCAAGGTGGACAGCAAGCTTGTTTCACAGGCACTGCAAAGAGCCAGTGTTCACAGGGCACAAAGACAGGCAGCCAGTGTTCACAGAGCACAAAGACAGGCAGCCAGTGTTCACAGAGCACAAAGACAGGCAGCCAGTGTTCACAGAGCACACAGACAGGCAGCCAGTGTTCACAGAGCACAGACAGGCAGCCAGTGTTCACAGAGCACAAAGACAGGCAGCCAGTGCTCACAGAGCACAAAGACAGGCAGCCAGTGTTCACAGAGCACAAAGACAGGCAGCCAGTGTTCACAGGGCACAAAGACAGGCAGCCAGTGTTCACAGGGCACAAAGACAGGCAGCCAGTGTTCACAGGGCACAAAGACAGGCAGCCAGTGTTCACAGGGCACAAAGACAGTCAGCCAGTGTTCACAGAGCACAAAGACAGGCAGCCAGTGTTCACAGAGCACAAAGACAGACAGCCAGTGTTCACAGAGCACAAAGACAGTCAGCAAGCTGGTTAGTCAGTCAGCAAGCCAGCCAGCTAATCTGTCAGTCAGCAATTGGATTTCGACCTCCGGTCAACCACACAGGGTCACCTCACCATGAACCATAAAGACAATGCCTGTAACTCTGTAAGCCACAAACGTTTCCTCGTACAACATCCACATGTACATGGGCCTGCAAACACATACATATACACACATCTGCATACATGCACATACACACACACATATATATATATATATATATACACATGCACACACTCTCAAACCTGCACATACAATTAACCACACACTCACAAACACATTGGAACCCTCACACAAACTGCTGATACAAACAATCTAACCTGAGTAGGAGAGATCAGGAGGGAACGCGCTGTCAATCCACTGAATCATTTTATCAATCTCCTGCCGCTCTGGCGTCTTCAGGATGGAATCGCCACGGGCAACGGCAAACAGACTCCTGTCTACACCCGGTGTGCGGAACCCCAGCCTGTTCAGTGAAGCGTGGTGCTTCAGTGTCTGGGGCGTGTCAATCAACTGCACACTTTGCGACCTGGGCAACCTGGGTGTAGCCACAGAGCCGGTTGACTTCCTCCTGGTTTTAGTGTCCGGAGTTTTCGGGGTGAAGGTCATGTTGATGTCTGACTGCTGGCTGGCCAGGCGCGTGGGTTTGGCGACCTTTTTGCGTATGGTGCACGGGGTGTCATCAGCCCAGATGTCGTCGCAGCTCACCACGTTACACTCTGCCACAGGGCTACTCAACAAGCTGTCCTTGACCTGGTCCTTGACCTGGTCCTTGACCTGGTCCTTGTTGCAGGATAGTGTCTTCACCTCCATTCCGTCAAGCTGGGTGTCCTTTGTGTCGGGTTCTTCTGGCGAAGGTTTACCATCAACCTGCACTTTGTGGGAGACATCATCTGCAGCGTTTTCTATCTTCCACTTCACGCTGCTGCTCTCCACATCGATGTAGCTGATGGAGACGGTGTTCTTGTCCCCGATTCCAGTCATGCGCGGGGGCTTGGAAGGGCCTGACTTCAGGACCGGTGATGCAGACACTGCTGGGGTGGAGGCAAAAACCATCTGGTCTGTCAACTTCAGGCCTGTGTTGAAACACAACCAGACCAGCAATTCTAAATGAAATGGACATTTTCAAGTGCCTGTACAGCAAAAGGGCACACGCACAACATTTTGCTTCAGTTTGTCAAGAGGCTGTTATTCTTCCATTACAAGTCGTGACAATCATCATTTTGATTATTCTGCTACTATTATGCATGGGCTGTTTTTCCATTCCGCCAGCCATTAGGTTGTCTCTTACTGAAAGGTGTGCGTGGGATCTTTAAATTTAATGTGTGCAACCATCCTAAAGTGTGCTGTGCACATAAAGGCCCTGAGGAGTCAGCACATACAGCTGCTTCAAACGGGAGTCAAACCCCGCACACTGGCTTACAGTCAAAAAGAAAAAAATCCTGTGTGATACAAGCATGAGCAAAGATCCCACACCCGGGAAAGCACACTCACACTGCTGCCCTGGCAAACGTTTGCAGAAATTCTACCAATGCTTAAAATTGGGATGCCGGGTGACATGACTGTCACTCCCAGGAAGGAGTCCTGTGAAATCCCCCAGTGAAAATTCCACGACAGAAAAATGAAACTTGGCACAGAAATAAACAACCGCTACCTTGTGCGGTGAGGTCAAAGCCAGCGGTGGTGGCAGTGGTGCTGCCCAGGATGGAGTTGAAGTAGTCACTGGTGTAGCACTGCTGCTGGCTGCTGTTGGCCATGGACAGTTCATCGATGGGGCTGATTGTCTGCGACAGTGCTGTACTGTTCTGTAAACACAACCACCACAGGCTTCAGGGCAACGTTTGGCAAAGCTGCTCGTGGGATGTTCATGGTGTTGCGCTTAACTATTGAAAGCAAAAATATACAGTGAGTGTATGAATGAGATGAAACTGAACAGATCTAGGGAAACGTACTCACCAATGCAACAAAACACAATGTCAGTGAAACAATAATACACAAGTGCTTTTGACAAAAAATTCTTCAGATGTAAGAAGACTGACAACAAAAGAAGAAGCAAGGAAGAGGACAGGCAAGAAGGAGCTGATGTAGAAAAATGTTTCTTGTCTGTCCTCTTCTTGGTTTCCTTGTGTTTCGTTGCACTGGTGAGTACATTTCCCTAGAACTGTTCGATTTTGTCCACCTCACCAGCAGTTGTTCACTCATTCCTCAAATGAGATGGAAGTTATGGTACGCGTGCGTGTGTGCATGTGTGCAAGTGTGTGTATGGTGACTTCAGAACTTCCCTGAACTGCTTGCACCTGTGTTGGGTGACTTTGGAACCACACTGAACACATACCTGCATGCATGCGTGTATGTGTGTGTGTGTGTGTGCACGCGTGTGTGTATGTGTGTTTGTATGTGCGTGTGTGTGTGTGTGTGATAACTTCAGAACTGCTCTGAACATGTACCTGCATGCGCATGTGTGTGTTACGACTTCAGAACTCCCTGACAATCCCTGACCTAACCAGACACATGCATGCAGGTGTTGCCAGTTGGGGTTCTTTCTCAAGATTACCCCAGCTGACAAGAACAACTTACTGCTAAAAAAATGAGAGGTGACAGTAATATCCCAAACAGTGGGGTTCCACTGTTTCTAGTAATAAGGTGTGCTACTGCAGACAGTGCTGGAATGGAGCACTTGCTACTGCAGCAGCTGACCGCATCCCAGCGGCCCCCTCCTGCCAGTGGACTAATTACTCCCTGCCTACAGCTGCCTAGGAATGGGTTGAGTACTAGCTGGTAAATGAGACTGTTTGCTGACGTGTTGTAGTTTACCGTCAAAGCATGTTGTACCACAGGAAAACATTGTAGACACAGTTAGAGAATGTGAAAATTGACGGAAACAATAACAAACTTGCATGCTTATGGTCATGCATGTTTGTTCAAAGTGACAAACAAAAGCAGCCATACTTACTAGCCCACGCATGTTTGGGGTCATTTTAAAGGTTATTCGCTTGGGAACAGGTCTGTGTAGTTGTCCTAATTAGTGTGAAAAGAAGATTCCAATATATTTCCCTCTTCCTACAGTGGACACAGCAGTGGCTCCGAGCAGCGCTCTCATCAGCAGCTTTCCCCGTCCCTTCCTGGCACAGGCTGGAAGAGCAGCAGCAGGGAAAGTGTACTGCAGCTCTGCCAGGTTAGGGTGCAGGTCTGGCACTGCAGTGGCTGCCTGTATGCCTTGTGGAACAGCCTGCCACCCCTCCCTTCAGGTCAGGGCTGGGTCAGGCAACTAACTAAATGGTCAGTCTCTCACAGCAGTGTCTTCAGGACATCCCTGACCTGAACACATACTGGTTGTGTGTGTGTGTGTGTGTGTGTGGGGGGGGGGGGTAACTTCAGGATGTCCCTGACCTAAACACATACCTGGTTGTGTGTGTGGGGGTAACTTCAGGATGTCCCTGACCTAAACACATACCTGGTTATGTATGTGTGGGGGGGACTTCAGGATGTCCCTGACCTAAACACATCCCTGGCTGAGTGTGTGTGGGATGACTTCAGGATGTTCTTGACCAAAACACATATCCAGTTGTGTGTGTGTGGGGGGGGTAACTTTAGGACATCCCTGACCAAAACACATATCCAGTTGTGTGTGTGTGTGGGGGTAACTTTAGGACATCCCTGACCAAAACACATACCTGGTTGTGTGTGTGAGGGGTGACTTCAGGATGTCCCAGACCTAAACACATACCTGGTTGTGTGTGTGGGGGTGACTTCAGGATGTCCCTGACCTAAACACATCCCTGGCTGAGTGTGTGTGGGATGACTTCAGGATGTTCTTGACCAAAACACATATCCAGTTGTGTGTGTGTGGGGGGGGTAACTTTAGGACATCCCTGACCAAAACACATATCCAGTTGTGTGTGTGTGTGGGGGTAACTTTAGGACATCCCTGACCAAAACACATACCTGGTTGTGTGTGTGAGGGGTGACTTCAGGATGTCCCAGACCTAAACACATACCTGGTTGTGTGTGTGAGGGGTGACTTCAGGACGTCCCAGACCTAAACACATACCTGGTTGTGTGTGTGGGGGGTGACTTCAGGATGTCCCTGACCTAAACACATACCTGGTTGTGTGTGTGTGGGGTGACTTCAGGATGTCCCTGACCTAAACACATACCTGGTTGTGTGTGTGGGGGGTGACTTCAGGATGTCCCTGACCTAAACACATACCTGGTTGTGTGTGTGGGGGGTGATTTCAGGATGTCCCTGACCTAAACACATACCTGGTTGTGTGTGTGTGGGGTGATTTCAGGATGTCCCTGACCTAAACACATACCTGGTTGTGTGTGGGGGGTGACTTCAGGATGTCCCTGACCTAAACACATACCTGGTTGCGTGTGTGTGGGGTGACTTCAGGATGTCCCTGACCTCTCAGTTCAGGGGTGTTGGACCGTGACTGCACCCCACCTTCCATCGTCACCTCAGCTGTGGCGCAGGATTTCCACAGCTCTCCGTCATCCTCGCTGCATGACCGCCCTCGCAGCTGCTGCCGTAGCAACCTGCAATGCACACAACTGGAACATCTGATTTGTAGAGGGGTACACTGCTGTGCTGGCCTTTGGAGGAAACACGTGTGATGGGTGTGATCCTGTCAGTTTGTAGGTGGAAGTGAAGGGGGTACTTATATGTGGGGGTGGGGGGAGGGGGGGTACTTATATGTGTGTGTGTGGGGGGGGGGGGGGGGGGGGGTACTTATATGTAGGTGAGGCAGGTATTTATATGCAGGTGAAGGCAGGTACTTATATGCAGGTGAGGGGATGGTAGTTATATGTAGGTAAAGGGGGGTACTTACATATGTATGTCAGGGGGGTACTTATATGTAGGCGGGGGTCGGGGTACTTATATGTAGTGCATGGAAAGAAAGGAAGTTTTCAAGAAACTGTGGTTTCAAACAATACGATTCTTATGGAGATGGTTTTTGGTGAGGGGTTCTGCTGTATCACCCTGGTAACACTGACCTCTCTTCACCCTGGCAACACTGACCTGTCTCTTCACCTGGTAACACTTACCTGTCTCTTCACCCTGGCATCACTGACCTGTCTCTTCACCTGGTAACACTGACCTGTCTCTTCACCTGGTAACACTGACCTGTCTCTTCACCCTGGCAACACTGACCTGTCTCTTCACCCTGGCAACACTGACCTGTCTCTTCACCCTGGCAACACTGACCTGTCTCTTCACCCTGGCAACACTGACCTGTCTCTTCACCTGGTAACACTGACCTGTCTCTTCACCTGGTAACACTGACCTGTCTCTTCACTGGCAACACTGACCTGTCTCTTCACCCTGGCAACACTGACCTGTCTTTCACCCTGCAACACTGACTGTCTCTCACTATGACAACACTGACCTGTTTTCATCTGGAACATGACCTGTCCTTCACCTAAATGACCTGTTCTTCACTGGCAACACTGACCTGTTCTCACTAGCAACACTGACCTGTTTTCAGTTTTTCATATGGCTAACCTGTAACTGTTTCTCACAGACAACACTGACCTGTTTTCACTATGGACATACTGACCTGTTTTCTTACCAGGACAACACTGACCTGTGTTCTCACTACGGCAACACTGACCTCACTGTGACATCACAGACCTGTTTTCTCCCCCTGGTAACACTTACATGTTTTCTGACCAGGACACCACTGACCTGTGTTTTCACCATGGCAACACTATTTTCTCACCCCGACAACACTGGCCTGTGTTCTCACCATGGCAACACTGTGTTCTCACCCTGGCAACACTGACCTGTTTTTTTTCACCATGTCAACACTGACCTGTTTTTTTCACCATGTCAACACTGACCTTTTTTTTCACCATGTCAACACTGACCTGTTTTTTTCACCATGTCAACACTGACCTGTTTTTTTCACCATGTCAACACTGACCTGTTTTCTCGGCGCAGACGCTGCACCAGATGAATGAGACTGTGTCTGTCCTGTAGCATGCTCTGGGGTTTCTTCAGCTGGCGCTGTGGGCAGCACACAACAACGATTTGTACAAACCGGCACCATCAACACACTGAATATTTCAGTGGTTACCATCATACATCAAAGTTGAAAGCAACATGACAGTCTATGGCTGTGCAGATAGTTTAACATAAACAACGTATTTGCTGTAGTTATGAAACGCTGGTGCGCAAGTCCTACACTACCCTGCACAACCTGGCCCAACCACTCGCGTCAGGACGGAGGACTATACAGACACAAACCACCCACATCATCATTATTCGTCATCGTGCATCAAACAATAATCACTACACTTCACACTGACTGCCTTCTTTCTTATCTCACCCTTCTCACTACGCTTCATTCCACACTGACTGCCTTCTTTCTTATCTCACCCTTCTCACTACACTTCATTCCAGGCTGTCTGCTTTCTTATTTCACCCTTCTCACTAGGCTTCATTCTCCACTGATTGCCTTCTTTCTTATCTCACCCTTCTCACTACACTTCATTCCCCACTGATTGCCTTCTTTCTTATCTCACCCTTCTCACTACGCTTCATTCCAGGCTATCTTCTTTCTTATCTCACCCAGCTTCACTCTGCTCACAGTGTCACTGCACACTCACCTCCTGGAGGTACCTGGCCGGAGAGTTGCTGTTGTCGTAGGCAGATCCAGGGGAGGGCGAGGGAGGGGCCGGGTTCCTGGGACTGCCCCCCTCCCCTCCCTGGTCTGAACTGTGTCCGCTGTCATCCGACGCTGCCTCCCCTTCCCCCCCCACCCCACCGTCCCCATGGTGGGCCGAGGGTGCTGACGGGGGGGTGGGCGCCGGTCGCATCTCCCTGGGGAAGACAGTGTCAAGGTTTATCACTGGCAACACTGCCGGGTCAAAGCTATCTCTCAGTGCTGAATGAGGGGAGGCAAAAAGACCAAGTGCGGGTCACTGGCAACACTGCCGGGTCAAAGCTATCTCTCAGTGCTGAATGAGGGGAGGCAAAAAGACCAAGTGTGGGTCACTGGCAACACTGCCGGGTCAAAGCTATCTCTCAGTGCTGAATGAGGGGAGGCAAAAAGACTAAGTGCGGGTCACTGGCAACACTGCCGGGTCAAAGCTATCTCTCAGTGCTGAATGAGGGGAGGCGAAAAGACCAAGTGCGGGTCATGGCAACACTGCCGGGTCAAAGCTCTCAGTGCTGAATGAGGGGAGGCGAAAAAGACCAAGTGTGGGTCAGTGGCAACACTGCTGGGTCAAAGCTATCTCTCAGTGCTGAATGAGGGGAGGCGAAAAAGACCAAGTGTGGGTCAGTGGCAACACTGCTGGGTCAAAGCTATCTCTCAGTGCTGAATGAGGGGAGGCGAAAAAGACCAAGTGTGGTCAGTGGCAACACTGCTGGGTCAAAGCTATCTCTCAGTGCTGAATGAGGGGAGGCGAAAAAGACCAAGTGTGGGTCAGTGGCAACACTGCTGGGTCAAAGCTATCTCTCAGTGCTGAATGAGGGGAGGCGAAAAAGACCAAGTGTGGCAACACTGCTGGGTCAAAACTGTCTCTCAGTGTTAAGCGAGGGGAGGGGAAAAAGACCAAATGCAGGTCACTGGCAACACACCGGGTCAAAGCTGTCTCTCAGTGTTGAGAGAGGGGAGGGGAAAAAGACCAAATGCGGGTCACTGGCAACACACCGGGTCAAAGCTGTCTCTCAGTGCTGAGAGAGGGGAAGGGAAAAAGACCAATTGCGGGTTACTGGCAACACTACAGGGTCAAAGCTTTGTCTTATTATGATTCAGATGTCCCACCTTTGGCAATGGCTACTGGGAAAATAGCTTTACTTTAAATGTTTGAGAGGGGAGGGGGGAGGAAGGGAACATACCTGTGTCTGGTAAGAAGTAAGGTGAAAATGTTAGTGCTTGTTCATTTAATCTATACCATTGGAGAATTTAAACATGTGGCAAACCGTATGTACACACACACACACACTTATGCCTAAAACTTACCATTCAAGCAAGCCCCTGTCTGTAGTGTTGTCAACAGGCAGGAAGGCCATTTTACTGCCACGCCCGTGCCGACGTCTCATCTTGTTGCGCACAACTTTCAGGAACACTTTGGTCTCATCTTTAGCTGTCACCTGCACAAGATTGCAATCTCACTTTCAAGTCAATCTGACTTCTAGTCACATGTACAACCACAAGTACAGGCAGAGTGAAGCCTACTGACAGCAATCCTAAATGACAGAGACTGCTGTAAGCAAGAGGCCAGAGCCTACTGACAGCAACAAGCATTACTCCTGTATGGGGAGTCTGACTCACCAACAAGCATTACTCCTGTATGGGGAGTTTGACTCACCAACAAGCATTACTCCTGTATGGGGAGTTTGACTCACCAACAAGCAGTACTCCTGTATGGGGAGTCTGACCCACCAACAAGTAGTACTCCTGTATGGGGAGTCTGACTCACCAACAAGTAGTACTCCTGTATGGGGAGTCTGACCCACCAACAAGTAGTACTCCTGTATGGGGAGTCTGACCCACCAACAAGCAGTATCCTGTATGGGGAGTTGACTCACCACAAGTAGTACTCCTTATGGGGAGTCTGACTCACCACCAAGTAGTACTCCTTAATGGGGAGTCTGACTCACCAACAAGTAATACTCCTTAATGGGGTGTCTGACTCACCAACAAGTAATACTCCTTAATGGGGTGTCTGACTCACCAACAAGTAGTACTCCTTAATGGGGTGTCTGACTCACCAACAAGTAGTACTCCTTAATGGGGTGTCTGACTCACCAACAAGCATTACTCCTGAATGGGATGTGACTAACCAACAAGTGAAGAATAGGATGACTAACCAACAAGTGAAGAACAGGATGAGACTAACCAACAAGTCAGAACAGGGTGTGACTAACCAACAGGCACTAATCCTGGACTGGGTGCTGAACTCACCGGCAAGCAGTACTCCTGCACAGGATGCCTGACTTGGTGATTCTTGGCCACTCGGCCATGGAAGAAGCAATCCTGACAGATGTTGAACTTGAAACACTTCAGACACTTGTACCTGTGGCACATTGCAGTCGTAACAATTAAAGCAAACAACACTGGTAAAAGGACCTCGAATGTCACCCAAACCAAAAAGCATTCCTTAACTTGGAGAGGCAGATGGTAGGTAGATTAGCCAGTAACAGGATTTCTGACGCTTTTTTTGAACATCAGGAAAACTAGCGATCCTTCACATTTTTAACTGAGGAAAAGAGTTAAAACCCGTGGACACAAATGAAATGATCGAATTTTGCCCAGTTTAGTTTCTATAGGGGAAAGGAAAAACACAAGCACGTCCACAAAACACCAGGGCTGACCTGAAGCCCACCATGGGCATGGTCTTGCATATGCTGCACTTGCACTCGTGTTTCACTGCAAAAGAAGAAACAAACGTTGCACACTTTTCCCCTGCTGTCACAACTTGGTTTGGTTCTCACACATTCACTTTCCACACACATAGTAATAGTAATAATATTTATTAATGAATTTCTAAAGCGCTGACTCTGTGACTCAAAGTACTGACCTACACAGCCACATCCAGGATGAATGTGATCCTTAACTCTTTCAGTGCACAGTGTGGGCTAGAAAGAAAATTGCTGTCATATTTGGCAGGTAGGAGTAAAATGTTCAATGGAAGACCAGTCAAGGAGAATCGGTTAAGAAGCAGCAGCAACCACCACAGTCTTGTTACCACGAGTGCCCAGGAGTCATGACAAGACCATTGTGAGACAGCTGTATACGCAGCAGTGAGTGGACACTGGCAACAGCATTCAACACACAGCAGTGAGTGGACACTGGCAACAGCGTTCAACACACAGCAGTGAGTGGACACTGGCAACAGCGTTCAACACACAGCAGTGAGTGGACACTGGCAACAGCGTTCAACACACAGCAGTGAGTGGACACTGGCAACAGCGTTCAACACACAGCAGTGAGTGGACACTGGCAACAGCATTCAACACAGAACAGTGAGTGGACACTGGCAACAGCGTTCAACACACAGCAGTGAGTGGACACTGGAGTGGACACTGGCAACAGCATTCAACACAGAACAGTGAGTGGACACTCGCAACAGCGTTCAACATGCAGCAGTGATTGGACACTGGCAACAGCGTTCAACATATTGTGGTGAGTGGACACTGGCAACAGCGTTCAACATATTGCGGGGAGTGGACACTGGCAACAGCGTTCAACATACAGCAGTGAGTGGACACTGGCAACAGCGTTCAACATAGAGCAGTGAGTAGACACTGGCAACAGCGTTCAACATACAGCAGTGAGTGGACACTGGCAACAGCATTCAACACACAGCAGTGAGTGGACACTGGCAACAGCGTTCAACACAGAGCCTACAGATACGTGATACAGCAACAAAAGGTTAAACACCACATGTACTTAAACACAGCCACATGACAGCTGGATGTGATTATTAAACTAAACAAACACACATGTCATATCACAGACAGAAATGAGTTTATTTTGTACCAAAAAGATGTTTTTATGCGTATCTGCAAGCCCTTGAAAGGAAATCACTTGGGACAGAAAGACAAGAGAAAAGTCACTCAGTTTAGCTGTGTCACCCAACTTGTACCAAAATGTTTAATTCATTTTTTACTGTTCTTCACAACTCCACTACACGCACCTTCAGTCCAACTTAAACCACCAACACAAGTATTCACCCAGGTTTCTGAACAAACCTTTGTTTCATGCCCAGTCCATACATTCCCTAGTATCCATAAAATCACCATCACCTAGTTACTAGTACACATCTTTCTGCACTAAAAACACACCAACCTGTTTCAGCGGCGATGAGGCGGTGCAGTGTGGGTAGCCAGACGAGCGTCTGCGGTTCCCGCATCAACCAGGTGTAGAAACCTTTCTCTGGAACATCTTCCCCTAGGGTGCCAGCCTGGTTGACACAGCAGGTCACAGTTAAGTGAGAGCATGTGCTGTCTATGCTGCCACTTCTCAGACTCTCGACAGGAAACTCGGCAATCCAGTGAACCCTCAAAAATTTGTATGTTGTGTTTTGTCCTAATAAATAGCATTCTTTTGAACCTTTTATGTGTTTGGACCTTCTTTTACAGCCAGCCTCAGAACCCAGTGAACCCTCTTTTACAGCCAGCCTCAGAACCCAGTGAACCCTCTTTTACAGCCAGCCTCAGAACCCAGTGAACCCTCTTTTACAGCCAGCCTCAGAACCCAGTGAACCCCCTTTTACAGCCAGCCTCAGAACCCAGTGAACCCCCTTTTACAGCCAGCCTCAGAACCCAGTGAACCCTCTTTTACAGCCAGCCTCAGAACCCAGTGAACCCTCTTTTACAGCCAGCCTCAGAACCCAGTGAACCCCTTTTACAGCCAGCCTCAGAACCCAGTGAACCCCTTTTACAGCCAGCCTCAGAACCCAGTGAACCCTCTTTTACAGCCAGCCTCAGAACCCAGTGAACCCCTTTTACAGCCAGCCTCAGAACCCAGTGAACCCCCTTTTACAGCCAGCCTCAGAACCCAGTGAACCCTCTTTTACAGCCAGCCTCAGAACCCAGTGAACCCTCTTTTACAGCCAGCCTCAGAACCCAGTGAACCCTCTTTTACAGCCAGCCTCAGAACCCAGTGAACCCCCTTTTACAGCCAGCCTCAGAACCCAGTGAACCCTCTTTTACAGCCAGCCTCAGAACCCAGTGAACCCCCTTTTACAGCCAGCCTCAGAACCCAGTGAACCCCTTTTACAGCCAGCCTCAGAACCCAGTGAACCCCCTTTTACAGCCAGCCTCAGAACCCAGTGAACCCCTTTTACAGCCAGCCTCAGAACCCAGTGAACCCTCTTTTACAGCCAGCCTCAGAACCCAGTGAACCCCTTTTACAGCCAGCCTCAGAACCCAGTGAACCCTCTTTTACAGCCAGCCTCAGAACCCAGTGAACCCCTTTTACAGCCAGCCTCAGAACCCAGTGAACCCCTTTTACAGCCAGCCTCAGAACCCAGTGAACCCTCTTTTACAGCCAGCCTCAGAACCCAGTGAACCCCTTTTACAGCCAGCCTCAGAACCCAGTGAACACCTTTTACAGCCAGACTCAGAACCCAGTGAACCCCTTTTACAGCCAACCTAATACTAAAGAAGCCACCGAAAGAGGGAAAGGCTTTGGTAAAGGGTTCATTGGCTGGTAACTTTAAGGTCAACTTTTAGAACACTGGTTGTCACAGAGGATTTGTCTCTCATCAGGGTGGTCTCTCATCTGGGGTTCCATGCTACTATTTATCATTTGCAGATGTATAACCGTCTACCACATTTACCACTTGCATCATAAGTTTCCACCACTTTTATCACCTGTACATATCTGTCCACCACAATTACTTCTTGTATATAATTCATTAACTATCCACATTTGCCACTTGAACATAACTGTCCACCACATTTACCATTTGTATATAATTGTTTACCACTTGTATATAACTGTCCCCCACATTCACCACTTGAACATAATTGTCCACCACATTTACCATTTGTACACAACTGTCCAGCACATTTACCACTTGTACATAACTGTCTACCATATTTACTACTTGTATGTAACTGTCCACCATATTTACCACTTGTATGTAACTGTCCACCATATTTACCACTTGTATGTAACTGTCCACCACATTAACCACTTGCACTCTCTACCATATTTACCACTTACACTGTCCACCACATTTACCACTTGCACACAACTGTCTACAGCACCAGCAACATTTGACCCAGTGCCATACTTTCCCTCACAATATTTTACTTACCACTTGCACACAACTGTCGACAGTGGCAGCAACATTTTTACCAAATGCCACACTCTCCCTCAGCAGGTCTGGGATCTGAAATCAGGAACAGGTGAATACAATCTACATCCACCTTTTCCCCCATTTCATGTAAAGTTTTGATTTTGACGATCAAACCAAAGCTTTCACTCATCATTACATTTTCATCCAGACAAAATATCAACAAATATTTGTAAAACCTTGTTTCTTTTTACATTGATACTTATATCACTTTATTAAAAATAAAAATAAAATATTTGTGTATGCAGGATAAACATAAGCTGGCCTCTAGGTGGTATTTTATTTTTGTGTGAAACAAAATCGACATCTTCATCCACGTGTGACAAACAATGATTATTAAATAACACATTTTGACCTTCAAGCTGCCATTTCCAGAAGAAAATGACGTCACTGAAAATATCAGCCAAGATAACAACCTTTCTAACAGTCTAGGAAAAAAATGTAGGGACAGATTTCAGTTTTTTTACCTTTGACAGAGCAGCTGTGTTTCATTGACTGGATGAAGCAGAACGTTCACTGACTACAGCATGCACAGCACACAGACCACAGTTACCAGAAAGATGATGCATCATCATAAATCTGCGATACCTTCTTGTTCAAGATATTTAGCAAGAGTAATATACAATATACAAGTTATGTTTAAATTCATGGAACACTAAATATTCACAGAATGTGACATGCATTTGTAAAAATATCTTATCTGTTAAAGGACAAGTCCAAGGTTAGGGGTGATTTTTGACACGATTTCCATTAAAGCTCGCTGAGAACGATGACATAGGTGAAACTGTGATCTGAGGGTTATAAATGCACGAAAAAAGACATTTTCTGTCGTACTGAAAGCATCGCCATGACGCCCAAATCACGTAACCATATGCCTACTATGTCACTCTGGGGAGCCGCTGCAAAATGGCCAACTCGAGCTCCAAGACGAAACTGATACTTTGCCCGAGAGACCCACAAGGATACAGCCATATCAGTTTGAGCCTGTCAGGCAGGATTTTGAAAGAGTACTGGAACATCGTGTCAGCTTCGAAGCAAACCCCATGCAGTATTCCATGGGGTTTGCGAAATCGCACTCACTGAAGTGCTCGCTACACAAATGGGCGTGATGCGGCGCAGCAAGAAAGTCAGCTTGTTTGAATTGTATAAATTTAATCAACTTTCGCCTCACTGCAGGTCGATTGCGCGGGAGCTCATGCATTGTTATACCTGGGGTCGTCTGCGAATTGTTACAGTTTGCGGCAACACAGTAGGCCAGCATAGTTAACTTTTTTGTCGACCACACGCCTACACAGTTTACTGAAGAATCTAAGATGGCAACCGCACTGACTCCCCAGACTGACGTCACTTCCGGGAAAGTCACGTGACTGATGGAGAACCTGAGACTGTAGTCTCGGCCAGCCTACAGAAAATAAAATCGATTAAAAACCCAATTAAAAATTATAATTTTTTATTTAATTAAATCTGAAACTAGTGACTCATTTGTCAATCATTTCGATGGTCATTTTGCATACTTAGAAACCTTGGACTTTTACTTTAAACACATACTGCTTGAGTGTCCTATTACCACAGTTATTTCAGAAAAATGGATATGACTTAGAAAAGTTAGATGCTTACAACAATGTAAGAGATATCTTGTATAATACTGATGTTATCACTAATATTGTCAAATTGATTGTTCATAGTCCTGTGGGAAAATTAGTAAAAATAATGTGTTTTTTGTTTTTTTGTGTGTCTAATATCACCTTGATGTGAACAGACATAAAATAAAATATTGATTGACTGATGCATCATCATTATGTCATACACCATTCCTTTCCCAAATTTGATTATTTTTTTCACTTAAGGTAAAAACAATGCAAACACATTATCAAGGGCAGTAACTTTCCATGCCAACCTTCGCTTTTGTGTGTGGATTATGCTATCCTGGTGGGGTCATTTTCAGACTATCTTCAATATCAGCCACAAAAATCAGACAATGAACAGGTTTCACCTGAATGAGGTCAGCAATGAACACAGACAGCTGGTCACGGCTGATAAACGCTCGGCTGCTCTGGATCTCACGGAAAAAATCTGAAGCACGAAGCAGAATGTGTGATTAAAATGTGTAGATTTAAAAGAGCAAGGTATACATGTAGTAGCCAACCCCACTGACATTGCTGTTCATTTGCCCTGTGGGTCCATGGACTGTTTTCTCAGCAAACTCGTCTCTGTATGAAAACTGTTGCCTGCAGTGCCCCCTGGCATGACCCACAAGGCTGAGTGGGCATTAAGACCACTTATTATTTACTCACACTTCCCCATAGTTATCGATTCTATACCCCCACTGTTCCCTATTGTTATCTGTTCTATATCCCAACTGTTCTCTATTGTTATCTATTCTATATCCCAACTGTTCTCTATGGTTATCTATTCTATATCCCAACTGTTCTCTATTCTATATCCCAACTGTTCTCTATTGTTATCTATTCTATACCCCCACTGTTCTCTATTCTATATCCCAACTGTTCTCTATTGTTCTCTATTCTATATCTCAACTGTTCTCTATTGTTATCTATTCTATACCCCCACTGTTCCCTATTATCTATTCTATACCCCCAGTTCCCTATTGTAATCTATTCTATATCCCAACTGTTCTCTATTGTTATCTATTCTATACCCCCAGTTCCCTATTGTTATCTATTCTATATCCCAACTGTTCTCTATTGTTATCTATTCTATATCCCAACTGTTCTCTATTGTTATCTATTCTATACCCCCAACTGTTCCCTATTGTTATTTATTTTATATCCCAACTGTTTCCCATAGTTATCATTTCTATACCCAACTGTTCCCTACAGCTATAAATTCCATATCAAAACTGTTCCCTTGGCTATCATTTTATGTTCAAGTTTGACACATCAAAATTATTCCTTATGGTCATGAATCTTCTGTCCAAGTTTTAATGCATCCAAATTACCAGTCACACATAATCACCCACGTGCACAGCATGCACAAAACAGAATGAAATGTTCACGGCAGTAGACAGAACGAGAAGAGAAGTACAATTATTCACAACACATGAAGTGCAGTGATGACCCCTCCCTCCCAGTTCACCCCCCTGCCCCCATTTTTCTCTCTTTCACCAGGCAGTCATTGCCGTCCTGGGCAATGCTGTGCTGTGCTGTGAGGTGGGAGGTTGACAGAGTAATCAGTGTGCTGCATCATGCACCAACAGCGGCCTGCCTCACCGCATGACCTGGCTTCTGGGTCAGTGGCAGGGAGATAAGGCCATGCGATACTGCAGTACCTTGTTACTGCCCTGCTGCATTCCTGGGTCAGTGGCAGGGAGATAAGGCCATGCGATACTGCAGTACCTTGTTACTGCCCTGCTGCATTCCTGGGTCAGTGGCAGGGATATAAGGCCATAGGATACTGCAGTACCTTGTTACTGCCCTGCTGCATTCCTGGGTCAGTGGCAGGGAGATAAGGCCATGCGATACTGCAGTACCTTGTTACTGCCCTGCTGCATTCCTGGGTCAGGGCAGGGAGATAAGGCCATGCGATACTGCAGTACCTTGATACTGCCCTGCTGCATTCCTGGGTCAGTGGCAGGGAGATAAGGCCATGCGATACTGCAGTACCTTGATACTGCCCTGCTGCATTCCTGGGTCAGGGCAGGGAGATAAGGCCACGCAATACTACAGTACCTTGATACTGCCCTGCTGCATTCCTGGGTCAGTGGCAGGGAGATAAGGCCACGCGATACTACAGTACCTTGATACTGCCCTGCTGCATTCCTGGGTCAGTGGCAGGGAGATAAGGCCATGCGATACTGCAGTACCTTGATACTGCCCTGCTGCATTCCTGGGTCAGTGGCAGGGAATAAGGCCATGCGATACTGCAGTACCTTGATACTGCCCTGCTGCATTCCTGGGTCAGTGGCAGGGAGATAAGGCCACGCGATACTACAGTACCTTGATACTGCCCTGCTGCATTCCTGGGTCAGTGGCAGGGAGATAAGGCCAGGGATACTGACTGTAACCTGTCATCACTGCCCTGCTGCATTCCTGGGCAGTGTAGCCATCAAAAACGCTGCTCATCTCCTGCGTGTCAGCCACAAAACACCTGTCTCATCCTTGTCTGTCAGCCACAAAACACGCTGTCTCATCTCTTGTCTGTCAGCCACAAAACACGCTGTCTCATCTCTTGTCTGTCAGCCACAAAACACGCTGTCTCATCTCTTGTCTGTCAGCCACAAAACACGCTGTCTCATCTCTTGTCTGTCAGCCACAAAACACGCCGTCTCATCTCTTGTCTGTCAGCCACAAAACATGCTGTCTCATCTCTTGTCTGTCAGCCACAAAACACCCTCTCATCTCTTGTCTGTCAGCCACAAAACACGCCGTCTCATCTCTTGTCTGTCAGCCACAAAACACGCTGTCTCATCCCTTGTCTGTCAGCCACAAAACACGCCGTCTCATCTCTTGTCTGTCAGCCACAAAACATGCTGTCTCATCCCTTGTCTGTCAGCCACAAAACACGCTGTCTCATCCCTTGTCTGTCAGCCACAAAACACCCTGTCTCATCTCTTGTCTGTCAGCCACAAAACACGCTGTCTCATCCCTTGTCTGTCAGCCACAAAACACGCTGTCTCATCCCTTGTCTGCCAGTCACTAAACATACTGCCTCACCTGTCTGTCAGTCACTAAACATGCTGTCTTGCCTGTCAGTCACTAAACATGCTGTCTCACTTCCTGTCTGTCAGTCACAAAACATGCTGTACCACCTGTCAGTCACAAAACATGCTGTCTCATCTCCTGTCTGTCAGTTACAAAATGCACTTGAATACCCAAACTGCAAATGGTTTTTGTCCTGTGAGATTTCTGGGTATACTATAGGGGCTTCAAATCAAATACTTTGCAACGTTAAGAAATAAGGTCTTCAATGACAATGGCTCTAAAACAGTCCAATTCAAAGGGGTCCCCCTTTGGTCAGTCCCTTCACTGAAGTCAGTGCTCCAGTTGTTTTCTGTCACTCTTCTCCACTTTGGTCAGTCCCATTACCGAAGTCAGTGCTCAAGTTGTTTTCTGTCACTCTTCTTCACTTTGGTCAGTCCCTTCACAGAAGTCAGTGCTCCATTTGTTTTTTGTCACTCTTCTCCACTTCGGTCAGTCCCATTACTGAAGTCAGTGCTCCAGTTGCTTTCTGCCACTTCTCTCCACTTTGGTCAGTCCCATTACTGACTGAGGTCAGTGCTCCATTGGTTTTATGTCAGTTCTCTCTGCAGGTTACATTTACAAACAGGCAGACCTGTTTACCCACTACAAGTATTTGGAGTACTTCAACTAGCAAAAAAGTGTAATCTCAGACCAAAAAGTGTAATTTGTGGAGAACACCCTTGCGGCATCATCAAATGCATACAGCCTCACTGACAATTTGAACAACTGTGTGCATGATACATGTGTACTCAGCAAAATCAAATTCAGTAGGTGGGGTGCACTTTTAAGTTTTATTTGTGGGCACAACCTTCAAGCTTCAGGACAATGTCCAGGCAACAGAAACTGTGTGTGCGACACAACATGTGTACACAACAATGAACAAAGCCATAATAATAATTGAAATTTGCAAGCTCCCTACCTATAAAAATATGTGACAGACACATTTTGACATCGGCTGCCGTGACTTGCCATTTCAAGTTGTCTTCGGACGGTTTTTCTTTATTGACGAAAAAAATGCCCTCACATTCCCTGAAGTTGCCTTCAGCAATCATTCTGGCCACTGTGGGTGCATGAAAAGTCCTTTTTGCAGAGCTTGCAAAACACATGATGTTCTCCTTTTGAGGATGGATCTAAAAACGGTCTTCTTCTTCTTCCATTATTTTTTTATACTACTTTATAGCACTCTGCAGACCCCCCAAAAGTGCAGCATGATCTCTGAGCAGCTTTCTGCTCATTGCAAGGTGGCTGGCTGCCTAACACAAAGAAGAAGAAACGGCCATGTGTCATGGTAGTCTTTCTCGTACACAGCGCTGCTTCACACTTGTTGGCCCACTTTTCTTCTTTTGTATTAAACTTGCAGCCACAACTTTGAAGTCTGAGTTGTCCTCAGATTTGTTGTCTGTTTCATGTGCCTTTTTTGGCTATTATCTGACATGTTGTCAGACGCAAGCTAAAACGTCTTTTGCCAAATATGAAAACGGCGGTCTCGGTAAGCCAGAAGTAAAAACGTGGAACGGAACACCAATGAACAAAACTCGGAACGGAAAATCACTGACATGATAAAATCATAATCAGAGCAGAAGTTGCGTACTGGCATAGTCTGATGTTAAAAATCGTAAGAAGTACGCCAAAAGCGTAAGGGTAAACAGATCTAAACAGGTACACATGACGTCCCTGTCTTTATTAAGTAATCAACACTGTACCTGACATCCCTATCTTTATTAACACTGTGCCTGACATCCCTAGCTTTATTATCAGATGTGTGAGACACGATATCTGGAAGCCTGGTGTGGTTCAAACCAACATGGAATGCAGGCTGGACTCACAGGACAAAGTGTCCTACTCCTAGTCAGAATGCCAGTGGGTGAATCTTAGTGTGTGCCAAGTTTCAGGACTCACATGAGAAAGTGTTATAGTCAGAATGCCAGTGGGTGAATCTCAGTCTGTGCCAATTTTCAGGCACTCATTGTTTCTTGCTTGCCAGAAATCTGAAAACTGATCAGAGCAAATCTGTGATGTTCACCATTTAAAGGTTTGAGCTAAACTGGTTCCACCTCTTCACTGTTGCATCAGGTCTGCAGAGACCATAGAAAAAACTAGGGACAGACGCTGAGGTCATCCACGTCCCCTTTCACACAGCTCCTAAGTGTTGCACCGGCTCCACTCAGTCCTGCATGCTTATGTAGCACTGCACCGGCTCCAGTCCTGCATGCTTATGTAGCGCTGTTCACTCTTTAACACAGATCCTGAGTGCTGCACCGGCTCCACTCAGTCCTGCATGCTTATGTAGCGCTGTTCACTCTTTAACACAGCTCCTGAGTGCTGCACCGGCTCCACTGTCCTGCATGCTTACGTACAGCTGTTCACTCTTTAACACAGCTCCTGAGTGCTGCACCGGCTCCACTCAGTCCTGTGTGCTTACGTAGGGCTGTTCACTCTTTAACACAGCTCCTGAGTGCTGCACCGGCTCCACTCAGTCCTGCGTGGTTACGTTGGGCTGTTCACTCTTTAACACAGCTCCTGAGTGCTGCACCGGCTCCACTCAGTCCAGCATGCTTACGTAGGGCTGTTCACTCTTTAACACAGATCCTGAGTGCTGCACCGGCTCCACTCAGTCCAGCATGCTTATGTAGTGCTGTTCACTCTTTAACACAGCTCCTGAGTGCTGCACCGGCCCCACTCAGTCCAGCATGCTTACGTAGGGCTGTTCACTCTTTAACACAGCTCCTGAGTGCTGCACCGGCTCCACTCAGTCCAGCATGCTTATGTAGTGCTGTTCACTCATTAACACAGCTCCTGAGTGCTGCACCGGCCCCACTCAGTCCAGCATGCTTACGTAGGGCTGTTCACTCTTTAACACAGCTCCTGAGTGCTGCACCGGCCCCACTCAGTCCAGCATGCTTACGTAGGGCTGTTCACTCTTCAAGAGGGCAGTCTTTGTCTTTCCAACACAACACGTACAGATACTTACACTGATACTTCTCCGACAGGCTGCTGTTGCACAGAGCAGCCAAAGCCAGCTTCACACTCAAGACTCTCACCACCCCAGACCTGGCCCTGTCACACAAAACACACACATACAGCTCCCTCTAGCCGTCAACTAACATTTCACTTGGAGGTGCAGCAGCTTTAAAGTCAGTATCTTACAGAAATGACAATGGAAGATGGCACATAAATTCACACATTACATTTTTTAGACTGTTGCAAACTAGCGTAATTATACACACAACCTAAAAAATATTTAGACTGTTGCAAAGCAGCATATTTATACACACAACTTAGAAAATATTTAGAATGTTGCAAAGCAACATAATTATACACACAACCTAAAAAATATTTAGACTGTTACAAAGCAGCATAATTATACACACAACCTAAAAAGTATCCTGCCAATCCAAAAGCAGACACAACAAATATGTACAAGAACATTTTTCACACAAAATAACCTCTTACATAATTGCTCAAACCCCATGCATTTACGCAACAAAAAGTCCAGCTCTGCATGACAGAATGCATATTAGAAGCTATAAGCAGTCTCTCTCTTGCTCAGTCTCTGTCTCTCTCTGATAGGGGTGCAAAGCTGGTTGTCAGAACCTATCCACTTTGACAGCTGCCAGGCCGGGGGGGGGGGGGGGGGGCATTAAACAAGGTGTGTGGTAGTTCATATCCTACATCAGTTTCCAGCTGCAATGCAGACTGTATCTTATACAGGATGTTTAAATACCCACCAAAATGGCACGTTTACGGAGCTTATTAGTTGTAACATGCTGGTGCCCTACAAAACTGATGCCACCTCAACACGCATTCTGTGAACACCCATACAATTATGCTCAAGCTTACACTGCTGTTCAAAGCCACATGCTCATCTGGTCTTTTGATGCACACTGGGTTATTTTACCGTTTCCATGATCCACCCAACTCTGAAACGGACTACAGGCTCTTTAACGTGTGTATGTGGTCTTTTTGCATGCGTATACACACAGGGGACCTCGGTTTACAGTCTCCTCCAAAGGACTTGAGTAGCACCTGTTCCAAGATTTGAACCTGCAGTCTCTCAATCCAAAATGCAATGCCCTCACCAGTTGGCCAAGGAACTGCCAAGGAAGTTCTGCAGAGAAACTAACCCTGGCGAACACTCTAATCAGGCAAATATAAAGTGATACACATAAACTCACACATGAATTAGATATACCAAAAACTCACACATCAAACAAGTTGAGCAAGTAGTTATGGAGGAGCTCGGAGGCCACATCCTGGCGGAAGGTGTCAAAGTGGCGGAAGTCAGGCGCGTGGAATATGTCCATCAGGACCAGCTGCAGCGACTGGCAGTCCATGACACCTACACAGCCTTGTGAGAAGCCATGGTCATGCAGCACTGACTGCAAGCACTGCAGGGACAACAGGTGCACTGAAAGTGGAAAATACATTGATCAGCACAACAGGTGCACTGAAAGTGGAAAATACATTGATCAGCACAACAGGTGCACTGAAAGTGGAAAATACATTGATCAGCACAACAGGTGCACTGAAAGTGGAAAATACATTGATCAGCACAACAGGTGCACTGAAAGTGGAAAATACATTGATCAGCACAACAGGTGCACTGAAAGTGGAAAATACATTGATCAGCACAACAGGTGCACTGAAAGTGGAGAACACACTGATCAGCACAACAGGTGCACTGAAAGTGGAAAATACATTGATCAGCACAACAGGTGCACTGAAAGTGGAGAACACACTGATCAGCACAACAGGTGCACTGGAAGTGGAGAACACACTGATGAGCACAACAGGTGTACTGGAAGTGGAGAACACACTGATCAGCACAACAGGTGTACTGGAAGTGGAGAACACACTGATGAGCACAACAGGTGTACTGGAAGTGGAGAACACACTGATCAGCACAACAGGTGCACTGAAAGCAAAGAACAAACAGATCAGCCAAACAGCCTTTTTGTCTGTACTGCTTACAACTTACTTTTCTTTGATTTTGTAATCCCAGGATTTGCTTCAATCACTGTGTGAAGGAATATGGCAGGCTGTTCAAATGGCTGACTCTGCATTTGTCCCAGCAATTAATTCACCTTGATATTCCCACCATGGATGACTGGATATTCAAAATCAATTCTCTCTGTCCTTTTTCAGTTCCAATAAAAATCAGTGAAAAATGGGTGACACAACAGCTGAGTGACCATGTTCAACACAACAGCCAAGTGTTGCATTAGAACTGGAAATGAAAATGTTAAATTTAAAAAAAAACACCATCTTTCACTCACGTCCAAATGTTTTCTGCAGATGACGCAGTTTGAGTGCAGTCCTGTAGGCTGCATACTGCACTTCCTGGTGGGCTTCTGAAACACAACCAACCAGCTTATCATGTACCATGATCAAACACAACCAACAAGCTTATCATGCACCATGATCAAACACAACCAACCAGCTTATCATGTACCATGATCAAACACAACCAACGAGCTTATCATGCACCATGATCAAACACAACCAACAAGCTTATCATGTACCATGATCAAACACAACCAACAAGCTTATCATGTACCATGATCAAACAGGACAAACAAGCTGACCATGTACTGTGATCAAACAGGACAAACAAGCTGACCATGTACTGTGATCAAACAGGACAAACAAGCTGACCATGTACTGTGATCAAACAGGACAAACTGACCATGTACTGTGATCAAACAGGACAAACAAACTGACCATGTACCATGATCAAACACAACCAACAAGCTGACCATGTACCATGATCAAACAGGACAAACAAGCTGACCATGTACCATGATCAAACAGGACAAACAAACTGACAATGTACAGTGATCAAACAGGGCAAACTGACCATGTGCAGTGATCAAACAGGACAAATAGGCTGACCATGTACTGTGATCAAACACAACCAACAAGCTGACCATGTACTGTGATCAAACAGGACAAATAAGCTGACCATGTACTGTGATCAAACAGGACAAATAAGTTGACCATGTACTGTGATCAAACAGGACAAATAAGCTGACCATGTACTGTGATCAAACGGGACAAATAAGCTGACCATGTACTGTGATCAAACACAAACAAGCTGACCATGTACTGTGATCAAACAGGACAAATAAGCTGACCATGTACTGTGATGAAACAGGACAAACAAGCTGACCATGTACCATGATCAAACAGGACAAACAAGCTGACCATGTACCATGATCAAACAGGACAAACAAGCTGACCATGTACCATGATCAAACAGGACAAACAAGCTGACCATGTACCATGATCAAACAGGACAAACAAGCTGACCATGTACCATGATCAAACAGGACAAACAAGCTGACCATGTACCGTGATCAAACAGGACAAACAAGCTGACCATGTACTGTGATGAAACAGGACAAACAAGCTGACCATGTGCAGTGATGAAACAGGACAAACAAGCTGACCATGTGCAGTGATGAAACAGGACAAACAAGCTGACCATGTACATGTCTGCCTTGTGGTACACCTTCAGGCAGGTGATAAAACATGACAAACAAGCTAACTATGTACATGTCTGTCCTGTGGGCTGTGGTACACCTTCATACAAGCTAACCATGTGCATGTCTGTCCTGTGGGCTGTGGTACACCTTCATACAAGCTAACCATGTGCATGTCTGTCCTGTGGGCTGTGGTACACCTTCATACACGCTAACCATGTGCATGTCTGTCCTGTGGGCTGTGGTACACCTTCATACAAGCTAACCATGTGCATGTCTGTCCTTTGGTACACCTTCACACAAGCTAACCATGTACATGTCTGTTCTGTGGTACACCTTCAGGCAGGTGATGAAACATGGCAAACAAGCGAACCATGTACAAAGTTCATTGGCTGTTCTGCAGTAGTCAGGTAGGCAGAGCAGAGCGTCTGCCAGTGCCATAGCAGGGTTTTCTCTGGGAAAGAGCAGAACTCCCATGGGAACCAGCTGTCTTTCATTAATACAAGTTTACTTAAGTTACTAACTTAGGAGCACTTCAGACTGAAGACAGATTTCATTGCAAGGTTTATGTGCACCAACAGATGAGTGTTCATTCTACAGACACACAACACTTGCACACAAGTTCATGAAGCATTTGAATGTGGGTCATGAAGGCACCTTTTTTATTTCTTGCTTTGTTTTTCTCTGTGTTTATATCACTGTCAGTGTCACAGTACACTGTGTGACTATCAGCCATACGTGTTCTTGGGGAGAAGACCATGACTTTTCCATCAAAGTGAATCAAAGGTGACAAAAAAGCTCAGTTAACTTACCCAACTGTTCCATAACTTTGGTGTAATATGGATGATCCCAGGCCGTTTTACCATCTGGGTTGCTGTCAATCAGAAAAACAATTATGCTTAAGTCAGTCATTGGATTTTAACATACAGGTTTTTTCACAGGAAAAAAATGTTAAAAAAGAAATATGAACAAAAAAAGTATGAAAATGATGGTCAAAGAAGCACTGCATGACAAGCATTAATGTGTCATAGGTACCTAAGAGAAGTGCCTTGCTTTGACCTTTCCTCTGTATGTGTTTGATAACCAGTGTAGAGTGTGTGTGTGTGTGTGTGTGTGTGTGTGTGTGTGTGTGTATGTGTGTGTGTGTGTGAGTGCATGCGCGCAGATATAACCTGAGGGTGTATGTGATTACCATTGTAAGCGCACGCATGACATGTCTGCCCCACAAAGAAACAATCGTACAAGCCAAATCAAATCATCGAGTACAATGGGACGGTCTCTTAATCATGAGAATTTCTGTCTCAGTCTCTTGGTCTCTCACAGCACTCATAAAAGTGGTTTCTCAGTCATGAGGGTGATCTCTCAATCATTATCATCAGGGTGATCTCTCAGTCATCATCAGCAGGGTGGTCTCTCAAATCATTATCATGAGGGTGGTCTCTCAATCATTGTTATGAGGGTGGTCTCTCAATCATGCATGTTTTCTCAATTATGAGGGTAGTCTCTCAGTCATGAGAATGGTCTGACTCTCAATCATGCAGGTGGTCTCTCAATTATGCAGACCTGTGGTTTCTCAATCATGATGGTGGTCTTTCATCAGGGTTTTCATGGCTGATGGTATAAAATAAATATATATGAACATAGGCATAGCTTACTGGATGTAGAAGGGCACGCCACGGTCTGTTTCTCGACACTCCCAACCATCCACAACAGCATCTGAACAAACATCAACAACACCATGAAAATCCTAAATCAAGTACAGTCTTTGGGTATGTTTTTTATTATATTTTTATTATTTAATACTAAAATAGGAGGAGTGCTAGCATTGTAAATGGCAGCTAGCATTGTCATGTTAAATTAGCATTCCTTTTGGTTTCAAGAATTTATTTGTTCTTCCATGAACTTTTGGTTATTTCATTTTCAAATCACTTTCTTAGAATAAACTTGCTGCAGCTTAAGGTCGGAAAAGACATAGATGACATGCCATGGCTGCAGGATGTGCAGCAGCAAAGTGTCAAGATGTTTGTGGAGTAGCTCTGTGTGCAAGATCAAAGCCATCACCCATGCCATACCATCAACCATGGAACATTGTTCAGCTGTGGCAAGGCAGCAGGGAACACATGTGGAAAGGATAAGAGTAACACCATTTTGTTCAGTATCATTCTTGTCCAGCATCATTCTGCATGCACTACAACTATGCATGTCTGGCACTGATTAACACTTTAGTTTAACTCAAGGAGTCAATAACACTAACAGTAACACAAGAGAAAGCATTAGCAAAAACTGCAATGTGACTGTGACTCACGGGTGATACTTTTTTCTTTCTTTCTTTTTTCTGTTTTGTTGTTTGCCCCGGGGGGGTAACAGTATATTCAAACTATGGGTCAAACTCAGCTGCAGCAGCCAAGCACCTTACAGCTACCACTGATGCACTGTTGACTGTACCAACAGCTCACATGGTGGGGAGAAATGGCCTGAACTGAACACAGGGCTTTGTTGTTGTTGTAATTGGATTTTAATGTCCTGTCCTGTCAACCACACAGGGTCACATCAGGACAGTCAAACTCAGGTCATAAGCAAATACACATTTCTAAACTCTTCTCACATATATATTATAATTATTTTATATATCAACCCTCTCTGTCAAGTCAATCTACAAAACCAATCACTTCACAAACATAAAACATACACATACAAACATCAGAAACAAATTTTCGAAGAGTTAGTCCCTTCAATATTACCCCTGTTAAAACAGCACATAAGACTAGGACATGCTGGTATCGCCGACCATTCCGTCTAATTTATTTATACCAGGTTAAAGAAAAATATAAAAAAGGAATGGACATGCAATATAAAATAAAATAAATGTTACATAAATGCATAATGGCAAATACCAGTGCCATATGGCAGCAAGCTGCACATACCACTGACCAACTATCATCTCCTAGCTGCTCAACAAGAGCTATACAAAAAAGCCTAACCTTTAACGAAAAATATTTGAGTTTTCTGGAAAAATGTCAGGAGAATGGACCATTAGCAGAAAAATGACAAGACAGAAACAGCAAGAGTACTAAGCAGAAAAAACAAGAGAGGAGATAGGAAAGGGGAATCAAATGACAGCCCTGAGATTCCAGACAGGAGAGGGCCATCAGACATCCCTGGCCTCCCTTCGGGGGGAACACAGGGCATCAGCTGCTACATGCAATGTATACTGTATAACAAATAACATCAAGTAGTTTCAATGACCAAACCTTTTGCTTCCAAATGAGCACAGCAAAACAAAACTAAACAAAAAGCAACTGTACTTTCTGTTTCACAACAAATGTTAGTTTTTCACTTATTTAGTTATTGAAAATGAAATACATGCATTCACAAACCGGTATTCTGCCAGCATTTTTTTTTTTTTTTTTTTTTTTTTTAACAGCTCTAGCAAGTCAATAAGCAGCCAACATTTACTTGGGCCTGGGGAAATGACTAAGCCTGTATTGCTCAGGCAGAAATGTGACTATCACCAGTAACAGTATTGTTATTACATTCACAGACTTGCCGCCAATACTAATACTAATAGCACAAGTTCTACAACGGTATTGGTATCTAGAAGAAAACGGATTGCAAACGTGATACACTTCACTTCTCTAGTCGACTAATACTGTAGCGATGTTGCGTGCAACTAACACCATAATCATGCGCATTGAGACAAAAGAACTGTGCTCTGCCAACAGCAACAAAAAATCAATACCACGAGTCATCAACGCAGCAGCCGTTTGTGGAGAAAAGAACAGTGAAAAAGTACGAAAGAAATATCGGATAGATCTACAAAAATAGCAATACCATAGCTATCATCTGCTTGTACAGGTAGCATGGTAACGTTCACAAAATGTAATTCGTTGTAGTATAGCTCTCCTCGACGCGGTCATGCAGTCCGCTACATCATTGATGGCATCATGTCGGCAGCACTGTTTTCGTTTTTTACCATTCGAAAATCGAGCCAAGAACGGCCACCAATTTCTACTTCCTGTGAGAAATGCGCATGCGCATTATGTAGCGAAAGCAGACAAATCTATGGCGTCCTGACGTACAAGGTAAGAAGAACGTCATTGCATTGTTTTGTGTCAACTACGATAGTGTTGTTTCATTTGAACATGTAATTGACTGAATATATTCAGCTTTTGCCTATGTTGTATTTCTAGTCTTCGACCATATTTTTTATTTGAAAGAGTTACTTTTTAGTAATTTTCCTACAGCGTGCTTAGTGAAAGTTCAGATTCAGTCATTGAAGTAGGCTAACAAATCTTTTAGACTAGTGTACTTGCGGATTCTACCACTTTTTTGTTTATGTTCGCATAATTATTTACACACGGGTAGCCCCGTTCATCAGATTTAACGGAAGTACAGTTGTAGGTAAGACGCAGAGTTGATGTAGTAAAGTTGTTCTGTGCTGGAGTTTGCAGTCAACAGTCCAGTTTCAAATTTGTGTCGATGACAACACATTGTAATTGTTAATCACGTTATTGTATATATTTTTCAATTACATACCATACCAACCGTACATGTACTGTAATTGTAAATACCGTGGTTTAATGTTGTAAATGATTCTATATCTGTAGAGGTCGCTGCTTTTGTACTCCATACTGTAGTGTATTGTTATACCTAAATTAGTATACAATAACAATAGTACATTAGTAGTAGACCTATGACTACTAGTAGTATTGATCATGTGCATAACACAGTGACTCATCAATCATGGAACTTGGAACTGCTACAGTGTGTACTATAAATTTATAGTGTAATTCACAAATTATGAAGCAAATGATGTGTAATACTGTTGGCTTTCAAGACAGTTTACAAGAATACATTGCTAGCACTCTATAACAGTACATTGTACAAGGTGGAATTTAACTCTATGCACACCACAGAAAAAAAAACTTGCACTCCACCCTGTCTTTTGGAAGTTTTCTGTCTTATTTGCCTGGTGGCAACTAGTGTAATACTAATACTAGTAATAGTAATAATTTAAATAAAGCATAACATTTTTTTTTTTAATGCTATTGCTAATGTCAGTAACACTCAGTAACTAACAGTGCCACATACTAAAGTAAAACTCAGCGATAGTACTTAATCCTTGCAGCAGTTTCCCCCATGGAGGTTGATTACAGTTGCCCTGCAGAGCTTTTAGTTTTACCTGAATTTGAGTGTAAAACAGGTGTAAACACATATTATGTATAAACGGTGAAAATGAACAGACTTGATGAGACTCAGGGATTGGCCCTTCTGACAGACTTGTCTACAATAGGTCACATGAGCAGCGCAGCAAGGAAGCAGTAGGTCTTTTGGCAGATCAGTAAGCCAAAAAGTGTTCCAGTTGAAAAGCAGAACCAGTCTGAACTTACAGTTACACTATACAAAAAAATGTCACATGTGCATCAGGTGCCACACTCATTGCAAAATTTAGTGTAAATATTGCAGTTTTGGGGTACCATACACATTTTGACCATATTGCTGCGTCACTGTACTCAAAATGACTGTACACTGATTGAACAAGTTGTGGCTCACTGTGGTTGCCACATCACTCAGCACTAGATCTACACTTTGCAAATGCACTGTCATCAAAGACCATACATCTACACAACTGATGATCTTTGGTGTCATCTCAGCAATGGCCCTACACTCCTCTCTGCCATGCACTACAAGTCCAGTCAATGAAGGGTGGAATCTGGACAATAATGAAATAAACACGTAAGCTGCCATAATTTTTGGATGATGCGGTGATACTTTTTCACCCTGAACTCTTATCGTCTTCCCTGCACCTTATAGTCGGTAGTGCCCTGTCTGTGAATGAAATTTGCATACTTTTCCAAAGAGCAATAATTAAGTTGAAACCAGATCCTAATGAAACCATATCTGGAAGAATAATTGGTCTCTGTATCAGACTGACCAGAAATTGTGTACCTTGCCAAACTGATTAGTGATATTTTCTGGTCAATCGACAGAGGACATGATCCCAGAAACAAGATTTGGAACAAGTCAGTGTGCCTAGCCATACTGTCAGCTTATATCAGCATTTACTCAAACAGTCAAAGGCTGATGATTCAGAAACTGAAAACAAAACTCATGCCGTACTGTCAGCGTATATCAGCATTTACTTAAACAGTCAAAGGCTGAAGATTGAGAAATTGAAAACAAAACTCATGTAAATACTGAATATGAATGAGTGGATGAGAACTGGGGCTTACCGACATTGTCTACTGCACAGTTCATCTTCAGAAAATGATGCTGTGTACGATTGAAACTTTTTGTGAACAGCAAATTCACTGAACGTTTCCACTTTTTTTGTGCTTGGAAAGTTGGTTATACTTTCTTTTAAATAGTTTCATCTGCTCACTATTAAATTGTGAGTACAGCTGCAGTCAAGTTACTCCATCATTTTTAGCTGTCTCGTCGCTAATTCTAGGTACTTACGCTGTATGCATTTTTCATACCACCGATGCAAAATACATGTTTCATGACGGTTGATGCAAATCACTGAAAAGCAGCGCAACGTTGCCCTGTGCATGCACAGACTCTTAATACATCAACATAAAAAAATTATGCATCGCACATAAATATTAAAACATCCATTTTGCTAGATATTTTCAGTCCTATTGCAACTGATTTCCAGTCAGAAAGTGTAAAAATGAAGAAAACAAATTATTTTATACAAATTAGCAATGCCTTATATTAGTTATAATAATAGTAATAAAGAGGATTTCTAGAGCGCCCATCAACCACACAAAGTGCTGGGCACTTTACAATAACACTACAACACATGCACACACACACACACACACACACACTTGTCAGATGGGTGGGCACGGCTGAGAAATAAGTAAGTAAACATGGTGCTTAACATCCACAGAAACCACAAGGCTTATGAGGGACAGGGGGGATGGGGGTGGGGGGAGAGGGAGATTATATACCTATCAGTACACTGTCACCACCAGAATGACTTCTGCAATAAGATGGGCAGAGATGAGAGCCGTTTTAATGTTTCAGTAGGAAGTGATGGACAAAGTCACAAGACGGTGTCCACAAACCACAACCTTTGCGAAGAGAAAGGAGAGCCGAAGCGGTATCAAACCGAGGTCCTTCCACTTACCAGCCTAAGGCCTTACCGCTGGGCCAAACCGGCTCACAGCTGAGAAAATGACAGGGTGGCTTTAAAAGAGGTGGAAAAATGCCAGTGGTGGAGTGTTTGAGGCAAACTGTTCCAAACAAATGGTCCAGTGTAAGAAAATGACAGGGTGGCTTTAAAAGAGGTGGAAAAATGCGAGTGGTGGAGTGTTTGAGGCAAACTGTTCCAAACAAATGGTCCGGTGTAAGAAAATGATCCAGAGATGGAATTGAGGCAGACAGTTGAAAGTTTGTATTGAATGTGATGTGTTACTGGTAGCCAGCGCAGAATATCAAGAATAGGATGGATGTGGTCAGATTTCTTAGCTTTACACACAAGCCTTGCAGTAGTAGTAGTAAGTACTGAGGGCAGCTTGAAAGTAAAGAGTTCCAGTAGTCTAACCCAGAGAGGACAAGAGAGCATGCACGGGTTTGGGTTGCTTGAGTGGTGAGGTGTTGCGTGGAAATATATAATTATGCCTGATGTGGCTCTGCATGCGTGGCTGTTGAGACATGATGAGATTTGAATCCAGGGTTACACCAAGGTTTTTAACAGATGACACAAATGGGACATTGGCATCTCCAATGTGAATGACAAGACAGCAAAGCCAAAGGAATGTTGATAGACATTATGTTTGAAAGTATGATCATGGCTTCGGTTTTGTTGTCATTATGCATACATGTGTGTCCCAGATTTCAACATGATATTCTAATGCAGACAGGAAAAAAGCAAAAAATAGTGCTAGGCTACAGCTGGTCTGGTGCATACCAGTGATATCTTTGTTGTTTAGTCTGGGCCAGTCTCTGCATATACAGGTCAACAACACATGTTGGGTGAGATTTTTTTACTTTTTTTCTTCTTCCTGAATCCAAATCCAATTTATATAAAACCATTTTGGCATTTGAAAACAGTCTTTCATTTTATATTGATCTTCTGCCCACTGAACAAAGCCAGTTTTGAGATGGTGGGTTTCATTGCCGGTGCTTCTTTGCTGTGTCCTAATGTGTGGAGCTGTAGTGGATAAAGGTGCATGTGGCGCGTGAGTGAGATAGCAGCATGGTGTGGATCACTGTAGGCTAGATAGGGAGATGGATCTAGACAGGGCTGTCAGTAAATGTATCCACTGGTTCTGCTCTCTCTTTCTGCTTCATCATCGGCCAAAGGTAATTCTGCTTCATCATGTCAGGTAAATTGACAGGTGAAGATCTATATCTGAGAGACGGAATGTGCTTGTCACTGTTCCTTGTCAATTTCCAGAGGGAAAATGAGAGAGAGAGAGATGTATGTGCCATGGTGACCCTGCAAAAAAAGAGAAAAGGAAAAGAAGAAGACCTTTTGTCAATGTGAGCTTCAAAAACATAAAGCATGTGGCTTTTTTTTCTACCCTTATGTCTTTCACGGGGCTTCAGGTATTCAGAGAAATGAAACATCACCCATGACAAAGCATTTTGAATTCTTTCTCCCACATTGTTTGAGTGACGGGTTGTGTCAGAAAAAAGGATTGGACTATTATTGCTAAGTTTTACACTTGATATATATATCTGTAGCACATGTCTGTCTAAAGGGTTTTAGAAATAAATGTAGTTAAAATATATATATATATATATATACATGTATGTATAATATATATATAAATATGGGGGCGGAGCAGCAGGCAGAATTGATCATTGTTTATCATCATGTTGTAAAGCTTTTTAAGGGTATTTTATGCATCAGTAATTAATACTACAAACTAGCAGATCTATGTGTTTGTTTGCTTCAGTCTTAAACATAGAAGATGAAGGCAAAACTGAGTCAATAGCTTGCTTGATTTTGTATCTGATTTAGGACTAGAAAAACTAGAAGGTAATTAATTTTTTTTGCCTTGTCTGATTGTTCTTTGGTTGTTTTTGTGGGGGGGGGGGGGGGGTTGATTTTAGGGGATTTTTGTTATTTGTCTGTTTGGAGAAGGTGGGTTTTTCTTTGTTTTTGTTTTCTTCTTGTTTTGCATTTTTCTTTGTTTTTGTTTTCTTCTTTTGCATTTTTCTTAAAATGCTTGCTGCATGGAGCCCCAGTGCACTACAGTTAAACAAGAACTGACAGACCTGTCCTCATTTTCAGGGGATAGCAAGCACACTTTGCTGGTCGCTCTTTGGGTGTGATGCCTTGCACATAGCCAGCAGCGGACTGGAGGTTTTGTGCATCATGATTAGGATGATAACACAGGGCGGAGCATTCCTTCAGCCCAAAAACACAGTGACAGCCCTGTCACTTCTGCTGTAGACTTTTCAGGTCACTGAAGATGGGCATAAACTAACTGGTGTGAAGTTAGTTGTAGACCACACCTGTCAGTGAAATGTAAACTAAAAGTTTATGGTTTTGAAACTGCCTTCTTTGGCCACGTCGTAAGGGCAAGAGTCTAAACTTGGTCCCTGCTGTACATATCTCTTTGCACTATCACAGTGTTTGCTTTTGTTGCTTGGGATCTTAGGCAGATGTGTCTGTGCTCCAGTTTCACATTTATTATTTGGTACACAGCTTTGCCTAGTGTGTACTGGGGTTTTGTTGTTTTGCGAGCATCTGCTTTCAGCGGCATGGCATGATCGTGTCAAGTGCACTTTGCATTGTTCGTTTCTAAAGAACGTCTGACAGTAAAAACCGGCCAAGCAGAACGGGAGCATCGGAAAAATCATCTCTTCATGATGACGGGGCACATTTTGCCTCCTTGCACCCCCTCAGTAAGCTTGGCAGCATCTTTTGAGTCGTGTGCCCCCACCTCATCGCCGCCCTCCCCATCCCCTGTGGCTCCAGCTGTCGCTACGTCACACCTGAATGACCACAAGCTTGAAACTAGGGCACTGTCCTTGTCAAGGTCACAGCTAGGGAATATCCCGTGCCCATGCTTTCTTTGGTGGCGCGCATGTTGTGGGTTTGTCGGTGTAGATCACCATCCCCAAGTCGGACGTGGTTTATGTGGCAAACCATACCTAACATTACCCAGTCTGTGCCAGAATGTGTCTGCTCTAATGCAGGCAGCAATGTGAGCCATTTTAATGGGGGGGGGGGGGGGGGGGGGGATTACAAAACAGTGTCCGTGCACCACAACTTTTGAAGAGAAAGGAGAGCGGAATCGAACCTGGAGGTCTGCTTAATACCAGCCCCATGCCTTTCTACTGGGCCACACAGGCTTACATTGAAACTGGGGGGTGAAGGCATCCGTCTTTTGTGAAAACACAGGCCTGTGTAACAGAAAGAAAGAAAGCCTCTTCAGCCGAGCTAGAAGAACATCCTGTGTGTGTGTGTGTCCAGTGTCGACGTGACACTAGATGGGTGGATGGTGTATATGTGGGCTGCTCCAGAAGTAACCGAATACGGGAAACCCGTTGAGTTTGCAGTGTCTAAAATGATCGTCAGTGGACCGCAAGATGTCATCATCAAGTACGCTATCTTTGTTTCTGTATTTCAATTTGTTGTGAAATGCACAGCTTTCAAAGACCACTACCCTCCAGTATTGTGCATCATTTGAAAGCTGCAGCTCTCCAGAGGTGATTTTAGAGTCCTGATGTTTTATGTTTAAATGATAAAATAAAATAAAACCTCGACCCTATACGGCCTGTGGTACTACACCGTTTGTGAGGGATGTTGCTGCAGCAGTGGAGAGCCTGGGTCTGGTAGTATTGTCCTGTGGTGTGGGACAGGAGCCAGCCCTCACCACAGGCCTTGTCCCAGAAGACCGGCCTTTCTCCCACAGGGCAGTAACAGAAATAATGTAACAAATAAACACCCACCATTACGGATTTTCTTTCCAAATATAATGGACATTTCTGTAGCGCCACTAACTGCCCATGCATGGGCAGCTTCACAGCGTTTTCACCCAGAATCCGACTGTAGTCAGTGACGATTAGTGGCACTGGATGTAGAAAACGGTGTTAAGTGTCACAGCAGGCCTAACAGCTACCCCCGGCCTCTTTGTTCTGGCTCCTTGGGCGACGTAAGCTGGCAGCTATGGTGCCCGATACTACTGAGAACAGATGGTGCGTGCAACACGGCCGTGTTACGAGACAGTCTTGTCAATCATTACTGACAAAACTCACGTGACAAAATGAAATCAGCCGAGCACTTTAAAAACGTAAAGCGCTTTGAGTCGCTGACAGCACTCTATAAATTCCGTTACTGTAAAATATTTTTAGTATTTTTTATTTCATCTCAATGGCCCGCGTTCCTCTCCTGTGAGCCCCGGGCGTGTACCGGTGGCGCAGCGGTGCATGTGTTAGCTGGGACTAGAGTAGTGTAGTGAGCGTAGCGTAGAGCGGTGCATGTGTGAGCAGGGACTAGAGTAGTGAGCGTAGCGTAGAGCGGTGCATGTGTGAGCAGGGACTAGAGTAGAGTAGTGAGCGTAGCGTAGAGCGGTGCATGTGTGAGCAGGGACTAGAGTAGTGAGCGTAGCGTAGAGCGGTGCATGTGTGAGCAGGGACTAGACTAGAGTAGTGAGCGTAGCGTAGAGCGGTGCATGTGTGAGCAGGGACTAGAGTAGTGAGCGTAGCGTAGAGCGGTGCATGTGTGAGTAGGGACTACAGTAGTGTAGTGAGCGTAGCGTAGAGCAGTGCATGTGTGAGCCGGGACTAGACTATAGTAGTGAGCGTAGCGTAGAGCGGAGCATGTGTGAGCAGGGACTAGAATAGTGTAGTGAGCGTAGCGTAGAACAGTGCATGTGTGAGCAGGGACTAGACTAGAGTAGTGAGCGTAGCGTAGAGAGGTGCATGTGTGAGCAGGGACTAGAGTAGTGAGCGTAGCGTAGAGCGGTGCATGTGTGAGTAGGGACTACAGTAGTGTAGTGAGCGTAGCGTAGAGCAGTGCATGTGTGAGCCGGGACTAGACTATAGTAGTGAGCGTAGCGTAGAGCGGAGCATGTGTGAGCAGGGACTAGAATAGTGTAGTGAGCGTAGCGTAGAACAGTGCATGTGTGAGCAGGGACTAGACTAGAGTAGTGAGCGTAGCGTAGAGAGGAGCATGTGTGAGCAGGGACAAGTGTAGTGAGCGGAGCGTAGAGCGGAGCATGTGTGAGCAGGGACAAGTGTAGTGAGCGGAGCGTAGAGCGGAGCATGTGTGAGCAGGGACTAGAGTAGTGAGCGTAGCGTAAAGCGGAGCATGTGTGAGCAGGGACAAGTGTAGTGAGCGGAGCGTAGAGCGGTGCATGTGTGAGCAGGGACAAGTGTAATGAGCGGAGCGTAGAGCGGAGCATGTGTGAGCAGGGACAAGTGTAGTGAGCGGAGCTTAGAGCGGAGCATGTGTGAGCAGGGACAAGTGTAGTGAGCGGTGCATGAGTGAGCAGGGAGTAGTGTAATGAGCGGAGCGGAGCGCGTAGGCAGGGACTAGAGTAGTGTAGTGAGCGTAGCGCCGTAGAGCGGTGGGAAGAAACTCGGTCAGCAGCCCACGGCACGACCCGCTGGGAGCGCAGTGTGAAAGCGCGACGGCAGCATTTGCTGACTCACGGTCGTGACGCAGCACTCTGGCTGGCCCCGGTCCCGCTCCGTCCCTCTGGTCCCCGTTCACGTCAGCGTAATGAGGCGTACGTTGCACTTGCGCCGGCTAGCTGAGGCGTACCGCGCTGACTTCGCGCACGACTGGCGTCGCTGCCTGTCTTCGCAGGTGGTGGATAATCCGCTTCCCGTCCCGCTCCCTCGCGCGTCGGCCTCTCAGTTTGGCCCGGCGGTAAAGACGTCAGTCAGGCTGTTGGCAGACGACGTCGGTTCGGCTCTCCTGTCTCAGTCACGAGTTTTCAACGGCTGTGGCCCGCGACACTGTCATTGCTCCTCACGATGCCTTGCGATTTTGCCCTCTAATGAGTGAGCCTCTAACTACTGGCTCGTATCGCTGCTCATCTTTAATGCAATAATCTGTGGTGGTGAGAACGTAGCGTTAGATACGGTCCCCCGGCTTCCCACCTCCTGGAGCTCCGTCCCGCCAGCAGCTCTTCCGGGGGCCCTCTCCTCCCTTCAGCCGCCGCTTTGGCGTGGTGGTAATGTGCTAGGCTGGTAAGCAGGCGGATCTCGGTTCGAGTTCACTTCGGGTCTCCGTTCTCGGTTTCAAACGTTGGGGGCGACCCCCCAAAGTCTGAAGCAAAGCCCGTCTGTTTTAAAACAGACTGGCTTTGGTTTGAAGGTAACGGAGATCCGAAGTGCAGTTGACAGGACGTCAAAACTGATACCGGAACCAACCTTCTCCTCCTCCTTCTGTTTCTTGGCTGTTTCTTGTACTGCCTATGTATGACCTACAATAATTTAGCAGTTTTAACTGTCATGCTTATGCCACTTAATGTTCGTTTTTTTTTTTTAAATAATTTTATATATCATACGAGTGTCTATTGTGTTTGTACTCATTTTTATACATGTCTTCGTAGGTTATCGAGGACAGACTGTAAGAATAGACGTGCCTAAAATCACAATCCTTGGGTAATTAAAATTTCGGACTCCTGAATTCTTTAGTTTTAAGAATATTTTCACTATTGAAGCGGTAATAAGTGACAACGGGGGAGGGGGTGTTAGAGACAGTGATGGCAGTCACATAGTCACAGATGTTGTCTTCATCTGATGCGCTGCGTTGAAGAAGGAGACAAGAAAATGCTGTGTCATCAGTTGTGTGTCCGTGCAGGATCGGCCTCGAGTTAGTTGTCACTGCCAGTCCTGTGGCACCCCCTCCACTCCCCGCCCTCTTTGTCTCGTCTTGGGTCCTTTCACAATACTTAACCAGCCTGGCTAGTCTGTTCCTTTTGTTACAGGTTGGAAAACTGCACTTGACTAGTCTGCTCCTTTTGTTACAGGTTGGAAAACTGCACTTAACTGTGTGGATGAGGGGTGTTTGAACCAGATGGCGATAGGTCTTGACTGTGTGTCGATGAGGAGTGTTTGAACCAGATGGCGATAGGTCTTGACTGTGTGTCGATGAGGGGTGTTTGAACCAGATGGCGATAGGTCTTGACTGTGTGTGGAAGAGGGGTGTTTGAACCAGATGGCGATAGGTCTTGACTGTGTGTCGATGAGGGGTGTTTGAACCAGATGGCGATAGGTCTTGACTGTGTGTGGACGAGGGGTGTTTGAACCAGATGGCGATAGGTCTTGACTGTGTGTCGATGAGGGGTGTTCGAACCAGATGGCGATAGGTCTTGACTGTATGTGGACGAGGGGTGTTTGAACCAGATGACGGTAGATCGTCAGTTTATCTGGACGAGAGGTAAGGAAATCTGAACCAGGAACGGCACTTATCTGGAGCGGCGAAGCGTGCTAAGATAGGGCTGCACGCCGCTATGACTGGGCAAAATCACCTCAACTTCACAGGCGCTTGGCGCAGCACACACACACACACACACACACACACACACCACACAAAACATTATACAGTCCAATACGCTTGAGTCGAACTTCGCCTAAATCGAACTCTTTTTTTTCTTTTTTCTCCCGCCTCCCCCCAACCCCCCTCCCGGATCAAGCTGCTCTTTGTGTGACGAACTTTTTTACAACGCATAAGTCAAAAACGGATATGTCGAATTTCAGCCAAGTCAGACATGTTTTTCCCTTTTTCCACTCGGATAAGTCGAAGCCGAGCATTTCAAGTCTCTTTTTGTTGAATGCTCCCAGATTGCTAACTTAGCTGCTGGCCACCTTCAGGTGTTGTTAAAGCCAATGGGCAGGTGGCGGTTGTGTACTTTTGTTTTGGCCAGTGTCTGTGGGCAGCTGGGTTTGGATTCATCATATATCTGTGAATGTGTTGTCACGATAGAAGGTTCGCAGATCATCGCGTTTCTGGCATACCGGCTCTTGGCCCGATCTCTACGCGTTGACCCTTTAACCTCCACGTCCTTCTCCCGGCTGTCACACACTGATTTAACATTAGATGGAGATTGGCGGGGATAGCTCAGTGGTTAGAGCGCCGGACTCGTGATTGAAAGGTCGCGGGTTCGAAACCCTGCAGGAGCGGCGGGAGAATTTTCTTCTCCAGGGTCGACTTTCTGTGCTGACTCTTATTTCGGTATCCGTTCCACCCCCGTGTTACCGCAGTAGCACGTAAAAGATCCAGGTCATTATGCCAAAAGTGCAGGTGGCAGGTTACAGCTAAACACGCATACACCTTATGTATGTGGCTTTGCATGAAGTGACATGGAGCATGGTTGTATGGTGTACACAGACCTTGCGCCGAGACGGCAGCAGTTTCATGTGGCACCAGCCCTGCCAGCGCTGTAAGTACACCACTTCGATGGATATTTAAAAAAAAAAAAAAACGCGCTATAAAAAGCTAGTCACTCATGTAGAATTACATGCGAGCGCAGTGAGTGCTCAAGAGAGCGGAGAATAGCGCTATATAAGCGATCATCATCAAATCAAATCCTCCCATCCCTAGTATGAGCAAACAATGTTTGTTTTAATTCACGCAGAAGAAATTTGTTTGTTCTCTCTCTCTTCATTATTTTTTGTTGTTGTTCCACAGTGGCCGACATACACACACGGACGGAGGTGATCTCGGATGAATGCAGTAGAGTATATTGTATGAAAGGTACAAAATCACAATTATAGCAACAAACACGCACGCGCGCACGGACGGACGGACTGAGGTTAATACAATACAGTGTGTATAACAGATACTAAATCACATGTGGCACCATAGAACACACACACACGCGCGCGTGAGCTTCGTGCGACGTGAGCTAAAGCCCGTTCTTTATTGGGCGAACTTTTGCTTCGCGAACCTAGTTCGGGTATTAGTCGAACTGCGACGAAGCTATGTTCGGGGTCCAAAAAGCTTCGCACGTTAAGCCCGTTCTTAATTGGGCGAACATTTGCTTCGCGAACCTAGTTCGTCCAAAGGCAGTCTGAGCAGCGATAGGACAGGGAGGGGTGTAGCAGCGATAGGACAGGGAGGGGTGTAGCAGCGATAGGACAGGGAGGGGTGTAGCAGCGATAGGACAGGGAGAGGTGTAGCAGCGAGAGGACAGGGAGAGGTGTAGCAGCGATAGGACAGGGAGAGGTGTAGCAGCGATAGGACAGGGAGGGGTGTAGCAGCGATAGGACAGGGAGAGGTGTAGCAGCGATAGGGACAGGGAGGGGTGTAGCAGCGATAGGACAGGGAGAGGTGTAGCAGCGAGAGGACAGGGAGAGGTGTAGCAGCGATAGGGCATGGGAGAGGTGTAGCAGCGAGAGGACAGGGAGGGTGTAGCAGCGAGAGGAGACAGGGAGGGGTGTAGCAGCGATAGGACAGGGAGAGGTGTAGCAGCGATAGGACAGGGAGAGGTGTAGCGGCGATAGGACAGGGAGAGGTGTAGCAGCGAGAGGGCAGGGAGAGGTGTAGCAGCGAGAGGACAGGGAGAGGTGTAGCAGCGATAGGACAGGGAGAGGTGTAGCAGCGATAGGGCAGGGAGAGGTGTAGCAGCGAGAGGACAGGGAGAGGTGTAGCAGCGAAGGACAGGGAGAGGTGTAGCAGCGATAGGGCAGGGAGAGGTGTAGCAGCGAGAGGACAGGGAGAGGTGTAGCAGCGATAGGGCAGGGAGAGGTGTAGCAGCGAGAGGGCAGGGAGAGGTGTAGCAGCGAGAGGACAGGGAGAGGTGTAGCAGCGATAGGGCAGGGAGAGGTGTAGCAGCGAAGGGCAGGGAGAGGTGTAGCAGCGAGAGGACAGGGAGAGGTGTAGCAGCGATAGGGCAGGGAGAGGTGTAGCAGCGATGGGGGACAGGGAGAGGTGTAGCAGCGATAGGACAGGGAGAGGTGTAGCAGCGAGAGGACAGGGAGAGGTGTAGCAGCGATAGGGCAGGGAGAGGTGCAACAGCGATAGGGCAGGGAGAGGTGCAACAGCGAGATAGGGAGCACTGTAGCAGCGACAAAAGGGAGGGGGGAAGGGCGTGGAAGCGGGAGGGACAGGAGTGAAAATGAAGGGAGTGAGAAGAAAAAGAACAGCCCGAAAGGTAAGACGTAGACAAACGCGAGAAGTGACGGACAAGGCAGTGTGCGAAAGGATGGCGACTGCAAAAGAAAACACGGTGGCCGACTAGGAAAAAAGTGGGACAAAGAAGAACAGGTGGGCGACAGAGAACGAAAGGAGAGTGATAGAGTGAGCAAAGTGACAGAGATAGACAGAAGGAGGCGGGTGACAGAGAGAATGAGGAAGGAGGCAGAAGGAGGCGGGTGACAGAGAGAGGGAGGAAGGTGACAGATAGACAGAAGGAGGCGGGTGACAGAGAGAGGGAGGAAGGACAGAGAAGACAGAGAGAGGGAGGAAGGTGACAGAGATAGACAGAAGGAGGCGGGTGACAGAGAGATGGAGGAAGGTGACAGAGATAGACAGAAGGAGGCTGGTGACAGAGGGAGAAAGGTGACAGATAGGAGGCGGGTGACAGAGAGAATGAAGAGGGTGACAGAGATAGACGGAAGGAGGCGGGTGACAGAGAGAGGAGGAATGTGACAGGGATAGACAGAAGGAGGCGGGTGACAGAGAGAATGAGGAGGGTGACAGACAGACAGAAGGAGGCGGGTGACAGAGATAGAAGGAGGCGGGTGACAGAGAGAGGGAGGAAGGTGACGGAGATAGAAGGAGGCGGGTGACAGAGAGAAGGAGGACGGTGACAGAGATAGACAGGAGGCGGGTGACAGAGAGAGGGAGGACGGTGATAGAGATAGACAGGAGGCGGGTGACAGAGAGAGGGAGGACTGTGATAGAGATAGACAGAAGGAGGCGGGTGACAGAGAGAGGGAGGACGGTGATAGAGATAGACAGAAGGAGGCGGGTGACAGAGAGAGGGAGGAAGGTGACGGAGATAGACAGAAGGAGGCGGGTGACAGAGAGAGGGAGGAAGGTGACAGAGGTAGACAGAAGGAGGCGGGTGACAGAGAGGGGGAGGAAGGTGACAGAGATAGACAAAAGGAGGCAGGTGACAGAGATAGACAGAAGGAGGCGGGTGACAGAGACAGGGAGGAAGGTGACATAGACAGAAGAGGCGGGTGACAGAGAGAGGGAAGGTGACAGAGATAGACAGAAGGAGGCGGGTGACAGAGAGAATGAGGAAGGTGACAGATAGACAAAAGGAGGCGGGTGACATGTTTACAAACTGAAGGGTGCATGTCACGATGTAGCAGCAAGTGTTCCAACAAACGCGTGTTGGCGTCAGCGACAGTCAGCGCGCTTCGGTCTTCCTAAACCTGTGATGGTGCCAGAGCGAAAAGCGCCCAAGACGTTGTATGAGACCCGATAGAAGCGAGCAACGTCGTTGGGGACGGCAGTTGCCTGCATCATGCCCTCGGTTTGGATGTGTGTGGCACACAAAATTTCCACGAAGAAAGTCGCGCAAGGATCGTGGATTTTGATGTGCCGACACTACGAGCCTATTTGTCGGTACACCGGGCTAAGTCTCGGGGAATAAATACCTCGGACAAAACACGCCAAGTTCAGCTTAGGTCACGGCGGCTTGAGCACTAGTGGTCCGCCTTTATTTGTTGATTCAGTGCTCCCGATAACGCACAACTGCGGGTGCACAAATTTGAATTCTGACGCACAAGTTAGAGATCCGTGCGTGATGACGCACAATATTTTCGAAGTGATGGAGATAGTCGACGGTCATTTAGCGCATCAACGAAACCAGATCGGCAAACTGTTCGGAACACAAACTCTGCTTGCCTAACCACATTCCTGTCCGCGATGCTGATTGGTTTAAATGTCATTTCCGGCAGTTGTATTTCAAAGCTGATTGGTCAGAAATTCACTTCCTTTCTACGCCTTTGTTTAGAAACTCCTGGCTTACACGTGCGAAGACGCGCTCGGCAGCGAAGTCTGATGAAAATATTATCGTTGAGGGAGAGAGAAGTATTAAAGCAGCTGAAAAAGATCCTAGCGCAACCGTAGTCGCAACTGTAGTAGGTAGCGCAACCGTGGTGCAACTGTAGTAGGGAGCGTAAATGCGACTGAATTTTGGCAAAGGTGAATACGGCCTCCCTCATTTTTACTACTGCTCAGTCGCAAAATGGATCTTGCAGTTCCACAGTGATCTACTCTTCTCCGTGGCAGCCAAATGATTTATTATAATTACCATTTTTGCGACAACTACTTTCGTACTTGCTTCCTTCACTGCTGTGCTGTATTCCATCGGAACAACCTCAGGCTGTCTGGTGGTTGGGGGGGGGGGGGGGGGGGGGGGGGGGGGGATCTCCCATCTTTGCCAGATTTTTTTCTTCTGTTATGCATTTGAAAGAATGAACTCTTGTAAAATGACTCAAATTGAAATGACTGTAAATGTGAAGATAGTAATGATGGCGCATTTGTGGTGTGATGTTGGGGTTTGGTGTTGTTGTTGTAGTTGTTTTTAATACAAAAGCGGTTGCTACTGAATATTCATATAGGCTACTTCAGTTTTGTGACCGCACAGTTTAGGCTGTTTGACCCTTAGATTTTTTTTAAACAGGGGGTCATTGTGACCCTCACTTATTATTTTTTTACCGGGAGCACTGTGATTACGCAAGCGCTCCGGGCCTCGTCGTGGTGGAGTGGATGAACAGTGCCGTTTTGGGTGCAGCTCAGTCAGCAGTTTTTTTACAGCTTAACGTCCACGGAGGCGAGAAGGCCTATTAGGGACACCCGTCAGCAGGACAGAATAGAAAACAAAAAGCCCACTGTGAAGACCAAGCGGTGCGAGCCAAGTGCCTGTGGGGTCAGGCGAGAAGAGACCTATTAATGTTTCTGTTTATGGCAGGGCTACAAATGAGCCTTACTATAGCCCCCGTGACACAGTGTGTGTGTGTGTGTGGTTGGGGGGGGGGGGGGGGGGGGGTGGAGACATCTCGATCCACAGGAAGGGGACACAGTCCGTGATGTGTCCGGTTTGAGGCCTACGAGGAGCAGGGTGGAGGGAGGGCAGATACCGGTTTGGGTGCTTGAGGTATTCACTTTTCCACAGCGGAACATGTGACCAAGGACTGGGATCGAGGAGACTTGGACTAAAGACACAGGAAACCAGACGTTGCCAGCAGGCATGCTGGGCGCGATCCGCTCCGCACACCACATTTTCTCTAGTCCGCCGCTGACTGTGTGCTGAATGAAAGGCGCCGTGCTGTTCACAGCAGTCAGAGAGACGGGCGGAGCGCGCCGTGCTGTTCACAGTAGTCAGAGAGACGGGCGGAGCGCGCCGTGCTGTTCACAGCTAGTCAGAGAGACGGGCGGATGCCCGCCGTGCTGTTCACAGTAGTCAGAGAGACGGGCGGAGCGCGCCGTGCTGTTCACAGTAGTCAGAGAGACGGGCGGAGCGCGCCGTGCTGTTCACAGTTAGTCAGAGAGACGGGCGGAGGGGCGCCGTGCTGTTCACAGCAGTCAGAGAGACGGGCGGAGCGCGCCGTGCTGTTCACAGACAGTCAGAGAGACGGGCGGAGCTGCGCCGTGCTGTTCACAGTCAGTCAGAGAGACGGGCGGAGCGCGCCGTGCTGTTCACAGTAGTCAGAGAGACGGGCAGAGCGCGCCGTGCTGTTCACAGTAGTCAGAGAGACGGGCAGAGCGCACCTGATGTTGCTGACTGTCCACACACTGACACAGTGCTGACTGACCACACACTGACACAGTGCTGACTGACCACACACTGACACAGTGCTAACTGTCCACACACTGACAGTGCTGACTGACCACACATTGACACTGTGCTGATTGACCACACACTGACACAGTGCTGACTGTCCACACACTGACACAGCAGTGCTGACTGTCCACACTCTGACACAGTGCTGACTGACCACACACTGACACAATGCTGACTGTCCACACACTGACACAATGCTGACTGACCACACACTGACACAGTGCTGACTGTCCACACACTGACAGTGCTGACTGTCCACACACTGACACAGTGCTGGCTGTCCACACAGTGACACAGTGCTGACTGACCACACATTGACACGGTGCTAACTGTCCACACACTGACACAATGCTGACTGTCCACACACTGACACGGTGCTGACTGTCCACAAACTAACACAGTGCTGACTGACCACACACTGACACGGTGCTGACTGACCACACACTGACACAATGCTGACTGACCACACACAGACACAGTGCTGACTGACCACACACTGACACGGTGCTGACTGACCACACACTGACAGTGCTGACTGACCACACACTGACACGGTACTGACTGACGACACCAAACTCTGCCGTCATTGGTTAACCCTGTAGGTCTCACGCTGTCAGGGCCCAACCGACACTTTGCGAACAGTTGGAGTACTAAGAGCGTGGACTACAGTATAATTATACGCGCGCGCGTGTGTGTGTGGCTAAGACTGTGGAAGCAACGTAGGAAGTAAGCAACGGGCGCGACCGTCCCGGGTAAAAACACACAAGATCCGCCTCGATTCGAACGGTTGACAAACTGCGTGGCTTTACTTGTGCTGGCGTAAGTATTGTGACTGGTTGTAAGAAAAACGCGGCCTGATTGAGTTGTTTGTGTGGTTACAAACTTGTCGTTTGAGCACCAACGAAGATCTATGGCATAACCAGTTATGACAGTAGCAACACACAAGGCAGTTAATTAGCGCTCAAAATACGTCACACAAACAACGACAAAGACCCGAGTCGCCTACGGCAACTCTCACCTGTCCTGCAAGTAAATGCCATACATGTACATGCACTCCACCAGAGGTACATAGTGGTTGGAGGAAGGCTTCGGTCAACCGGCGCTCGGTGGTTGAACTGCGGACAGCGTGAATTGTCCTGTCGCCCTGTGGCTGTGGCCGGACCGTTGTGTGAGGAACGGTGGGTGTGAGCCAGCCCCGCAGTGTCAGGCTGAGTGCAGCGTCGTTTCCCTGAGTCACGGTGAGGGTGACCCCGTAGCGGTACTGGCTCCCTTCCCACCTGTCGACCGGCTGCTGGCGGAGACACCGCGCTGTGCCTCCGCTCCGTCGCTCCCTGGTGTCCCGCACCCGGCTCGAGCCGCTGCTTATCCCCTGCTGCTCGGCCACCCCAGTGGGGTGGATGCTGGCCCACTCGGCCATGGCGTAACCCAGTTTATTTATATCGCCCAGGGGCTCGCTCGTCGTCAGCAGTTCGTCACACCTACTGTACCCGTTGTTTAGTAGTGCGTCGTCAATCTCTCGCCTGCTTTTTTGCGTGTGACGCCTCGTCGCCAGTGTCGTACGATACGAGGGAAACCGCGTACAGCATTCTGCCTAGGGCTACGCTACACCGTACTGCACAGTATACAAGGCCAAGAGGGTACATGACACTGCACGACGAGACAACGCTAGTGCGGCCGAGTGGACTATAATTGTGGCTCGGGTTAGGGCGGAGAGTCCGAGGTGTTCGGCTCACGTCTCTCGTGCTGTACCTGCGGTCTAAGCCTTGCTGGAGTTTCCCCGTCTTCACAAGGCGGCAGTGAACATCCTCAGCTTGCCAGTCAACGCCAGTATCGAAGGGCGGAAAGTGCAGTTTGTTTGCACGTTTTGAAGCGCCAGTTGGAACTGGGCGTACGGCTCGACGAGAAGACCGTGCGAGTTCCGTAAAGACAACGAAGGACATGTAACTGTTTTATTGATCGCAACCTTCTCACTGCCAAGTGCCGAGCTGAAGTTGTACACGTGTCGATGAAACGCATTGTTTAGAGACTCCCTCTCTTGACTAGCTAGCTGAGTGAAGAGAGAGATTTGTCACTCGGGTCAAAGCTGCAGTCGGACACATCTTCGTATGATAATAATAAACCGCGGTTACCCTGTGGTTGTGTCACTGACTGCTCCGGTCACCGTCTTCACACATGATGGTACGGAGTGTCAGCGCTGTGTGCGGGTGTCCCGGTGCTCACCGATCTCGTCAGTAGAGGGACGTCAGTGGCCTGTCTGTAGACTAGCCGGGCGTTGTCTTGACCAGCCTGTAGCCGGCCTGTCGGTCAGCGGCAGCATGGTGCGGGGGTGTCCACTCGGGACGTTGTCCGTCAGGTCCGCACACCTGCTGACCGCCACAGCCACGCCGTGCACGTGCAGCAAGCAGCAGGTGAGAGTCTCGGGCTGTTGGCTGTCTGGGTGCGTCAGTGGCCTTCTTTGGCCCGCATGAACTGTCCGCCGAGTCCGCGTTAACCCTGGTGCTGTGACCTGCATGAACTGTCCGCCGAGTCCGCGTTAACCCTGGTGCTGTGACCTGCATGAACTGTCCGCCGAGTCCGCGTTAACCCTGGTGCTGTGACCTGTTGCTTTCAGTCCACCGCAGTTGGGACCAAAGCAGACAGTTGTTGTGCTGGTTGGTAAGACAGTGTGGGATATGAACACGCGCGAGGCTGTTTCTTTTGTTTCCCATTGCATTAGTTGTGTTGCGTTCCCTGTTACTGTCTGGGCACATTGTTTCTGATTGCATTAGTTGTGTGTATTCCCTATTATTGTGTGGACGTGTAGTTTCTGATTGCATTAGTTGTGTGTATTCCCTATTATTGTGTGGACGTGTAGTTTCTGACTGCATTAGTTGTGTGCTGTCCCTGTTATTGTGTGGACGTGGTTTCTGGTTGCATTAGTTGTGTGTAGTCCCTGTTATTGTGTGGACGATCATGAATCCTCTCCGTCTAAACAAAACCAAAAAAACATGTCCACCTAATCATGAATCCCCCTCCCTCTAAATAAAACTCCACCAAATCAGAAATCCCCCCTCTAAAGAAATGTCCACCAAATCATGAATCCCCCCCCCCCCCCCCCCCCCCAGAAATTTCCACCAAACCATGAATCCTTCCCACTAAAGAAATGTCCACCAAATCATGAATCCCCTCCCTCTAACTAAAAGTCCACCAAATCATAAATCCCTCCCTCTAATGTCCACCAAATCGGGAATCCGCACCCTCTAAAGAAATTACCACCAAACCATGAACTCTTCCTTCTAAATAAATGTCCACCAAATCACGAATCCCCCCCCCCCCCCCCCTTCCCAATTTTAAAGAAAAGTTCACATGAATCCCTTCCGCTAGAGAAATGTCCACCAAATCAGGAATCACTCCCTCCAAAGAAATGTCCATCGAATTATGAATCGTGAAATGCAAGGTTACCGTCCTTGAGGCAAAGCTAGCGGCTGAAGAACAGCCCTTGCCGGTCCCCGACGTTGGGCCCAGAGGCGGTCGTTCGATGTTTCATTGTCCTTACTCCAGTGTGTCACGTGTGTAGACTTTAGATATATATAGGTTGTAGCTCCACTATACAGTGTGTGCTTCTTCGCGTACATCCTCTAGTCCTTTCCTCCTCCCCCCTTCCCTCCCCTCCCCCCCGTAGTATTCCACATTACGACCCTTTCTTCGTGTCTGAAACTGTTTGTAAATCGGGTTTGTTTTCAGGAAGTGAGGTCTTGTGCGTTAGACTTGACTGTGAAGTTTGAATGATCCCATGCTCTCTCTCTCTCTCTCTCTCTCTCTCTCTCTCTCTCTCTCTCTCTCTCCCCCCCCCCCCCCCCCCCCATGTTTCAGTGTGTGTGTGATATACATAACTGGTGCCTTGCGATTGTTTTTATTCATCAGTATTCATCAAGGACTAGTTAAGTTTGACTGAACCTATACTACGGTCCTTTTTAAATATTGTTCGGGTTCTCTCTCTCTCTCTCTCTCTCTCTCTCTCTCTCTCTCTCTCTCTCTCTCTCTCTCTCTCTCTCTCTCTCTCTCTCTCACATGTATAACGTTTCACTCACTCATTCATGCCTGTATGTATATATATCAGTGACGCCTGTAATTTTACATTTACTGATCAATTCTGGTAAAATAAAGTGTTCGAGTTCTCTCTTTCTAGCTTTGCATTGCTTTCTTAGAATACCCACCCCCCCACCCCCGCACCCCAGCTTCGTTCTTTTGTGACCGCCTTTCTCAGAAGTACGTGTGCAGGATATGGCAGAAGGCGAGATGTGTAAGGAAGTCAGGGAATGGGCGTGGAGTGACTTGCAAAAGTTGTGTGCTGTTGGACACGGTGCAGTGAACCAACAGCCGGGGGGGGGGGGTTGCAAAGCCACGCTTCACGCCGACAGTGTGCCCACTACAATGAAACCCGCACTGCACCGCCTACTGCCCAAGTCGGCCAGCGCACAGCCGCCCACCATTTAAACTACTAAAAGGAACACTTTTGAACAAAACAAAACGGGACACCTTGCGAGATTTCATGCGACCGCAGGCTTTAACTGTCAGTGTTTGCCTTCATTATCTCCTTTTTTCCCCTTCAGAGCTCCTGGGCTCCCCGTCCCCAGTAGTCTGTACGGTCTCTGTGGACGTAAAGCAACATTGAACTCCTTTTCTTCATTCTTAGTGTAGTTAACCGGTTGTTGTTTTGTTGCAGTTGTTTTTTGAAAAAGGGGTATAACCGGAAATGGGCCCTGGCGGTACTCAAAGGCCCATACCCGCTCCCTGTATCATCAAACACAATTTGTAGCAAAAGGATCAGAAGTTCGGAAGACATGATAGAAAGACTACGGTCATATTTCAACTAGTTGAGCCCAGTGGCCTTGACCTTGAAGATATCAAACACATTTGTTCTTATGACACTCTCGCTTATGACAGTGTACCACCATACCTAGTCTCTTGTCTGCTGTGGTGGACAAGCTGCTCCTTGCTGGTCTGTGGGGACATACTTCTAATGTTGCTTCAATCAATCAGTATTTTATTTTATGTCTGTTCACATCGAGGTGATATTAAAGAAAACAACAACAACATATAATTATTTATACTAATTTTCCCACAGGACTATGAACAATCGATGTAACAATGTCTTATACAAAATATCTCTTACATTGTTTTAAGCATTTAAGTCATATCCATTTTTCTGAAATAACTGTAGTAATAGGACATTCAAGCAGTATGTGTTTAACAGATAAGATATTTTTACAAACGCATGTCACATTCTGTGAATATTTAGTGTTCCATGAATTTAAACGTAACTTGTATATTACTCTTGCTAAATATCTAGAACAAGAAGGTATCGCAAATTTACTTTTTTTCAATTTGTTTATATACAGTCTTCTTAAGTAGTGAATTAATCTCATGAGATGAGAGTAGTAGGTTACTGGATGATATCACAGACACGTTTTTCATTGCACCTTGTTTAGCTAATTTGTCTGAAATTTCATTTCAATAAAGACCGCAGTGAGACGGTACCCAACAAAACTCAATCCCAATACCCTTGTACATGATACAATGTATTAAGTACTTTACTTCATAAAATATATCCCCTCTCATTTTACAGTTCCAGTTTTTCAATGCACAGAGAACTGATTTTGAGTCAACACAGATCACACAATTTTATATTGCTAACTGAATATTGCATATGTAGTTTAATGCCATTAATATTGCATATAACTCAGATGTAAATATGGAAAAACCCTTCCCTAAGTAAAAATATTTTTGCACTTTTAAATCAGGAATAACGAATCCTGCTCCACTGTCTAATGAGTCCAGAACAGAACCATCCTAATGTTGCTTTAGGTCGTAGACAAGCTGCACCTTGCTGGTCTCTGGGGACATACTTCTAATGCTGCTTTAGGTCGTAGACAAGCTGCTCCTTGCTGGTCTCTGGGGACGTACTTCTAATGCTGCTTTAGGTCGTAGACAAGCTGCTCCTTGCTGGTCTCTGGGGACGTACTTCTAATGCTGCTTTAGGTCGTAGACAAGCTGCTCCTGGCTGGTCTCTGGGGACGTACTTCTAATGCTGCTTTAGGTCGTAGACAAGCTGCTCCTTGCTGGTCTCTGGGGACGTACTTCTAATGCTGCTTTAGGTCGTAGACAAGCTGCTCCTTGCTGGTCTCTGGGGACGTACTTCTAATGCTGCTTTAGGTCGTAGACAAGCTGCTCCTTGCTGGTCTCTGGGGACATACTTCTTCCTCTTCTAATGTTGCTTTACGTCCACAGAGACCATAAGGACTGTTAGGGACGGGGAGCCCAGGACGTTCACCTCGACTCTCACACAGCTCTTGAGCTTTGAGGGGGCATACAACTGCTAGAGAGAGATAAGAAAGAGGGAGCGAGAGAGACTTTGACACTGGCATGACTCAGGCATTTTTATAGATAGGCTGCCATCGATCTCTACCCTCGTATGTTTTCTTACTCAGTTATTGTGTCAGTTGCCCCCCCCCCCCCCCCCCCCCCTTCATTCCTTTTTTATCAGATTGACCCACTGATGCATTGAACGACTTTCTCATTTTTTGTTTGTTGAATGCATATTTTGTTTTTTGTTGTGTGTGTGTGTGGGGGGGGGGGGGGGGGGGGGGGGGGCGAGAGATAAGACAGGTGACAGTGGGCGGTAGTCTGAACAGCTAGTACAAAAGAGTCGCGAAATCAGTGCTGCGTGTTTTGTCTGTATGTGGAGTGTGTGTGTGTGTGTGTGTGTCCTTTCTAGTCTGCGTGTTTCCTCAGACCGTTGTCTTTCGTCGCATTCAGGACTGGGCTGCTCGCCTCATCCTGAAAATAAAATGTCAAACTGACCATATCACTCCTCTGTTTGTATCTCTCCACTGGATCCCAGTCCCATAAAGAATTCAGTACAAAATAAACACTCTCTGCTGGAACTGTATCACGCGCACAGCTCCGTCTTATGTCTGTGACTGTCTTCAACTTGACACACCCTCCCGTACTCTCCGCTCTGCTTTTGATGCTCTCAGCCTCCAGATTCCTCTTGCCAGACTTACACTGTTGGTTCCTACGCCTGTTCCGTCTCCGGCCCCTCTGGCCAGACTTACACTGTTGGTTCCTACGCCTGTTCCGTCTCCGGCCCCTCTGGCCGGACTTACACTGTTGGTTCCTACGCCTGTTCCGTCTCCGGCCCCTCTGGCCGGACTTACACTGTTGGTTCCTACGCCTGTTCCGTCTCCGGCCCCTCTGGCCGGACTTACACTGTTGGTTCCTACGCCTGTTCCGTCTCCGGCCCCTCTGGCCGGACTTACACTGTTGGTTCCTACGCCTGTTCCGTCTCCGGCCCCTCTGGCCGGACTTACACTGTTGGTTCCTACGCGTTCCGTCTCCGGCCCCTCTGGCCGGACTTACACTGTTGGTTCCTACGCCTGTTCCTCTCCGGCCCCTCTGGCCGGACTTACACTGTTGGTTCCTACGCCTGTTCCGTCTCCGGCCCCTCTGGCCGGACTTACACTGTTGGTTCCTACGCCTGTTCCGTCTCCGGCCCCTCAGGCCTGACTTACAGTTTTGGTTCCTACGCCTGTTCCGTCTCCGGCCCCTCTGGCCAGACTTACACTGTTGGTTCCTACGCCTTTTCCGTCTCCGGCCCCTCTGGCCAGCGCCGCCATGCTTGCTAATGTTAAATGTGTGACGGTGTCTGAGCAGTTGGCGTGCCCTGGCGACAAGTTAATTGTCTGTGTAAGTTGGTTGTAAATTGTTTCTACTATTGGCCAATATTCTTGTGAATGCGGGTGCCTGTGTGTGCGCTTAGAATAGTCTTTGGGGACAACGCTTTGCCCTATAGAAACACCTTAATGATTAGAGAGAGAAGCACAGGTGGGCGGGACCATGTTAGTACAAAAAGGTGGCGGAATCAGTGTAACGTGTTGTGTCTGCATGCGGATGTCGGTGTATTTACCGGAACGCGTAAGTTTGCACGTTTCACATGGCGCACCCGCCATCCAGTGAGGCAGGGACACTATCTCTGGGCAGACCGCCAGCTCTCGTCCCCTACCCTTGTCAGCCACAGCCAGTTCTCGTCGCTTACCCTTGTACCCTTGTCAGCCACAGCCAACTCTCGTCCCCTACCCTTGTCAGCCACAGCCAGCTCTCGTCCCCTACCCTTGTCAGCCACAGCCAATTCTTGTCCCCTACCCTTGTCAGCCACAGCCAGCTCTCGTCCCCTACCCTTGTCAGCCACAGCCAATTCTTGTCCCCTACCCTTGTTAACCACAACCAGCACTCGTCCCCTACCCTTGTCAGCCACAGGCAGCTCTCGTCCCTACCCTTGTCAGCCACAGCAGCTCTCCCCTACCCTTGTCAGCCACAGGCAGCTCTCGTCCCCATACCCTTGTCAGCCACAGCCACCTCGTCCCCTACCCTTGCAGCCACAGCCAGTCTCGTCCCCTTTGTAGCCCACCCTCTCGTCCCCTACCCTTGTCAGCCACAGCCAACGCTCGTCCCCTACCCTTGTCAGCCACAGCCAGCTCTCGTCCCCTACCCTTGCCAGCCACAGCCAGCTCTCGTCCCCTACCCTTGCCAGCCACAGCAAACACCGGAGCCTCAAAATCCCCTTAAATGATATGCTTCGCGAGCCCCCCTCCCCCCCTCCACCCCAGTCCAAGGCCGTCCTGTCACCCCTCCCTCCTTCCCCCCTCAAACCAGCCGAGGTAAGGCTGGTATGCGGACAACGTGGGTTCGATTCCCCGCTTGGGTTCTTTCTCTTCAAAAGTTGTGTTTTATGGACATTGTCTTGTGTCTGCTCCTCACAATAAATGAATGAACCGTTAAAATGTCTCAAATGTCTCGGGTATAGTGCACTGTGTAATAAAGAGTTGAGTGGGATCACTGCATTGTGTGATAAAGAGCTCAGTAGGATCACTGCATTGTGTGATAAAGAGCTCAGTAGGATCACTGTATTGTGTGGTAAAGAGTTCAGTGGGATCACTGCATTGTGTGATAAAGAGTTCAGTGGGATCACTGTATTGTGTGATAAAGAGCTCAGTAGGATCACTGCATTGTGTGATAAAGAGCTCAGTGGGATCACTGCATTGTGTGATAAAGAGCTTCAGTGGGATCACTGCATTGTGTGATAAAGAGCTCAGTGGGATCACTGCATTGTGTGATAAAGAGCTCAGTGGGATCACTGCATTGTGTGATAAAGAGCTCAGTGGGATCACTGTATTGTGTGATAAAGAGCTCAGTGGGATCACTGCATTGTGTGATAAAGAGCTCAGTGGGATCACTGCATTGTGTGATAAAGAGCTCAGTGGGAGCACTGCATTGTGTGATAAAGAGTTCAATGGGATCACTGCATTGTGTGATAAAAGAGTTCAGTGGGATCACTGCATTGTGTGATAAAAGAGTTCAGTGGGATCACTGCATTGTGTGATAAAGAGTTCAGTGGGATCACTGCACTGTGTGATAAAAGAGTTCAGTAGGATGAAAAAGAGGTCAGCGAAGTCGCAATAGTAGTCTTCATATTTGACATGCTGATAATAATTATAACGTACATTATTCATTTTGTCGTGCGCTCAACAACACCCTAATGAAACATTCTCAGGTTACCGCTCAACCCGCTCCCCCCCCCCCCCCCCCCCCCCCCACCTTCATGTCCCAACTCCAACCCCACCGTGATAAGCCAGCTGAAATTTTCGTCAGGAAATTCCCGCAGAGTCAACTGTACAACGTAAACCGTGCACCTAGGTGTATCACTGCCAACCGGCCCCAATTGACGGGATGGGGGGGATGGCCAGGCGAGGTCGCCGACCTATGACTGTGCAAAACGTGCGGTGTGCCACAGGTCGGGTGCTCGAGCCTGGGTCCGACAGTCTTTTCGCTTCTCGCGTTACACTGGATAGCCGCAGGGTGTTATGTTTGATGTTTGTGTAGGCCCTGATTTTGTAGGTCTGACGAGAGAAGGTTTTTTTTTTTTGCATAGTACGAGAATTGAGGTGATCGTGTGCGGTCGACTATGTCAAAGTCCAGCTACCGTTGCCTTATCCGGGACTGCCGCAGGAACTCTCCTCGTGTTATCCTGGATAGCCATGAGGTCCTCTCACGTTGACCTGGATAGGCGTGTGACCGTGTCCTGGATAGCTGTAGGACCTCTCGCCTTGTCCTGAATAGCTGTATGGCCTGTCACCATGTCCTTGCCCTGGATAGCTGTAGGACCTCTCACCTTGTCCTGGATAGCCATAGGACCTCTCGCCTTATCCCGGATAGCTGTAGGACCTCGCGCCTTATCCCGGATAGCCCAAGGACCTCTCACCTTGTCCTGGATAGCTGTAGGACCTCTCACCTTGTCCTGGATAGCTGTAGGACCTCTCACCTTGTCCTGGATAGCCATAGGACCTCTCGCCTTATCCCGGATAGCCATAGGACCTCTCACCTTGTCCTGGATAGCTGTAGGACCTCGCGCCTTATCCCGGATAGCCCAAGGACCTCTCACCTTGTCCTGGATAGCTGTAGGATCTTTCTCCTTATCCCGGATAGCCATAGGACCTCTCATCTTGTCCTGGATAGCTGTAGGACCTCTCACCTTGTCCTGGATAGCTGTAGGACCTCTCACCGTGTCCTGGATAGCCATAGGACCTCTCGCCTTATCCCGGATAGCTGTAGGACCTCTCTCCTTATCCCGGATAGCCATAGGACCTCTCATCTTGTCCTGGATAGCTGTAGGGCCTCTCACCTTGTCCTGGATATAGGACCTCTCGCCTTATCCCGGATAGCTGTAGGACCTCTCTCCTTATCCCGGATAGCCATAGGACCTCTCGCCTTATCCCGGATAGCTGTAGGACCTTTCTCCTTATCCCGGATAGCCATAGGACCTCTCACTTTGTCCCGGATAGCTGTAGGACCTCGCGCCTTATCCCGGATAGCCCAAGGACCTCTCACCTTGTCCTGGATAGCTGTAGGACCTCTCTCCTTATCCTGGATAGCCATAGGACCTCTCGCCTTGTCCTGGATAGATGTAGGACCTCTCACCTTGTCCTGGATAGCTGTAGGACCTCTCACTTTATCCCGAATAGCTGTATGGTCCCTTTTCTCGCACTGTCATGATAGCCGTGGAATCGCGTGTTTTACATTATCGTATTTATCCCCACAGCCTCTTTTTACATTAGACATTATTAGAGCCTCTTAGACATTGTAGAGCCACATAGACAGCCTCTCGTTTTGCATTATCCGTGACATCATAACAGCCTCTCTGTTCGTATTATCCTTGACATCTGTTGAACATCGCATTTTACATTATCCCGAGGGGACTGTGCGGTCGACAGGACGTTACAATCCCGCCGAAATCGCTTTCTACGTGATTTGAGACGCCGGTGGAACGTTTTCACGTTATCGTGAATATGTCTCGGTCCTGTTGACCATATCCTTTGCCGCTGAGATGCTGCTTGTCTAACTGCCAACGGAGGGTGGTCTTTGGGGGCTGGTTCCTGGTTTATCTGTTTGCCGTCCCCGAAAGAGGAGCATTGCTGTGGCTATTGAATGTTCTTTACTGTAAAGGTCAAAAGGGGCAGTGGGTGTCGGGGCAGCGGTCTGACTGGTCACGCAGCTGGCGGACACAGGGCGGGCGCGTGTGGCCCAGTGGTGGCCAGCCGCTGACCTGCCGTGTGCCGAGTGGCTCCGCGTTGTGCTGTGTCAGGGGTCAGGTGCAGTGTGCTGCCTCCCTTTTCCCGTCTCCCGAGAGGCTGTCACAATAGTGGGCTGTTGCTGACCGCTGCTTCATTGCAGCCTGTTCAGTACACGGGGGGCATGCGCACACAATTGTGTCACATGAACACATGCACAAATATCCATGTCACACACACACACACACACACACACACACTTACTCACTGGGATGTCAGTGCTGACTGGCTGTAGGTATGAGTGTGTTCTGTACTGAGATGTCTGCTGACTGGCTGTAGGTATGAGTGTGTGTGTTTTCTTTTGACTGTGTTATCAGACAGAACCGAGGACAATTTAGAACTGTGTACTGAACAAATTGTCAATGTTAGTAATGTAGATATTCATTTCAAAATTCATTTCAGTGTATGGCAGAATGCCTAGGTCAAGGTAATAACAACAAAGAAATTTTTTATTCAGCCAAGTTTAGCTTAAAAGCTATGTTTTGATACACCTCTTCCTCTGGGCTGTTGATAAAAGAATGTGATGATGAAGAGAAAACAGTCCAGCCCAGCAGTGTAGACCTGTGTGTGGTGCACTTGTACTCAAACACAAGATGGAATTTCCCTGTGTGGGTTTCAAGTGGCCTATAATGCCCCCTGTATTGGGTTAAGTGGTGTGCACTGCTGACATTCCATTCACAACTTGTGCTCACAACCTTGATTTCAGATACCATGACTTGACAAGCATTTCAACTGTCTGTTGAAACAACCAAAACTCTTTCCCTTTGCCCTTTTCTCCAAGTAGGACTATAGTTTGTTAGTAATTCTCTTCTATCTGGCTATCAGTAAAGAAAGTTCACAACTCTGCAGCAAGCTGTTTTTGGGGAGCACGCAGATTTCATCATGTGCAGCCTCTTCTGCAAGCTCCTCATTGGTTACCAGTCCAAGCCAGAATAGACTACAAACTGTCAACTGTCACAACTTCTTCTTGACCCATCTCCTGCCTATTTCTCTGGCCTTCTCATTGTGTACACCCCTTCCAGGCAGCTTCGTTCTTCTGCAGACACACTGATGGATACTCTGTATTCCCCGTGTTGGAACAAAAACCTTTGGCCACATCTGTTTCTTCTACTGTGCTCCAAAGCAATGGAATTTGCTCCCTTCTGACACCTGTAATATTCAGTCCTCCCATGGCATCAAAACTTCAATAAGAGCTCACCTGTACAACGTGCGGGTGTGGTGTGTGAGAAATACAACATTATGACTATATAATCGTTATTTTTGAGGTTTTAATGGATACATCTTTTGTTGATGTTTGTGTGTTCACCCTTGTCAGTGAGATACAACGCCATGAAAATTACCGCTGTTATTATTATTGTTTTTCTCTTTGTTTCCCCCCCCCCTCCCCATTTGAGGGGTAAGATTTGAGTATCAGTACTCTGTGTGTGTGTATGTGTGTGTGTGTGTGTGTGTGTGTGTGTGTGTTGGGGGGTGCTTTCAGCTGCTTGAGGTGACACTTTGACTGCCACAGCTCGCAGTGTGCAAGCAGTGACACCACCAGCCATCCCTCCACCATCGCAGCCTTTTGGTCCTCTTGAAAAATTGTCAGCCAGCGTTACGTGCTAACTGCCATGTTTCTGGGGCATGTTTTGGGGGCACGCTTCTTCAGCATGTGTTTTGGCACGTGTCATGGATATATATGTCCAGATGTATTTCTTAGGTGTGTTTCACCCAGCTGGTCAGGTTTCATTACATTTCTTCATGTGTTTCTTGGGTGTATGACAGTATGTATGCATTGACTGTTGTCTGCCTGCTTTCTGTTACCTACCCACTTCTCTCCTGGCTGTCTTTTGTGGTTATCTTGTCCTGTGTGTTTCTTTATAAGTGGTGCTGACTGATTGGGTGGACAAGTTGTGATGACAGTCTTTTGGCTTTGTGACATTGTTGTGCTGTTGCCTGTTGCAGTGTGTGCAAGTGGTCACAATGGAACGGCTCCTGCCGGCAGTGAAGTTTGTGTGAGACTGTCGCCAGGGGGAGGCCACCTAGCTTCCCAGCTGTCCCGGCGAGGGTGAGGTGAGGAGTGCAGTGGTGCCGGACCAGCGTGGCCAGTCCCAGGGATCCACCGTCTTCCTGCGCAGCTCCTGTCCTTCCTTCTGACACCCCAGCGGTCACCATGGCGCAGTCCTCCTCCTCAGCCTGCTTCCGGCCCAAGCCAATGATGACCCAGAAGCCGGCGGACGGCAGCATGCAGTTCACCATCATGAAGCACCCCAAGGAGGCCCTTGAGGTGATGCAGGCGTTGCGGCGAGCCCGCAAGCTGTGCGATGTCACCTTGGTGGTGGGCTCGGAGAGCCTGCAGGCCCACAAACTGGTGCTGGCCTCCGCCTCCCCCTACTTCCGTGCCATGTTCACTGGGGGGATGAGGGAGGAGGAGATGACCTCCATTCCTCTCCACGGCATCTCCCCCTGCACCCTCTCCACCCTCATCGACTTTGCCTACACCGCCGAGATTCGCATCTCGGAGAACAATGTGTGCTACTTGCTTCCAGCGGCGACCATGTTCCAGATGTCTCATGTGGTGGAGGCATGCAGCGTCTTCCTGGAGCACCAGCTGGACCCCAACAACTGCATCGGGATCGCCGACTTTGCCGCCGAGCATGGCTGCATGGAGCTGGAGCAGAAGGCGCGGCAGTTCATCCTGAAGCGATTCTGCGAGGTGATCAAAAGCGAGGAGTTTGTGACGCTGTCCTACTGCCAGGTCATCTCCCTCCTCAAGCAGGACCAGCTGAACATCAAGTGCGAGTCGGAGGTGTACCAGGCGGTGATTCGCTGGGTCAATCACGAGCTGGAGTCACGCCTGTGCAAGCTGGAGTCCTTGTTGTCGGGCGTGCGCCTGACCAACCTGGCCCCCTGCTTCCTGGAGCAGCAGCTGAAGTACTGCCCCATCCTGCGCAAGCGGCCGCAGTGCCAGCAGACTCTGGCTGAGCAGCTGAAGCGCCTCAAGCTGCACGAGGTGGGCGGCGACTCGCCCCGCAGGCCCTGCTCCCCGCAGGTGGTGTTTTGCGCGGGGGGGTACCTGCGGCAGTCGCTCAGCAACTTTGAGTGCTACAACCCCAAGACTCAGCAGTGGCACAGACTCCCCGACCTCTCCACTCCACGCAGCGGCCTGGGTGCCGTCATGGTGCGGGGCTCGCTGTACGTGGTGGGCGGCCGCAACAATTCCCCCGAAGGGAACATGGATTCAAATGCTCTCAATATGTACGATGCCATGAGGAACTTGTGGGTGCCTCGAGGGCCAATGACGGTGCCGCGTAACCGCGTAGGGGTGGGTGTCATCGACAACATGATCTATGCTGTGGGGGGATCCCAAGGACAGACACATCACAACTCAGCAGAAAGGTGGGGGTGGTATGTGTGTGTGTGTGTTTACCCAGGGTGTAATGATACAGGGTGTATCTCTGTGTATTTCATCGCTTGTTTGCCTCGTAAGTGTAGTTATGTATGATGCCTGTATACACGTTTTTACAACTCTGTGTGTGTGTCCATGTGCGTGTGTCTGTGTGTGTGTATAATAATAATACTAGGGAACTTACAGAGCGCTTTTGGAAACTCAAAGCGCTTTACAACTTAAAAACAAATACAATGCGCAAATACCCATAATTATACAAATCAGTGGTATACAAGAATACAGAATATACGAAAATTAACAAACATTTTCATACAAAGCATGGCCAAAACATACACACACAAAATCGTGGACACACACACACACATAGGATCATGTGCACACACAATGCTAATAAAGAGCATATGCCCACGCACCCACTCACACACACATGGTTGAAAAGGACATGGGGGTGGGGTTAAAGACTAGTTTGAAGGCAAGGGCTAAAACAGTAAAAGAGCTGTAATAAAGAACAAAGAAAAGAGAGAGAATTCAGGATCTGAGCAGCAGAAAAGCTATTACTGGTCAAAATATTGTTTGAAGAGGTCAGTTTTAAGGCTGGTTTTGAAGGCGGGGAGGGGGAAGGGCTGTGTCAGAGAGTGAAAGGAAGAGCGTTCCAGATTTGGACAGCAGAGAAGCAAAAGGCACGACCACCATGCTGTTTTCTTTTAAAGAAGGGGATGCAAAAGGTTCTATCGTCCGAAGAAGAGCGCAGAAACCTAGAAGGGATGTAGATCAGGACACATTCAGCCAAGTGCTATGGTGCAGTGCCAGTGAAGATTTGATAGCAGAGACAAGATATTTTGTATACTTGTGTGTGCTACAGTGTGAGTGTGAGTGTGACCATCTGATGGGATGGTTGTTTTTGATGTCTTACAATGCTGCCCCCCCCACCCCCTCCCCCGTCTCCGGGTAATGGGCTGAGTTTAGTGTTTTCAGTAAAAGAAAAAAAAGTTTCCCCTTTGCTAAGTTTGTTATTGTTGTCTTCTTTTTTTGTTGGTGGTTTGTTGGTGGTTTGGTTCTTTTTTTTCTTCTTCTCTGGGCGGAGGAGGGAGATTAAAGAGCACATGGCAGCAGAAGTAAATTGTTGTATTTACAAACAGTTTTTGCAGAAATTCCAACAGCATCTGGAAGCAGTTAAACTGATGGTACTTTCAGTTCTGATGCAGCTGTCTTTCCCTTGGGACTACAGAACTTAGAGCTAGCAGAATCACTGATTAAGCATTTCTGTTCTGACAGGTATGACCCCGAAACTGACACATGGACGCAGATCTGTAACATGACTACACGGCGGATTGGTGTTGGCTGCGCAGTTTTGAACCGCCTGCTGTTTGCGGTGGGTGGTTTTGATGGTGCCAACCGACTGAGCAGCGTGGAGTGCTACGACCCTGAGAGAGACGAGTGGCGAACTGTTGCTTCCATGAATACCATGCGTAGTGGTGCAGGTCAGTGTCTGCATTGTCACCTGTCTGTCTGTCTATCTGTCTCTCTGCATTGTCTGCCTGTCTGTTGGAATGTCTGGCTGGATTGTTTTGTTATTTTAAAGTGGTTTTACCCAGTACTTGAGGAGGGTGATGAGACTGGAAGATCGTGAGCATAAAATCATGTTTGGCTGATTATGCCCCTTTCTTGTAGGTGTTACACTCATGCCCATCCTATTGGGCGGTTCGATGAAGCTGGTTTGCACGAGTGAATGCCCTTTGTAATCTTTCGCGCAAGAAGTCATGAGAGGTCGCAGTGTCACTTCCGGGCCGATTTCCAAGTAGGCGTTGCTTTACGCTGTGTATAACAGTAGATATTCAACCTAGAATTGCGAAGCAGCACAAATGCCACCACTGTTGCAGTTGCAAAAATTACCGGAGAAAGGGGATGAAGGGGGGAAAAAAGTGTCTGCGTCATTTTTTGGCTGACCAGATTGTGAATTCATGGAAAAAAATGTGTTTTGGGGCATCCTAAAGCTATTAGTTATTGCTTGTTGCCAGACACATTGTGACCATGGGCCTCCAAGAATGCCTTTAAAGTTGGCAATGTAAAATTCGCAAATTCACTGTCACCGCCATCCATTGTGAAGAAAGTACGCACCAGAAGTAAAAGCAGCCAAGGGACTGAAGCAATGCCGGGCAAAAGTCAAGGGAGTTAACGACCCCGCCTGAACCGCCCAATAGTACCAGCTCATCACACTGGTACACTGGCAAATCTTGTGTAAATAATGAGTTTATCATTCCATTCACAAAAGTTGTTTCCTAAATTATTGAATATATAAATCATAAAAGTATTTTTAAATAAAGACATTAATTTCAGGTGGTTCTTGTTTTAGTTTTGTATCTCTTGTACCTGTCAGACAAAGTGACAAAATGTGTTGTAGAAAATGTTTCATTCCTTTGATAAATGGTTAATGAGAGGAGGTTCATCCAATGACCTGCCCTTTAATAACAAATCATTGAGATGTGGTTCATCCAGTGACCCACACTTTAATAACAAATCATTGAGATGAGGTTCATCCAGTGACCCACACTTTAATAACAAACCATTGAGATGAGGTTCATCCAGTGACCCACACTTTAATAACAAATCATTGAGATGAGGTTCATCCAGTGACCTGCCCTTTAATAACAAATCATTGAGATGAGGTTCATCCAGTGACCCGCCCTTTAATAACGAACCATTGAGATGAGGTTCATCCAGTGACCTGCCCTTTAATAACAAACCATTGAGATGAGGTTCATCCAGTGACCTGCCCTTTAATAACAAACCATTGAGATGAGGTTCATCCAATGACCTGCCTTTCTCTTCCTTTCTTGGGCAGGTGCTAATAGCAATAGAATTGTGTAGATGGCTTCGTTAATGAATGATCTAATGAGATAGGAGTCATCCAATGACCTGCTTCTTTTTGCCTGATTCAGGTGTGATAGCTATGGAGTCCTACGTGTACGCAGTGGGCGGCTATGACAGCACGTGTCAGCTGCGTTCAGTGGAGCGCTACAGTCTGGACAAGGACTGCTGGGAGTTTGTGGCCCCCATGAACAGTCCCCGCTCCGCCCTCAGCGTGGCCGTCATCTGCAATCGACTCTATGCTCTGGGTAACTACCTCACTACCGTCTGACACTCCTTCTGTCGCACAGTCTTTGTGTGGGATTAGCTTTGTTTTGGGGGAAGGAGGGGTGTTCCTTTTTCATGGGCGGGGGTGGGGGGGATTTCATTTGTAATTAATTTGTATGCTTCTAGTGAACCTGACTACCAGATTTGTATTCAAAGTATTTTTTTCTCAGTTTTTATGAGCAGTGTCTCATTCAGGCCTCTGCATTCTATCTTCAGGCATTCATACCACACATAGTCTGTACTCATTGTCAACAGGTGGTGAACATTTTGTTTCGTAGAGCAGGTAGAAATCCATAGTGTGGGGCAGGTAAAAATCTGTGTTATGTGTAGGGCAGGTACAAATCATTGTGTTGTGTGGGACAGTTAAAATTCTGTGTGTTGTGTAGGGCTGGCAGAAATCTGCGTGTTTTGTTGTGTAGGACAGGTAGAAATGTGTGTGTTGTGTATGGCAGGTAGAAATATGTGTGTTTTGTTGTGTAGGGCAGGTAGAAATCTGTGTGTTGTGTAGGGCAGGTAGAAATCTGTGTGTTGTGCAGGGCAGGTAGAAATCTGTGTGTTGTGCAGGGCAGGTGGAAATCTGTGTGTTGTGCAGAGCAGGTGGAAATCTGTGTGTTGTGCAGAGCAGGTGGAAATCTGTGTGTTGTGCAGAGCAGGTGGAAATCTGTGTGTTGTGTAGAGCAGTATCTGTGTGTTGTGCAGGGCAGGTAGAAATCTGTGTGTTTTGTTGTGCAGGGCAGGTAGAAATCTGTGTGTGGTGTAGGGCAGGTACAAATCTGTGTTTTTTTTGTGCAGGGCAGGTAGAAATCTGTGTGTTGTGTAGGGCAGGCAGAAATATGTGTGTTGTGCAGGGCAGGTAGAAATCTGTGTTGTGTATTGCAGGTAGAAATATGTGTGTTTTGTTGTGCAGGGCAGGTAGAAAATTGTGTGTTGTGCAGGGCAGGTAGAAATCTGTGTTGTGTATTGCAGGTAGAAATATGTGTGTTTTGTTGTGCAGGGCAGGTAGAAAATTGTGTGTTGTGCAGGGCAGGTAGAAATCTGTGTGTTTTGTTGTGCAGGGCAGGTAGAAATCTGTGTGCTTTGTTGTGCAGGGCAGGTAGAAATCTGTGTGTTTTGTTGTGCAAGACAGGTAGAAATCTGTGTGTTTTGTTGTGCAGGGCAGGTAGAAATCTGTGTGTTTTGTTGTGCAAGACAGGTGAACTCTGGTGTGCTTTGTTGTGCAGGGCAGGTAGAAATCTTTTTGTTCTGTTGTGCAGGGCAAGTGAACTCTGGTGTGTTTGTATGTTTGTGAAGCAGTTAAAATGACTGGACATGTAATTGTGTGTTTTGTCTTTGTAAAGCAGGAAATCCTTTGTGATGCTTTTGAAGTTTTGTAGTAGCTGCATATTGTGCATTATAGTGCATTGAAACTATGCAGTTGTGCTGATGAAGTGATGAGTAGTGGTTGTGTAGTGTGATGCAGGACAGCAGTTTTTCACTGGTTGTGTTTTGTGGTGTAGGTGGCTATGACGGCAACAACTTTCTGACCTTTTGTGGTGTAGGTGGCTATGATGGCAACGACTTTCTGACCTTTTGTGGTGTTGATGGCTATGGCGGCAACAGCTTTCTAACCTTTTGAGGTGTAGGTGGCTATGACGGCAATGACTTTCAGACCTTTTGTGGTGCAGGTGGATTTGATGGCAATGACTTTCTGACCTTTTGTGGTGTAGGTGGCTATGACGGCAACAATTTTCTGACCTTTTGAGGTGTAGGTGGCTATGATGGCAATGACTTTCTGACCTTTTGTGGTGTAGGTGGCTTTGATGGCAACAACTTTCTGACCTTTTCTTGTGCAGGTGGCTATGATGGCAATGACTTTCTGACCTCTGTGGAGATGTACAACCCGGAGACCAACGAGTGGACGGAGGTCACCAACATGCCCTGTGGCCGTAGCGGTCATGGTGTCGCCGTTGGAGCTGAACCGCCACTAAGATAACGATCAGCCAGCGTCTTTGCTGGCACCATACCTCCTGGGCACGCTGCAGGTGCAGGTCACACAGAGTTCATTTATTGTCAATATGCGATGAAAACTTGAGGCTTGACACGTTGGGGGGGGGGGGGCAGAGAGAGGTGGTGGCAGTGGTGCTTAACCTGTCTAATGCCACCATGTCTGGAGAACGGACAAAGGTGAAATAAATGGAGCTGCTGGTGTTGCAGGAGTTCAAGTGAAGAACCAGACATTGTTTGAAGACTTAAAGGTGAGGGGTGAGACATGGATGAACTGCTGCCAGTGTCAGTGAGGGCAGCACAGGTACAGTTGCTTCTGACCATGTCACCGTGTTGCCCTTCAGAAAGAAAGTGCTCATTTCGGGTGAAACGCTAACACATATGGTGACTGCAGCATCAGTCTAAACCTTGCTATTCCAGTGCCAACTTGTGAAACATTGCTAAACTGTATTATTAGAAGTGATCTTCTTCCATAGACTGACCTCCTTCATTGTACTGAAGGTGATGTCACTGATAATGGGGTGGGCGGAGGGGGGAGGGGATTGCATTGACAGCTTCCACAGTCCAGCTGCCCTGAACACTGTGAACGTGAAATCGAAGAGCTGTGTGCACATTATTCATCATCATCATCATCATCATCATCATCATGACTACAGAGGCACACAGGAGCCCCCTTCCCACTGCCTGCTGTGTTTGTCATGTGCTGCTTGTACACCAGTGCCCACAGAACAGTGTGCAAGTCAGTGACAGTGTGCTGCTTGTACACCAGTGCCCACAGAACAGTGTGCAAGTCAGTGACAGTGTGCTGCCTGTACACCAGTGCCCACAGAACAGTGTGTGCGTCAGTGACAGTGTGCTGCCTGTACACCAGTGCCCACAGAACTGTACACCAGTGCCAACAAAACAGTGTGCAAGTCAGTGACAGTGTGCTGCCTGTACACCAGTGCCCACAGAACAGTGTGCCAGTCAGTGACAGTGTACTGCTTGTACACCAGTGCCCACAGAACAGTGTGCAAGTCAGTGACAGTGTGCTGCCTGTACACCAGTGCCCACAGAACAGTGTGCAAGTCAGTGACCATGCGTGTAGTGTAGCAGCCTTCGCTCTGTTAGTACACACACACTGAATCACTGGCCACACTTGTGTGAAGACAAAGTGGAGCTTCTTGTTCACCATCACCCTCAAAATGAATAAAGAGTGGTCTTAAGAAAGAAAAAAAATCCATCACCATAAGAGTAAGAGTCAACAAAGCATGGTCTTTTAAAAAAAAAATCATTTTGCATCACCTAAGAGTCAACAAAGAGTGATGTTAAGAAAAGTCATTTTCCATCACCCGAAGAGTCAACAAAGAGTGGTCTTAAACAGACATCATTGTCCATCACCCAAAGAGTCAACAAAGAGTGGTCTTAAAATATCATTTGTCACCACCCTTAGAATCAACAAAGAGCAATCTTAATGATTCTCATTCTCTGTAACCCTCAGAATCAACAAAGAACAGTCTTTGGAAAACATTATTCACCATCACCCTCAGAATCTGTAATGAGTGTTTGTAAACAAATGCTCACCCACCATCATCAGAATCCACAAAAAGTGGTCTCTAAAACAAACACTAAAGTCATCCACCTTCACCATGGGAATTCACAAAGAGAGGTCTCAAAGGATGTGTTGCTTTTGGTGACAGCTTGACACTGTTGTTTGTCACTCAGATATGAGGGTTTGGGTGTTGTTGTTTTATATATATATATATAGTTGCTTAAATTTTTTGTTTTTATGTACATGGTCATACAGGGAAAAAAAGAATAGAAATATGTCATCAACAGCATTTTTGAACACATTGTGATGAAATAAGGGTGGTCACTCTAGGGGGTTGTCTCCACTGTACCTAGCTGTGTAACTAGACAAGGGTAGAGAGGGTTGTCTCCACTGTACCTAGCTGTGTAACTAGACGAGGGTTGTCTCCACTGTACCTAGCTGTGTAACTAGACAAGGGTAGAGAGGGTTGTCTCCACTGTACCTAGCTGTGTAACTAGACAAGGGAAGAGAGGGTTGTCTCCACTGTACCTAGCTGTGTAACTAGACGAGGGAAGAGAGGAAGCAACCCAGAGGAGACCTGCATGTGAACGTTGTTTTTCTCCTGGAGGGGATTGGCTGGGGGGCTGCATTGCTCTCAGTCTCGGTGCTACTGCTAGTTGTTGCTGACAAATGAGGTGTAAACAAAATGTATTCTGGGCCATGGTTGGCTGCTTACTGTGTGCGATATCAGTTGGCATGCTGTTGTGGATGTTGTCTATGTAAGTGTGTGCATGAGAAAGAGAGAGAGCATCTGTCTGCGTGTGTGGTTGGAGTTGGGGGGGGGGGGGCGCATCTCTGTGTATATGTAAGTGTGTGAGAAGAAGAGAGAGCATTTCTGTGTGTATGTAAGTGTGTGTGAGGGAGAGAGGGAATAAAGGATTTTGTTTCTGTGCATTTATAGAGCTGTGAATTGTGTGTGGGCGGGTGTGTATGTGTGAGAGAGAGAGATGGTGGATAAACGGTTTTGTTTTTGAGTATTTATGGAGCACTGAGTGTGTGTGTGTGTGCGCGCGAGCACATGTGCATGCATGCATGCAATCCGTATTGTGTTTGTAGCCTGGAAGTTGCTGTTGTAGCCTGGAAGTTGCTGTGTGTGCTGTTGTCACCAGGCAAGATACAAGGATTGTAAGAAAGAGAGTGGCAGATGCTAATATTAGACAGGTTGGCTCTGTTCCTATGATGTTTATGTATCAAGGACACACCATAACATTGGTCAAGAAATAACAGATGAAATTGTGAAAATATGTGTCTACATATGTACAGCATGAACCTGGTCCTTAACAGTTGACACAGGGCAACCACACTATAGTGCTTTTAGCATGGACCTTAGGAGTTGATTGACTGAGGTAGTACCTGACAGGTATGTTGCTTGCCTGTAAGTGCCACACTGCTGTATTACCTGAAAAGTATGTCACTTTCTTGTACGTGCCACACTAAGGTATTATGTGAAAAGTATGTCATTTTCTGTAAGTGCCACACAGAGGTATAATAATCTGAAAAGTATGTCACTTTCTTGTACATGCCACACTGAGGTATTATGTGAAAAGTATGTCACTTCCTGTAAGTGCCACACAGAGGTATAATAACCTGAAAAGTATGTCACACAGAGGTATAATTACCTGAAAGGTGGGTCACTTTCCTGTGGGTGCCACGCTGATATGTTAGCTGAAAGGTGCATCACTTTCCTGTGGGTGCCACACTGATGTTAGATGAAAGGTGCATCACTTTCCTGTGGGTGCCACACTGATAAGTTAGCTGAAAGGCGCATCACTTTCCTGTGGGTGCCACGCTGATAAGTTAGCTGAAAAGGTGCATCACTTTCCTGTGGGTGCCACGCTGATAAGTTAGCTAAAAGGTGCATCACTTTCCTGTGGGTGCCACGCTGATAAGTTAGCTGAAAGGTGCATCACTTTCCTGTGGGTGCCACGCTGATAAGTTAGCTGAAAGGTGCATCACTTTCCTGTGGGTGCCACGCTGATAAGTTAGCTGAAAGGTGCATCACTTTCCTGTGGGTGCCACGCTGATAAGTTAGCTGAAAGGTGCATCCCTTTCCTGTGGGTGCCACGACTGGCATGCAGTTAACGAGGGTTGTGCTGCAGGCTTGGATCAGTGTGTAAACTTTAAACACACTAGTCTCACCACTCACCAAACACTTTGTTGCAGGGACTGTGCTGTAGCAGTTTAGTGATTTATTGGGGGGTGGGGGGTGGGGGTGGAGCAGGATTGATCATTTTGTCCCCTGGGTTAGTTGGGCTTTAGGTGAGCTGAGACAGTGGAGGCTAAAGATTTGGACACGCCCCCCTTGCTAGTAGTATGCAGATAGATGGGAAAATAATTACCATTTTGTTATTTAAAAATTGTGGCTTTAGTGATATGGGAACTTTTGTTGGAGGTGTTTCTCTTCAGACCTTTCTGAATCAACACAGAAGGGAGCTAATCAGCGCTCTAAAGGCATCACTCAAGCTTTCTGGAGTCGAAAGATGATACTTAGCTGGGCATCTGCTTGGTAATAATGTGACATCTCTTGGTGTGGGTGTGGGTGTTTGGGGTCTTCTAAATACCTCTGTCTCAGTGCTGGAGATGGTGTGTATTGTCTCAGTCTCAGGTGGTGCATATTTTCACAGTGCTGGAGATAGTGTATGTTGTCTCAGTGCTGGAGGTGGTGTATGTTGTCTCAGTGCTGGAGATGGTGTATGTTGTCTCAGTGCTGGAGATGGTGTATGTTGTCTCAGTGCTGGAGATGGTGTATGTCGTCTCAGTGCTGGAGATGGTGCATGTTGTCTCAGTGCTGGAGATGGTGTATGTTGTCTCAGTGCTGGAGATGGTGCATGTTGTCTCAGTGCTGGAGATGGTGTATGTTGTCTCAGTGCTGGAGATGGTGTATGTTTTCTCAATGATGGAGATGGTGTGTGCTGTCAGCTGCAGGAGATGGTGTGTTGCTGTCAGCTGCAGGAGATGGTGTATGTTGTCTGCTGCAGGAGATGGTGTATGTTGTCTTTTCTGCAGGAGGGGATGGTGTGTGCTGTCAGCTGCAGGAGATGGTGTGTGCTGTCAGCTGCAGGAGATGGTGTATGTTGTCTGCTGCAGGAGATGGTGTATGTTGTCTGCTGCAGGAGATGGTGTGTGCTGTCAGCTGCAGGAGATGCTGTGTGCTGTCTGCTGCAGGAGATGGTGTGTGCTGTCAGCTGCAGGAGATGGTGTGTGTTGTCTGCTGCAGGAGATGGTGTATGTTGTCAGCTGCAGGAGATGGTGTATGTTGTCAGCTGCAGGAGATGGTGTGTGCTGTCAGCTGCAGGAGATGGTGTGTGCTGTCAGCTGCAGGAGATGGTGTATGTGTCGCTGCAGGAGATGGTGTGTGTGCCTGCAGGAGATGGTGTTTTGCTGTCAATGCTGCAGAGGAGATGCTGTGTGCTGTCAGCTGCAGGAGATGCTGTGTGCTGTCTGCTGCAGGAGATGGTGTGTGTTGTCTGCTGCAGGAGATGGTGTGTGTTGTCTGCTGCAGGAGATGGTGTGTGTTGTCTGCTGCAGGAGATGGTGTATGTTGTCTGCTGCAGGAGATGGTGTATGTTGTCTGCTGCAGGAGATGGTGTGTGCTGTCTGCTGCAGGAGATGGTGTGTGTTGTCTGCTGCAGGAGATGGTGTATGTTGTCTGCTGCAGGAGATGGTGTGTGCTGTCAGCTGCAGGAGATGGTGTATGTTGTCTGCTGCAGGAGATGGTGTATGTTGTCTGCTGCAGGAGATGGTGTGTGCTGTCTGCTGCAGGAGATGGTGTGTGCTGTCTGGTGCAGGAGATGGTGTGTGCTGTTTGCATGCTAAAGATTGTGCACTGGTCTTGTGGGATGCTGTTGGAGATTTGTTGGTGTGCTGTAGAATCTCCAGAATCTCCCTTGCAGTACTGTTCCATGTTCTCATGAATTTAATGGTTGTGGTTTGCGCCTGTGCATTTCTGTGTGTTAGGAGTCAGCGTGGGTGACAGCGTGGGTGGAGGATGGGGGCGCCCCTCACAACTAGTTAAACCCAGAGTCTTTCCTAAGCTTCACTTTCCTTGAAGGATTCCTTAAAGTACAATTCCTCTGCAACTATGTTGCTTTTTTGGAATGTATACAGTATCCATGTAGATTTGTTTGATGTGCATTTGAGTGTTTGTGTATGTATATTTATTTACATGTCTCCCTCATTTTATGTTTTGTTGTTTAAATGTAGATCAACATGTCAGTTTCAAAGATAATCTTTGTGAAAGTGTCCTGGGATTTGTGGTGTGTGGTATATATGTTGCGGTTAAGTTTAGATTAGTTCAGTGACAGATGTGGCCAAGCCCTTTGCCTATGCTGTTGCAATCTGCCAAGTGGCGTTGGCTGGTTATGCCAGGTGAAGTTGGCTGGTTATGTCAGGTGAAGCTGGTTATGCCAGGTGAAGTTGGCTGGTTATGCCAGGTGAAGCTGGCTGGTTATGCCGGGTGAAGCTGGCTGGTAAAGACTTCAAAACCTGTTTCAATTGTAGGAGATACGGCTGAAGTGTACTGTGATATTATGTGTACCTTTGTTGTGGCACTTCCTGCCAGATGTTGACTGAGACTGCATTATACACTGACACCTCTTTAGTCATGCCTTTTAACTCAGTGACTGTGCTGAGCCCCAGAACAGTGAAGAGCCCAGCAGAAGTTCTGTAAAGGTCCACTCACAAACGCATCTAAACAACAGTTTGGAGTGCAGAGGCCTACAACATGGATGCGGATTTCAAGAAGAGTTTGGATCATGGAACTCAAATTTAAAGAAACGTTTTTTTGATTGTAGAACTGACACTGATCTTCGAGCATCTTTTGCAGTGCAAGTCTCAGAACTCTATAATTATATCCCACATGCACATGCGCCTTGTCTATTTCTTTTTCTGTGCATGTGTGCGTGTACACACACACATGCACAGAAAATGAAATAGACCAGCAGCAAATTTTGGTTTCAGAATTTTGGATCCCAAGAGAGACTTGTGTGGGAAGATTTATTTTTATTTTTATGATGTATAGAATAACTTGTTTACAAGGAATATAATTTTGAATAGGCAGACTGACGTGTTTAGAAAGAAAGATTTTGGATATGTAACAATGACATTTTTAGAAAGGAATGAATTTTGGATGAAAAACTTGTTTAGAAACAAAAGAATTTAGATACCCTGAGTGACTTGTTTCTAGAGAAAAGAATTTTGATACCCAGAATGACTTGCGTAGGAAGTAAGGCACCACGTGCTATGCAACTTGAAATTTGGACGCCGTTTTTCCTTCCCCGAGCCAGGGTCTTGTGGGCATGGTGACCATTTTTAGCCAGCTTGGTGGGTTTGACAACGGTGCCTGCGGATGGCATTTTGTGACAGCGCATTAGCACTACGATTGGCATAAAGATAGGGCTTCAGTCACAGGAGGCAGTGATCACAGTTATCAGTCTGATTGCAGTAGGTGTTGAACAGGGTCTACAGGGGGTCTTGCTGTGTTCTTGTTCTCATCTCCAAACCACTGGTCATGCAGCTGTGGCTGATGGATCTCTTGGCCTAAGCCGGAGTCAAGTAGTTTTTTTCTGTTGCATGATTAGCAAGTGTAACCTTTCTGGCCTGTTGTGGGATCTCCCATGTTGTATTTGTCTTTGTAGTGAGTGTGTGGATTTGACTCGGATATAGTTTTAAATTGGAGAAGAGTATCAAAAGGGTATTGACATTGTTGGTTTGGACAGGATGATCAGGTCCAGTTTCTAACTGAAGCAAAAAATGTGAGTCTAGGTAATCCAGTCAGTTTGATACCAGACGGCCGGCCGTGGTTCTTTGGACACTGTAGTTATAAAGTGTCAAAGTGATCAGAGACCAACTTTGCATGATGGTAGTAAGTGCTATGCTTTCACTCCTACTTCTTTTTACTTTTGTGCAGTGGACAGAACATTAAGATCCAGTTTCATACTTAAGTGACTTGGACATTACATCAAGGTCATGAGGTGACCCTGTGCAGTGGACAGGACATTAAGATCCAGTTACATACTTAAGTGACTTGGACATTACATCAAGGTCACAGTGGCATCAGATGGCTGAAACTTTTCTTCTTTTTTTTGTGTCTTTTTTTTTTTTATCAACAAGTTCTTATCAGATCAACCTTTATGTGGTTGTTGGATTCATTGGCTAGATCTGGTTATAGTGCTATTATTAGGTGCATGGGCAAGGACAGGTAGTATTATGACATAGTTAATCAAGGGAGATGACTGATGTGTTTACGGACTTGGTGAAAACCTGTTAGCATTTTCGGCAGCAGTTGTGGCAGGTCTGAGTCTCCAGTTGAGTTGGAACTTTGAAGCGGTTGTTACATATCTCCACATGATCAGACATAATGCTTCAGTTTTGTAGTTAAGGGAAGTAACTGATTTGCTGCTGCAACAGAAAGTATAACATTGACATTTTCTCAGTCATTATTTAACTCAGGTCTTTGAAACATCAAACTGTTCATGATCATTACTTCTATGTCCATACCAGTTATTATCTTGATAAATTTTCAAGGTCATATTGGAATTTGTAAAATAAAGCTGTGCTTCATCCATTGTGAATGCCACTTGTGTGAGCATTACTGCAAGTTAGAGAAATGTTTAGTGGAAGTACTTCTTGGCATTAGGTGGCGAAGCGGTGATGACTAACCTACCTGTGCCAGGGACGTTAGATGGCAAAGCGGTGAGGACTAACCCACCTGTGCCAGGGGCGTTACATGGCAAAGCGGTGATGACTACCTGTGCCAAGGGAGTTAGGTGGCAAAGCGGTGATGACAACCCTACCTGTGCCAGGGACTTTAGGTGGCAAAGCGGTGATGACTAACCCACCTGTGCCAGGGGTGTTACATGGCAAAGCAGTGATGACTACCTGTGCCAGGGGCATTAGGTGGCAAAGCGGTGATGACTACCCTACCTGTGCCAGGGACGTTAGGTGGCAAAGTGGTGATGACTAACCCACCTGTGCCAGGGGCATTACATGGCAAAGCGCTGATGACTACCTGTGCCAGGGGCATTAGGTGGCAAAGTGGTGATGACTACCTTACCTGTGCCAGGGACGTTAGGTGGCAAAGCGGTGATGACTACCCTACCTGTGCCAGGGGCGTTAGGTGGCAAAGCGGTGATGACTACCCTACCTGTGCCAGGGGCGTTAGGTGGCAAAGCGGTGATGACTACCTGTGCCAGGGGCGTTAGGTGGCAAAGCGGTTATGACTACCTGTGCCAGGGGCATTAGATGGCAAAGCGGTGATGACTACCCTACCTGTGCCAGGGGCGTTAGGTGGCAAAGCGGTGATGACTAACCCACCTGTGCCAGGGGTTTACATGGCAAAGCGGTTATGACTACCTGTGCCAGGGGCGTTAGGTGGCAAAGCAGTGATGACTACCCTACCTGTGCCAGGGACGTTAGGTGGCAAAGCGGTGATGACTACCCTACCTGTGCCAGGGGCGTTAGGTGGCAAAGCGGTGATGACTACCCTACCTGTGCCAGGGGCGTTAGGTGGCAAAGCAGTGATGACTACCCTACCTGTGCCAGGGGTGTCAGGTGGCAAAGCGGTGATGACTACCCTACCTGTGCCAGGGGCGTTAGGTGGCAAAGCGGTGATGTGCCAGTGGCTGGAGGGTAAAATGCTGGTTGACTGCTGGACCACAACTGGTAACAAATTGCATACAGGGGCGCTGCTTGTACCACTGTCCCTGTCACACTGAGGTTGCTACTTTCAACATATATTTAACATTACTGTACACCCGCAGTTTCAGGCATGACCTCCCACACCCCCATGAAAATAACTCCATCCTTCATTACAAATGTACCCGTCCAAGATGAGTGGATCAACTGCTTTCTGCTTCAAGTCTGACTTCAGGTGAAAGAAATCAGTCAGCAATTGCTTTCTGCTTCAAGTCTGACTTCAGGTGAAAGAAATCAGTCAGCAGTTGCTTTCTGCTTCAAGTCTGACTTCAGGTGAAAGAAATCAGTCAGCAATTGTTTTCTGCTTCAAGTCTGACTTCAGGTGAAAGAAATCAGTCAACAATTGCCTTTCAGTTTTATAAAGGCAGACATTTTATTAAATTTTTTGTCAGAAAAAGTTGCACAGAAAAACTTTGGAATGATTTGGTTCATACATTACACATACCCTGAACCAGCTTTGCCCATTATTTCATGTCTTCTTATTTGACTACCATGCTACTGCCCTGTTTTAGACTGTTACACATGTGTCATTGTTTGGGTAATATATTCTACACTGTCAATTGTTTGGGTGCATGTATAATCTAGTAGATTACAGGCCATTTGCAGCCAAGTGTGCATTAGTTTTGGGATTTGCCATGAAAGCCATGCAGTTTTCAAGTGCTGAAAGAGAAGATATTGGCTGGGAAGAGGGAGCCTAGGTTTTTGTTAAAGTGAAATACTGGCTGAGGTTTGCCCATATCCTTGTCCTTAGCCATTAAGGGGAAAGTTGTCTGAATGGTTGCCCCTATTAGCCATTAAGGGAAAAGTTGTCTGAGTGGCTGCCTTTAACCATTAACGGGGAAAGTTGTCTGAGTGGTTGCCCTTATTAGCCATTAAGGGGAAAGTTGTCTGAGTGGCTGCCTTTAGCCATTAAGGGAAAATTGTCTGAGTGGCTGCCCCTATTAGCCATTAAGGGAAAGTTGTCAGAATGGCTGCCTTTAGCCATTAAGGGGGAAAGTTGTCAGAGTGGCTGCCTTTAGCCGTTAAGGGGGAAAGTTGTCAGAGTGGCTGCCTTTAGCCGTTAAGGGGGAAGTCGTCTGAGTGGCTGCCTTTAGCCATTAAGGGGGAAGTCTGATGAGTTGCTGCCCCTACACAGCCCTCACCTGGCAGGCTTCAAACACATCTCACCTGGCAAACTCTCATAACCTGATATACAAATAGGCACAGACAGGGAACAAACCTATTTGAATGAAGATGCTAGTTGGCCTGAAATGTTGTAAAAGTGCCAATAATTATTGACATTGGCAGGCACTGTGTGGTTGTAAGTATTTAGCAACTGAAGTCCTTTTTGTTGTTGTCGTTGTTGCTTTGCATTGAAGCGACTCGGGGTACAGCCATGTTACCTGGTGGCTTACTCTTCCAATGAGGAGCAAAGGAAAGATTGGTTCATGACGTAATGTACACTTCGGACACACCTGGGCTGTGTTCAGCATCACAGGCAGACAGACACAAAATGGCAGCACTCACAGACATGTCTTTCGGACTTTTAAACAGGAATTTTTAACACCCTAGAGTAAATCAACTGAAAAACGGATGTGAAATCACATTTTGTTTTGTTAAATAAGGCTCTTGATGTCCTTTGCTTAATGTCCCCTTTAAATTGAACAGGTGATGGGGCACTACTTGGGAGTCCAGTTAGCACCTGTTTGTTGAAAAATGAGCTAATACTCAAGGGCCAGGGTAAACTGCTGCCAGTGTCATTAGTTCACTTAAATAGAAAGTTGTGCGTTTGCTTCCTGAAGAACAATCCTTTACAGTTATGTAAAACTTCTGCCTGGTTTTTCATGGCTAAACTCCTAAAAATGTATGTGTGCTTGGCCATGAACTACCTGTACAGTCAGTACATATTCATTATTGTCTTTTCGACAATGTCATTGTGTGTGCACGCGTGTATGCGTTTATATTGGGGCGGGGGGGGGGGGGGGGCAATGTTTGATGACAAATTTGTGCATGTTGTCTTCTGGTGTCAGTTGTTTTGGAGTATGAAATGTACGCGCCTAGGGTTCATTTGATAAAAGGTGCTCTAAGACCCCACTATTATTATTATTATACCTGTGAAATGGAGTGGTATGATGTGTGTATGGTGCAGTATGGCATACATTGAGTATGGTAGGATATGTGTACAGTGTGGTATTGTATGGCATACATTGTCTTGCTGACTCCATGGCCAGTTTGGTGTGTTTGTACATTGTCTTGCTGACTCCATGGCCAGTCTGGTGTGTTTGTACATTGTCTTGCTGGTTTGTACATTGTCTTGCTGACTCCATGGCCAGTTTGGTGTGTTTGTACATTGTCTTGCCGACTCCATGGCCAGTCTGGTGTGTTTGTACATTGTCTTGCCGACTCCATGGCCAGTCTGGTGTGTTTGTACATTGTCTTGCCGACTCCATGGCCAGTCTGGTGTGTTTGTACATTGTCTTGCTGACTCCATGGCCAGTCTGGTGTGTTTGTACATTGTCTTGCTGACTCCATGGCCAGTCTGGTGTGTTTGTGTACATGTGTCTGTGCTCACTGCCTCCTGGGAGTGGAGTTCATCTGAAGGCCTACACTAGAAAGCAGGATGTTTGCAGTTGAAGTTGGCATACATTATTGTTCTACTCCAACGTCGGTCACGCTTGCAGCAGGACGAGAACGGTTAATGACAATAAAAGTTTGTGCAATGTTCTCAGCTACATATGATCTTGCATTTATCACTGAGGGGGAGAGGGAGTAAAAGAAAAGGTTAACAGGTAAAAGTCAAGGAGTGAAAGGGAGATTTACTTCCTGCTAACAACCAAGCAACCGGGAACAGTCAAGAAATGAAAGGGAGATTTACTTCCTGTTAACACCCAGTCAACCAGGAACAGTCGAGGAATGAAAGGGAGATTTACTTCCTGTTAACACCCAGTCAACCAGGAACAGTCAAGAAATGAAAGGGAGATTTACTTCCTGTTAACACCCAGTCAACCAGGAACAGTCAAGGAGTGAAGGGAGATTTACCTCCTGTTAACACCCAGTCAACCAGGAACAGTCAAGGAGTGAAGGGGAGATTTACTTCCTGTTAACACCCAGTCAACCAGGAACAGTCAAGGAGTGAATGGGAGATTTACCTCCTGTTAACACCCAGTCAACCAGGAACAGTCAAGGAGTGAAAGGGAGATTTACTTCCTGTTAACACCCAGTCAACCAGGAACAGTCAAGGAGTGAAAGGGAGATTTACTTCTTGTTTAACAGCCAGCCAGAGTAGGTCAGATCAGTGGAAAACAAAATTCATCAAACTGTAAGGTTTGTGACATTGTTTTATGTTTGAAGAGGCTTGGGGGGGAATTAAGTTGATGAACTGGGAAGGCAGAATCTTGGCAGCAGGCATAGACTGTAAAGCACAGTCCAACCTAGCACAGTACCAGACAAAATCAGGGACATCAGTACTTTCAGCAGAGGGGACTTCACCTTCTGTATTTACCATACCCTGCCTCCCCATTAAATGAGAATGAAAGAAGAAAATAACATAGCCAGGGGGTGAATGGGTAAAATGGACAAGGAATGAATGACAGGAAGAAGAAAAAAAAGGGACTCGGAAGTAAAACCCAAACAGCAAACATTCAAAATGCACTTTTTAATCTGCAATGACATTCTCAACAGACATTGCCTGGATTAATCATAAATGCTAAGCAAAATATAGTGATTTTTTTTATTTATTCTCCTCTTACTTGTTAAAACATATTTTTCAATCAAACACAGTTCTGGCACCCTCGGCCTGTGAACTGCAAGACCCAGAGAATCCACGGCTGCCCATGGCAGCCCCCCCCCCCCCCAAAAGAAGTAAAAGTAAATGTTACATAAATTCTGTTTCCTTTTGCCATCTTTGTGTAGTGAGGAAATCCCGGGCCAGACCACAATGAATGAACAATCTTCTTGGCGCAATGTTTGGATACCAGTCTTCTGAAGAGGCCAATATCAAAAATGACAATTTTTCTGACTGAACAATAATCAAAGGTAACCAAAGTTACAAAGCAAACACATTATGCTCCTTTGATACACAAAATGAAAGAAAAAAAACGGACTTATCTGACAAAAAACAAAACAAAAAACAAAAATTCCATTACAACGGCTATGTTTGACAAAAAAAAGACGATTACTGCAGACACAATTTTCTCTCTTTGTTGAAACTGATTTTAGCTGGTTATAGTTTTAAAGCATCCACCGTCCATGCAAGTTCTAATCCCAAGTTCAGTTCAAACGGGAATCGACTCAGTAACACACAACAAGACAAACTGGACACAGCTGAGACTTACTTCACTGATATGCAAAAAATGGACACAAGTGACCCAGTTCAATATCAACCTCTGTGAGCAGACACCAGGACACCAATCTGACAGTCAAAAGCTGAAAGGATATCAATAATATCATCACATCCCCCCCCCCCCCCCCCCCCCCCCCCCCCCCTTAATAACAACAGAGAACTTTTATACCCGACTGTAAGGTTAAGAATGTTAATAATATCCTGCCATTTTCCCCTCCTCAAAATGCTTAATAACAGATAACTTTTATACAGGATTACTTTCTGATCTACACAAATTCACTGAAATATAACTCACCGCACTGTTCTTCTGTTTTACTGACATTTTTTTGCTGTCAGAGAAGAAAAAGCATGCATATTTTGCACAGAAATGGGAGCAGTTTGTGTCATTTGAAAATGCTGAAATCCAACAGGCTTGGCTCAGTCTTCCTGCTGTATTCCACAGAGAGGCAACACACTAACCTAAAATTTGACAAACTGTCCGAACTTAGCATCAGGCGATGAAAGCTGAACCTCACTCTTCTTTTCAAATCTCCTGTAAAATGTTCATATCCAGATTTCTTGAACCAGTAAACTGCATCCCATCAACAAAAAAGTGCAGATTTTAACTTTACTTTTTTTTAATGGAAAAAAGATCCATGTGATTCTCTGATCACTGCAAGCTGGCTTATAAATCTGTCTGTCCAGCCTCGCTATCAGACCTGTACATAACCACACCTCCACAAGCAAGTTACTGTCCCACTGTACCAAACTTATCACCAGCAGCTGCAAGCACTGCACACACACAATCCTTCATTTTGTTTTGCTTTCCTGTTGGTAACCAAGCTGGGTTCCACTATGATGCTTACAGATACTGCTGGTAACCAAGCTGTGTTCCACTATCATGCCAACAGACACTGTTGGTAACCAAGCTGGATTCCACCATCATGCCTACAGACACTGTTGGTAACCAAGCTGGGTTCCACTATCATGCCTACAGACACTGTTGGTAACCAGCTGGGTTCCACTATCATGCCTACAGATACTGATGGTAACCAGGCTAGGTTCCACTATCATGCCTACACACTGTTGGTAACCAAGCTAGGTTCCACTATCATGCCTAAGGACACTGATGGTAACCAAGCTAGGTTCCACTATCATGCCTAAGGACACTGATGGTAACCAGGCTAGGTTCCATTATCATGCCTAAGGACACTGATGCGACTGTCAGATGGCAGACCCTGCAGGCTGATATTAATTCTGGTTTCCACACCCACAAGTTTACTGTAACACCATTCTCTTAACCCCTTAACATAACGAAGAGTGCATCAACCTGTACCATTCTGATGACAGACCAACACACAACAAACTTGAACAATTCTTTAAAACTCACGGGGGAAAAGCTCCGTTCTTTTCATGTATGTGGTAATTTTTGATAACAAAAAAGACATTGCATTCATGCTTTTTCCAAACATATCAGAAGAGATGCTGACTGCAGAGGAGACTAAAAGAACAAGTAAACCACGCAAACACAAAAAGCATACAACCAAGTGATGGAAATTGCAAAATGCATGTTGGACCCAACCCTGCCCGCCCCAAAACTGATTTCTGAACCAAAATCCACATCAATCTGAGCACGGTGCAGCAAACACAAACACACACACACGCACGAATAAAGGAACGCAGAGACTGAAGCAGAATAATGAAGTTAAACGTTCAGCGAAGATGTCTGTCACTATCGTCATGAAGTATTGTGGTTATCAGTCTGACTGACCCGGGATCAGTGCAGCAGCCAACAGGTGCACCTGAATACACTGCAAGGTCTCTGTGCCAAGGCCCCACGCACAAGCAAAAAGGCCAGCGACACCACGCGCTGCACGCTCATTGCCATCACCACCAGCTGTAGCGCTAGGCCCAAGCTCCTTTCCAGTCCATAAAATTTCATCACGGACACGCACTAGCACACCACCTCCCTGGCACAATTGGCAACCAAAAAAAAAAAAAACTGTAATAATAAGAATAGTAATAAGCACAGAGCCGTTTCTTCAAGCATTGGGCAGTTAGATGCTGGAGAAGATATATATCCACGCACACAGGCGATAGTGTAGAGAATGTCCACCAAGCAGACGACAGTCACCAGATGCTGAAGGAGCCAGCCACCTGCTTTCACACACTTTTTTCCTTTCAGCGCTGAGCAGGTAGGATGAAGAGAGAGATGAGACTGGACTGGCGTGTGGCAAACACCCATCCCCTCTCCCTGCGGGTCTGTGGCATGGAATAAAGACCAGAGATGGGGAGTTGTCCGTCCGCCACACAAGCTGCCACTGCTTGAGGGAGTGTTTCACAGGTCCACCGTAACATGCGGTGTTTGCGTAATCAGCAAAGACTAAATCCACAAAAAGTGTATGTAGCTACGACAACCACAAAGTGTACGTAACCAGGACGACCAAGCCAGCGCGACGGGAATCGATGATTTGAGACAGTAAGGATGCCGAGTCACATCACACATCCTCATCAGAGTCCGTGTCGGAGGAGGAGAGAGTCTCGTTCATATCATGCGCGGGTGCTGGGGGGTTGTGGGCCACCATGTGTTGAGGGCTCCATGACTTGGGCAGCAGACGAGTCCGTCCATTGCGCTGCTGGAGCTGAAATCCCAAGAGAACACTGTTAATTCAAGGTTTCAATTTCCTAAAAATATTGACACTGATATTGATACTGACATCTAACTACACCATATAAGCACTTTTGAACAAAACTGTCAAAAGGAATGTGGTAATCAGCACATAAATAACCACCACTGAATGGTCAATTTCTAAAGTTTTTCAGACAAGTGATGTTTTGAACCTGGTGAAAATAACTGCTTGTCATATCCACATTTTTTCCCCGGCTTTTTAAAACTCGGCCACAAACTAACCAACCACCAGCTGTATTCAGCAATGAGGACAATATTGCAAAATATGCCAAGTTTGGTAAGGGAAATAAGAGCAAGAGAACATAAAACAGATGAACAGCAAGGAAGATAAGACCAAGTGTACATAAAACAGAACAAGGGAGATAAGACCAAGGGTACATCAGATGAACCGCAAGGGAGATAAGACCAAGAATACATAAAACAGATAAACAGCAAGGGGACCGAAAGTACATAAAACAGATGAACAGCAAGGGAGATAAGAATAAGAGTACATAAAACAGATGAACAGCAACTCCAACAGTGACAGCCCCTACCTTGTCTGTCAGCTTTTGGAACTCGCGTTTTTCATCCTCTGTGATTTCCTCCGTCTCTGCGGTTTCATTTGGATTCCAGCCTAAAGAGCGCATAAATCTGCAAACAAGTTGAAATGACAGTTTACAACCAGATCATCAATGCTGCGACTCCCCTCCATTTATGCACCATACAACCATGCACCAGTTTACAGTGTCATTTCATTCAAAGCCACATAGGTAGGGGGCACATGCGTCCATTTACACACCATACAACCATGCATCAGTCTACAGTGTTACTTCATTCAAGGTCACATAGGTTGGGTGCATGTGTGTTAAGCTGTTACCTGCCACCTGTAAAATGTGTACATAAAAACCTCAAATATATAACAGCAACACATGGGAACCAGGGGTAGCTCAGTGGTTATCGCACCGGACTCGTGATCAAAATGTCTCAGGTAGAGTCCCAGCAGGTGCGGCAGAAGAAATTTCTTCTCCAGGGTCAACTTTCTGTGCTTACTCTTTATTTTGGTATCCAATCCAGCCCCCGTGTTACCACAACAGCACATAAAAGATCCTGGTTATTCTGCCAAAAGTGCAGGTGGCAGGTTACAGCCAAACACACATGCACCAAACCTAAGCATCTTTGAACAAAATGACACAGCAAACTGGTGCATGACTGTATGATGTACACAGAACTTGCGCCAAGATGGCAGCAGTTTCATGTGGCACCAGCCACGTAATTAACAGCACTGTCAGCACACCACTTTGGTGGACAATAAAAAAAGAATGCGCTGCAAAAGGATAGTTACTCATTCTGAACCCCATGCGACATGAGCACAGTGAGTCTGCTTGAGAGCAGTGAATATCACTATATGAATGCGACCAACAATAAGTTAGGCTACCCAGTCAATCCCTGCAGAGCATTCCCCCCCGTCCTCCTCCACAACAGACTGTCCCAATGGGAGAGGAAGTCTCCCTGTTTTACAAACCCTGCTCATTGCCACAAACTTCACACATCGGTTTGTGACAGCCTTTTTCCAACCACATCCCCGACAGGGTATGTTACACTACACGTCTCTGGAAACTGCCAAACACAGCCCTGACTGGGTATGCTACACATCTCTGAAAACTTTGAACCACAGCCCTGACTGGGTATGCTACACGTCTCTGGAAACTGCCAAACACAGCCCTGCCCTGGGTATGCTACACGTCTCTGGAAATTTTGAAACCACAGCCCTGACTGGGTATGCTACACGTCTCTGAAAACTTTGAACCACAGCCCTGACTGGGTATGCTACACGTCTCTGGAAACTGCCAAACACAGCCCTGACTGGGTATGCTACACGTCTCTGAAAACTTTGAACCACAGCCCTGACTGGGTATGCTACACGTCTCTGGAAACTGCCAAACAGTCCCTGACTTTAGAGTCCGAGACTTTGAGTTAGGCAAAGTTCGTATACATGGACACGGACAATGGTCGAGACAACAGAGTCTCTGACTTTGCGCTGATAAGAAAGTGGTCATCACACACATCATCGCTTGTGCTAACTTTAGACGGGGCAATCCCATCTGGGCATGCACACCAACACGCTTCGTTCACTTCCCTGCGATGTATTTCGCACACACAAACATCGGTAAACATAAACATTAGGTGAAGGCATGCCTGGCAGGCCCCAATTCTGGATGTGATTCGCCATGTTTTACTTCTGCAACACCCAAGCAATCTCGACGAGGTCATTATTTGTAAAAACGCTAATCTATCGACATCTTCGATGGAGTATTCTTCTTGGCATTTACTGTATCGAGTAAACGGAGCATCATCTGCTGCGTCGGCCATTTTGAACTTGTCAGAAAGGCAAGTGGACGCTGTGAAATCAGGTAGCCTATGCTGTGCAGATGAATTTAAATAACAAGAAAATAAATCAAATGATAATGTAAGACGTCAAGCAAACTTGCTCTCATAATAATTTGCAAACATTAAATCGTACGATCACATTAATCAGTCATTATGCCTGCGTCACTCGGCGAGTGCGACCTTTCTTCCCTCCAAAATGAAAGAGCTTTGGCCGACGAACATCTGGTACTCATTTGACGAAGTAAACGAAAGAAAAAAAATTAAATTAAAAAGAGAGAGAAGCTGCTGGATTCAGACGTAAAGACGCAACAACAGCAAAAAACCAACAAAAACAACAAGAAAAACCAACTTTCCAAGCATAACAAGGCTAAAAGCAGTCACAGTCCCGGGCCTACAACCTTTAGTCCAGCGAAATCGCTAGCCTAAATATTGGCTGTTTAGGCCCGAGGTTCGGCCCGGACTTTGGTGTAGTACCGGTCCATGGTTACCATTTTGGGGCCATTGTCAATAGCCTTGAGATTTAGGCCGGCCTACCGCTTTAGGCCCGATTCATAGTTAAGGCCCCTGATGTTTACAAGCATTATGTACTAAACTAAAACTGATGCCTGTTCTTCAATCCATAATGGCTTGCAGTAAGCCATTATTCTGAATTAAGCACAATGCTCAAACCAGTGCCTGTCTTTCAAATGATAGCATAAAGCCACATATAGTTGTGAATTATGTACAAACTACAATGGTAAAACCAATGCCAGTCTTTCAAGCAATAGCAGAAAACCAGCCACATCATGTGAACTGTGTACAATGCCAAGTATATCTGACCAACGCCTGACCACTCACAAGATTTCTTTCTCCATGGAGCTCGAGAGGATCTTGGTGCTGCAGCTGGGCGCCTGATCAAGATCTTGGTCAAGGTGAAGGTCATCCACACCGTTTGTCACAACCTCTGCATCCTCCTCCCCCTTCCTCTGTTCACACCATATCAGCAGTTTGTCAAGACAAGTCAAGGCTCAATGACTCCCACTCAAAACGCCAGACCAGGGCTAAGCACAATGCACAGTAACATAACCAGTCAATCACAACACACAGAGAAAGAGAAAATATGGGGGGGGGGGGGGGGGGGGGGGGGCAGACCTAACTTCCCTCCTTTATAAACCTAGCACAAGTTCCCATTACACTGACTACTGAGATGCTGTGACCTCAACAATTTGGGAATGGTCACTGAAATCAGTACGAGAAGGTCCAGAAACTCAAATCAAAGTTTTTCGTTTTCACTTTTTTCTATTCTGACCAAACCAGTTTTACTGAAATAAATTCTGTATTATGCCTGTGCATAATGACTGGTAAAAAAACACACACCCAAAAACGGGGCTAAAAGTGAATGCTGCCTCAACCACCTGACCATTACGCCCCAACAAGATGTCCTCCTTTTCCCAACCAGAAAGCCTCGGGCATAGCGAAACAGGAGGTACTCAGTGTGGGAAGTAAGGAGAAGGAAAAGCGTGTGAAAGAAGAAAGAGCATCTTCCCAACTTTACCAGGTTGTTGTTGCTCTCCTGAAGATGGTAGTCGTTGAGGCCGTTGTGCGCGGTACTGTCCCCTTCAGCCTCCATACGCAGAGCCTTCAGGAACTGGCTTTTCTTGTCGGTGGGTTTGGGGCGCACCAGTCGTGTGCTCAGGATCTCCATGGGCTGCGTGGGACTTTGCTGCTGGCCCTGCCCGACCAGTCCCAGTTCAAAACTTAAGTGTCACCCCTTCACACAACTGTTAGCAAGCAGCAGCCCATGCATTCTCTAGGTTTGTGTCAAGCCCCAGCTTTCTAATCTCTCTCTTGGGGTGGTGGGAGGGTGGGGGGGGGGGGGGGGGGGAGAGAAGTCAGTAAGCATGACAAAATAATTCAAGTGCTGCTGGCAAAAACTCACTAACTAGCCTCACCCAACATTGTGTACATGGTGTGATGCTGCACTGCACACCACAGATACTGTGTACATGGTGTGTGATGCTGCACTGCACACCACAGATACTGTGTACATGGTGTGTGATGCTGCACTGCACGCCACAGATACTGTGTACATGGTGTGTGATGCTGCACTGCACGCCACAGATACTGTGTACATGGTGTGTGATGCTGCACTGCACACCACAGATACTGTGTACATGGTGTGTGATGCTGCACAGCACGCCACAGATACTGTGTACATGGTGTGTGATGCTGCACAGCCAGTATCTGTAGCTTGCTGTGCAGCATTACACGGTGTACACAGAATCTGTAGCTTGCTGTGCAGCATTACACTGTGTACACAGTATCTGTAGCTTGCTGTGCAGCATTACACTGTGTACACAGTATCTGTAGCTTGCTGTGCAGCATTACACTGTGTACACAGTATCTGTAGCTTGCTGTGCAGCATTACACTGTGTACACAGTATCTGTAGCTTGCTGTGCAGCATTACACTGTGTACACAGTATCTGTAGCTTGCTGTGCAGCATCACACTGTGTACACAGTATCTGTAGCTTGCTGTGCAGCATTACACTGTGTACACAGTATCTGTAGCTTGCTGTGCAGCATTACACTGTGTACACAGTATCTGTAGCTTGCTGTGCAGCATCACACTGTGTACACAGTATCTGTAGCTTGCTGTGCAGCATCACACTGTGTACACAGTATCTGTAGCTTGCTGTGCAGCATTACACTGTGTACACAGTATCTGTAGCTTGCTGTGCAGCATTACACGGTGTACACAGTATCTGTAGCTTGCTGTGCAGCATCACACTGTGTACACAGTATCTGTAGCTTGCTGTGCAGCATCACACACCATGTACACAGTATCTGTACACAGTGTAATGCTGCACAGCAAGCTACAGATACTGTGTACACCGTGTAATGCTGCACAGCAAGCTACTGATACTAATGCCACCATCATACACTTCTACAAAAACAAAACTACTGCAGTCCTAACCACTATTCAAAAGGCAGAGAAAGTATGACACAGACTATCTCCATGGTAAACATGGCTGCACACAGGTAGACATTACACAGGCTATCTCCATGGTAAACACGGCTGCACACAGGTAGACATTACACAGACTATCTCCATGGTAAACACGGCTGCACACAGGTAGACATTACACAGACTATCTCCATGGTAAACATGGCTACACACAGGCAGACATTACATAGACTATCTCCATGGTAAACATGGCTACACACAGGCAGACATTACACAGACTATCTCCATGGTAAACATTGCTACACAGCGCCTGTGACCCTCCCACAGCAAGCAGACCACTGTAGAGGTAAGTTGAGTGACAGCTGCTCAGAAAGCATGTCAGGGAACAGGGGGCAGCAGTTACCTCACCCAGACAAAAGCGGCCAGCAGCTGCCTCTCTGGGTGAGAAGAAAAGCAGTGAGATGATCTCATGCAGTCAGAGAGGTCAGGGTGAGATGTTGGGAGAGGAATTCACTTACATCACTCAAGGCCACAGGTTCTGTGAGAGGAGCTCACTGTCCTTAACACATGCAACAGAATGAACTCAGTTGTGTTCCAAGCCAAAGAGCTGTCACAACAACTCAAAGCACAGGTGGTGGTAGGGTGCAGCATAAGTGAATACAGCCATCTAGATAGTGGTACAGACCTGAATGGGGGATCTGTATCAGTAAATTTGGTTTTTGATCAAACTGAAAGAGGTGTGATGTGTGTCTGTGAGCTGCTGGGGTGCCACTCACCTCCCGGCCCGACCCCAACTTCTCCCGGCCTGACCCCAATCTGATGGAGGTCAAGGGGGACATGTCTCGCAAGCTGCCGTTCACACGCACACTGTCCCCACTCCCCTTGCGCGCACTTCCTCCCTGCAAGAGGCAGCACACAGATTAATCCACTCCTCCTTCCCCCCCCCTCCATCAGTCACACAACAAACAGCTCCATTGCCCCCCCCCCCCCCCCCCCACACACACACAGGGAAGGCTTGGGGGATGGGGGTGGTGATCACTGGGTGAAATACTCACAAACTGGCTGAGATGTGCAAGAGAAAAGAGGCCAGGGGGGTTCAACACTGCTCAGCCCTGTCATCTTTTAAAAACAAACTGAAAACCTTCCTCTTCTCACAGTACTTCCACTCCAACTAATATCAATACCCAGTTTTCACTTCAGTCAGTGTGTGTGTGTGTGTGTGTGTGTGTGTGTCTGTGTGTGTGTGTGTGTGTGTATGTACAGATCAGTGTCATCTATGTATAAATGTTTAATTTAAAAAAAAATTGGCTTCATATCCTTTATGTAAATTGCATTAATTAGTAGGACTGCACTCTACATGTATACAGAGTATTGTGTTTAAACGAATATGTATCATGTGAGTGCTCTGGGCGTCGATGAACCCATGATAACTGTACATTACTCTCACCATGGTCCCAGGGCCCAGCAGACTCGCCTTCTACTGTTGACCAGCCATTGCAACCGGGGCTGTTTGTGAATCTGATTAAAGTACTGTATTTTTCAATTCTCATTCAATGGGCAACTGATTTTTCTTCACCTTTAACTCATTTCACCCTGTGCCTGTTGGTTCTACAGACATCTTGAAACAGTTGCCAATGCCTGCATATTCCACAGAAACCTTGGAATGGTTGCCTGTGCCTGTGCCCCTAGAACCTACAGGTGCTAAATCTTGCTCACAAAAAAACTGTTTGCTGCTCAAAAAGTATGCATATTTACAAGTAAAGGGATGCTACTCTGTCAGTATTTCCAATGTCACTTGAAGTATAAAGTGCTCCAAAATTGTTTTCATGTTATCTTTGTTGGTAATAAAATGATGAGGAAGTGAAAGCGTTTGACACAAAGGCAATTCCAGGCCAGGTTTTGGTCACAAGGAGAGCGATTTTGGTCTAAATCTCAAAGATATACGGTGTCAACCAAACACTTTCACAAATTACCAGTGATCGAACCAATATAGCCATCAAACCCTAACCATCAACACCGCCCAGGACTTTTCACCAAAGACCAGTCCCACAGGCATTTCTTGTAGTCCTTATTGTTAGTCTTTCAACTGATGGCAACAGTTTCTAAATGAAGGTAATGCAACCAAGAGAGATAATGGAACACTTACTGCAAAATGAGAGCAGAGCTGCCAAAACGTAGTGGTTGGCAGCTCTGTGAGAGTGGTCAGAGACTGTGACAGCACTTACACAAAGTGAGAGTGGTCAGAGAGACTGTGACAGCACTTACACAAAGTGAGAGAGGTCAGAGAGACTGTGACAGCACTTACCCAAAGTGAGAGTGGTCAGAGAGACTGTGACAGCACTTACCCAAAGTGAGAGTGGTCAGAGAGACTGTGACAGCACTTACACAAAGTGAGAGTGGTCAGAGAACTGTGACAGCACTTACACAAAGTGAGAGTGGTCAGAGAGACTGTGACAGCACTTACGCAAAGTGAGAGTGGTCAGAGACTGTGACAGCACTTACACAAAGTGAGAGTGGTCAGAGAGACGTGACAGCACTTACACAAAGTGGAGGGTCAGAGACTGTGACAGCACTTACACAAAGTGAGAGTGGTCAGAGAGACTGTGACAGCACTTACACAAAGTGAGAGAGGTCAGAGAGACTGTGACAGCACTTACACAAAGTGAGAGTGGTCAGAGAGACTGTGACAGCACTTACCAAAGTGAGAGTGGTCAGAGAGACTGTGACAGCACTTACACAAAGTGAGAGAGGTCAGAGAGACTGTGACAGCACTTACACAAAGTGAGAGTGGTCAGAGAGACTGTGACAGCACTTACACAAAGTGAGAGTGGTCAGAGAGACTGTGACAGCACTTACACAAAGTGAGAGTGGTCAGAGAGACTGTGACAGCACTTACACAAAGTGAGAGTGGTCAGAGAGACTGTGACAGCACTTACACAAAGTGAGAGTGGTCAGAGAGACTGTGACAGCACTTACCCAAAGTGAGAGTGGTCAGAGAGACTGTGACAGCACTTACACAAAGTGAGAGTGGTCAGATAGAACGAGACAGCACTTACGCAAAGTGAGAGTGGTCAGGTAGAACGAGACAGCACTTACACAAAGTGAGAGTGGTCAGGTAGAACGAGACAGCACTTACAAAAAGTGAGAGTGGTCAGATAGAACAAGACAGCACTTACGCAAAGTGAGAATGGTCAGAGTGACTGGGACAGCACTTATGCAAAGTGAGGGTGGTCAAACAGACAACATTTATGCAAGGTGAGTGGTCAGAGACAACATTTATGCACAGTGAGAGTGGTCAGTAAGATGCTTGGGTAACACTTAGTGCACAGTGAGTGAAGAGATACCAGAACATTTAAGGTAAAGTGAGAGTGTGGTCAATGAGACAACATTTACGCAAAGTGAGAGTGGTTGGTGAGATACTGAGGCAAAGTGAGAGTGGTTGATGAGATACTGAGGCAAAGTGAGAGTGGTCAGTGAGAGACTGAGGCAAAGTGAGAGTGGTCAGTGAGATACTGGGGCAAAGTGAGAGGGGTCTGTGAGATACTGAGGCAAAGTGAGAAGCGACAGAGATACTGGAACAACACATAGTGCAAAAGTGTAGTCAGAGAGCTGCTCACCTTGTTTGGGACAACCTTGTACAGTCCAGAAGCCGAGTTTTTTGCATCAATTCCATCCTCAAACTTGGACCTGGGGGGATTATCTGAAACAGAAAAAACACACCTTTGAGTCGAAACTCACACACCACATGATGCCATACTGTTCAACAATTTATCAGTGGATTACTGGGGTCATACTGTTTTGTTGGTAATAGCAGTCCTCAATTATATATAGCATCCAAAGACCATGCGTTAATCACAGTTGCACAGAGCCACAACAACAACTGAGAACAGCAACCTACCCCATACACCACCGCTGCTGGCATTCTTGGAAGTCTTGGCATCTCCATCATCATCTGTTCCATTCAGTGAAGGCTGCACAAGTTAACAGAACCAGATAAAGCTTATAATTTACCAAATTCGTTTTTCATTGAAGTCTTAATCACACACAATAAGATCTAAGAAAACAGCCCAGACTGTGACAGTCAGCTTGTAGAGTACTAGAGCACACAAGTCTACACAACAGCCCAGGCTGTGACAGTCAGCTTGTAGAGTACTAGAGCACACAAGTCTACACAACAGCCCAGACTGTGACAGTCAGCTTGTAGAGTACTAGAGCACACAAGTCTACACAACAGCCCAGGCTGTGACAGTCAGCTTGTAGAGTACTAGAGCACACAAGTCTACACAACAGCCCAGACTGTGACAGTCAGCTTGTAGAGTACTAGAGCACACAAGTCTACACAACAGCCCAGACTGTGACAGTCAGCTTGTAGAGTACTAGAGCACACGTCTACACAACAGCCCAGGCTGTGACAGTCAGCTTGTAGAGTACTAGAGCACACAAGTCTACACAACAGCCCAGACTGTGACAGTCAGCTTGTAGAGTACTAGAGCACACAAGTCTACACAACAGCCCAGACTGTGACAGTCAACTTGTAGAGTACTAGAGCACACAAGTCTACACAACAGCCCAGACTGTGACAGTCAGCTTGTAGAGTACTAGAGCACAAGTCTAAACACACAAGTCTACACAACAGCCCAGGCTGTGACAGTCAGCTTGTAGAGTACTAGAGCACACGTCTACACAACAGCCCAGGCTGTGACAGTCAGCTTGTAGAGTACTAGAGCACACAAGTCTACACAACAGCCCAGGCTGTGACAGTCAGCTTGTAGAGTACTAGAGCACACAAGTCTACACAACAGCCCAGACTCACAAAATCATCACTGAAGGGCTTGTCGTCCCCATCATGGGAGGAACGGTCGCTGTCCTTGGACTCGCCCCGCCCTTCCCGCGCGTAGTGAGATGGCTTGGAGTTGCTGTGGCTGCCGCTGCCATAGCTGTTGAAGCCTTCACCAGGGGGGAAGAAGTCGTAGTAGTAGCCGTAGCCCTGGTAGCTGCCATTCATCTGAAACAACCGCTCACCAACTTCAGCCTGCCCTTCCTGGCAACAAAAACAAACAGTGGTGGTCTCACTACTCCATCCTCCTCATGGAACAAACACTGCCAGCTAGCCAGTGCTACATGCCTTAGTTTTCAGCAGGCTGCACCACCACAAAGTGCCTGTACTGCCTACCCTCATCCAAAACAGACATCCTTATTTGGAGCTCATCATCGTTAATATCACTGTTCAATGAACACCACCTTAAACCACCAAAAAATTAAATACGTCTTAGTGCTCTTATTGGCAGCATGTAACCAACTGCACTCATCACCGAGAAGCAAAGGTCAGGGAAGGAGTTAAGCACTTGTCTATTACGCCTGCATGGCAACGTACAAAATGAGGACAAATGTAAAACAACCCAAAACTGGTTATATGGCATCGAGTGACATCCAAAACAATGACACCCAGGTGTTCCCTCTCTAACAGTTAACTTACAAAAGAAAACTCATCTGTGAATGGACAAAACCAATGTGAGCAATTGCCAAAAAAGTGAACTACCCAGTACTGCTAAGTCATTGCTAAATCACAGTCCTGTCAGACTACCCTAACAATAAACTAAGCAGACACACAACAATCAAATCACAGTATACACTGACTTATCACAAATAGACAAAACTTTCTGCATGATTCAGCTCCACCAGATGGTGTCTGCTAAAGTGACAGACTTTCTGAACCTTCATACTAACTTCTGATTGAAAGCTGCTACTAATGCAAGAACCATAAAAATGACATCTATATCTACAATATATGCTTACAATCTTTCAGTGTTCAGTAATGCAGATGAGTCTTCTGCTGATTTAGCCAATAAAAGGTGACGTATAAAATGTTCCAAATGGAAAACCCATTTACTGTTTTCTACTGATGAATCATCTTCTGACATTTTCATTTGTTTGCCTTTGAAACAGAGACAGCAAAATTTAGTACCTGATGTGAAATGGATGTACATAGATACACCTGTGGTCTTTCACCTAAGGTACTGTCATTATTTCACAATGCTTTCAAAGTGTCTGTGTTTGTGTGTGGCTAGTCATGCATTCCACTGGTCAAGACAGTACAATAACCATAGTAGTCAGACCGGAAACTTGTGGAACTGGAACTATCATTCCACTGGTCAACACAGTACAATAACCATAGTAGTCAGACCAGAAACTTGTGGAACTGGAACTATCCGAGGCAGGGCACAGATCCCTGGTGTGAGTGAAGAAAAATTTCCATTTAACTGTTATGATTGCAACGGACAAAAAAGTATTTTGAATTCTGAATTTGAATTTGACCCAGTGCTTGGCACAGAGCCCTCAAATCCCGGGAAACATGACTAGCCATGCACTGGAAAGCCAAATGGCACAACAGCAGTGCACACAATAGGTAGGTGGCACTTTGTCACCTAACTTCCTGCACACACAGTGACTCCAGTTTTCAGCAGGAAGGCAGAAAGGAGAAGCCTGACTTGCCTGCCCGAAGCGAGAGGGAGTCTGCTGGGGGTACTTCATCTCCCGGCGCTGGAGGGAGGGCTGAGACCCAAACTGCATGGAGTAGTGGTCGTTGTAGGGGTAAGGGTAGTAGCCATAGCCATAGTTGTAGTAGTAGTCATCCTCCACTGAGTGGTGTCGGTACTTGCTGGCATGGCTGGGGGAATATCGCTTGCTCGCTGCCAATAAATAAAGTGCAACATGATACCAGAGGAGCCAAAGATCAACAGCTGACAGTGGTACGTATGCAATACCGCATCATTTCCACACAACCTGGTTTCAAATACTCATACTAAATTTGGCATTACTGGATGTACAGTGTAACAAGAAGAGCAATCACACACAGACAATTCACACTCAAGTGCAAATACCAGAGAAAAAGTGTAAATTAGCTCCTTCAAAGTGAAATGCACACCAGAGTCACACAAAGCGTAATTGTGTATATAATCTTATTCAACGTTTGTTGCAACCACACAATGTTTAAATTACACTGGACACAATCAACAGTTGATGTTTTTGACACACTTGGAACCCGATATAAATCTGCAGACCCTAAAGGTAGTAAAGCAAGGTTACAAAATTTGAAGGACACTGCTTCACAAAAAGCACAGTTTTTGTAAGATAAGAAACCACATAAATTTTTCCCACTGAACTTTGAAACGAAAGTGAAAAATGAAGCCTTTTTGGTGATCCAGACAACACAACTACCAATTATATCAAATCTGAACTTAATGAGACAACGTGAACTGTTCTGTTAGAACTGCTTGACACTGCCATGACATTTGAAATACAGTGACGGTCACACAAAGTGGCGTGGACAGGTACTAAAACTCAATGAGCGGTACAATTATGACAAGTCTGACATTCATCAAATTTAGGGTGTCCGAAAAAAATGCTATCCGACAGTTTTTAACATGTTGGATACTCCTCTAATGGCTGGTTGGCCTGCCCAACACTATTCATTCCACATGCAGTCATTTTTTTCATGAAAGTTCAGTCAATAAAAGCAAAACATCCTATTGCCACATAAATCTTTCTCTGCCTGCCAGCACAGGCCACTGAAGACCTACTCACCATCATACATATCAAAGGAATTCTGCCGGTTAAGTCCTCGTGGGTATTCACTGCCATAGCGGTTGTAGTAGTTTTCATCAGCACGCTGTTGGCGGCTGCGATCTTGTGCATGAGTAACTTTGGACCCAGCAGGCCTCTGTACAAACAAATTAAAATGAAGGGCATGTGATGGCTGTATGTCTGTCTCACTGAAGTATTTCATCAAAGTTGAACATTAATGTAAGCTGGGGGGAAAGGAATACTCACGACTAAATACTGACAGTCCTCAAAGTTTGGGAGTGTTTCTTTCTGCCAATAAGTGACCAACTTTATCAATCTGGAAGCTCTGAGGCTCTGTCACTGGGTGGGGTGGGGGGGTGGGGGGGGTGGGGGGGGGCAAAAGGAGAGATGGGCATCAGGGACTGGAAGGACTCCAGGGTTGTTTTCACCTCCCCTCTACAGGAAGGGTGTTCCACTGTGACTGAGTCAACCAACAGTATGTTCAGAGTACCAGCACTGCCTGTAAAGTGTAATGGGGTTAGGGGCACTGGGGTTGGCCTTGGGTACAGGTGGGTGGTGCACAGGCAGAGGGGCAGAGTTATTGTTCACTAACAGACAGTGCAGCACCTGGTGCCACCATCCCTTCCATGGTGACCAAGTACCACTCTTTGCTGGATGTACCTCTTATAGTCTTAACACTATACTGTAGATCACTTTGTGAAGTCTGTGCACTCACTGCATGTACACTTGGATTCTGATTTTTGTCCGTTTTTCTGTCACTCTGACTTTCTGTGATTTCTTTTCCTGTTAAAAGTATTATACTGTACAGGGTGGTGAGCATCACATTTTAGCTGCGGAATTTCAGAGGGTTTTTGTGACGTTTCGTTCAACAACATAAACACACATGCACAAATGTGTTACGTGGTTACTTACGCTGCAAATATATTTTTTTTAAACAGTCAAACACTTGTAAAATGAATACTTTGACAGCAAATACCCTGACAGTTCCCAATTCCCACCTTCTGAGAAAAGGTCCTTAAAATAAAAATATTTAAAAAAAATTTTTTATAATGTTTGCTGTGTTCTGATAAAACGTGTTTCACCCTGATATAACTGTCATGGTTGAATGGGCATCAAAAACCAACTATCTATTAGTTATTAGCCTTACGCAGATGACTACCAACCTGTAGTCATGGTACTTCATATTCTTCTTAAATCTTAAACTGCACTAACACATCTTCCAGGAACGTTTCTGATTTTTCACAACTTCTTGACAGTCCCACTCCCTGGCCCAATAACGTATCACAGCAGCAGCTCTGGACTAAATACAACTAATCTGTACAAAGAAGACTAACAAACAGCTTTAATACAAACCTTCATCTAATTAAATTCTTAAGCACCACCCCACCCTGACATAAACCTGAAAATAATAATCTGTTATCAGTGTTAATACATGGACAGCAACAGACAACTCACCGAGTTTTCGTTGGGAATCTTGAGCCAGGCTGGAGCAAAGTCATGTTTTGGTGCGTTGCTCGCAGCCATTCCTATTGCTCCATTTTGGCACCCTGCGCACACACAGCTCAATCAGCTATTGTTCATCTACTGTCAATCATAATCAGTACATCCCTTTCTTTTGTGTAGAACCTCAAACTCATTACAGTAGACAGTTTAAGTAAAACCTGCACTATTATATATATTCTTTGACTTATGAGTAAAGTCCAACTGCAACAATCTATCCAAGCACAAGCACAAAAATGTAAACCAAGACTAAATTTTCCAAGCACAAAAATTTAAACTAAGAGTAAGCCTCAATTTTCCAAGCACAAAAATTTAAACTAAGACTAAATTTTCCAAGCACAAAAATTTAAACTAAGACTAACACTGTGAGGGGCAAATTATGCTAAACCCAGTATGTTTTGCTCTTGACAGTCTTGTTTCATTTCTTCTTTAATATCAGTTGTGTACTCCTCACAAAATGAAGTGCAACTAGGACCTTCCCACAAATATTTTAAAGCTTAAACATTGAATGTATAAGAACACAGGGTTGGCGTTAACTGGTAATTTCTGGTATTTTACTGATTAAGGTCAGCATATACCGGTGGAAAAATCAGCGATCGGTCACACACACCAGCGGCTATTTTGTTTGACTGGTTCTCATTTTATTTTCAAAATCACAGCAGAGTGAGAGAGAGTGTGCGTGTGTGTTCTAGAGAGGGAAGGGAGCAGGGTGTTTGCTAGCAGAGCTCTAGCAGTACTATATAGATGGTGGTGTATCTGATTGGTTATGCTGATTGCCCAACCAGTTTCCGTGAACTAATTTCACCACCCTGTACAGTTATACTTTATAGATTTCACACCAGTCTAAAAAATGTCTAGCACGATCACTGAATGTTAATCAATGCCACTCCCAATAAACTAAAGTACTGGGCCACACTGTCTTTGGAAATGATGTCATCAAATGGTCCCCTCACCCACCCACCCCTTAATTTGGACAAAGTACAATATCAACTGGTAACTTGTACATCATTTTCTTTTAGAGCTCTGCTCATGCTTTTTGTTTGCAATACTAACAGTAACCAGTGCAAGTCTGAACTCCATCACACAAAAATATCACTTGAATACTTTCCTGAAGGTGCAAAATTGCCATGACCTTCAGTTCAAAGGTCAACAGAACTGAAATGGACCAGATGACTACAGGCTGCATGAAAGCTAAAGTCAGAAAAGACCTTGCTTAAGGTCCATAGACAAGAAGACGAAGAAAAAACTAAATTAACTTTGTTAAGTCTCATTGTCACATTGACATCCATTCAAATTCTTTAACGGGTTGAGGGGACAAATCCATCTCAGAGTCAGAGTCTGTGTGTGACCTTGAATCAAGGCCAGTACAACTAGTATTTATAAATGTGTCAAGTGCAACCAAGCCACCATGGTTATCACCACACAGTTAATTATCAATTACTTACTACCTAACTCCCAGTCAACCAGTCAAAAAATAAAACTGTCTATTTTAACTTCTCAAAGTGAAAAAAATAATTAAAATAGCATTGCCCCTGTGGGGATCAGTGGAGCAAAGCCCAATAAAAAAGAAAGACAGACACTTTTCACTTTTTCAGCATTTACTGATTCAGAGCCCACAGGCGTACACACCAAAAAAAAACAATTGACTAAACTTGATGATGCCTTGGGACAATCCAGGTTGAAAACTGGGGCAATCTTCTGAGTTGGTGAATGGCCCTAAAGCCCCCACATCCAAACTGGTTACTGGACAAATTACATCCGGAAGCTGCACTGACAATGACACCTCACACAAAACTAACAGAAAAAATACAAACTGCATCAGACGCAAGAAATGCATGCAGTAAATCAGAGGTAAACTCCAGCCCATGTCAAAAACCCAAACAAGTCCTAATGAACAAGTGTGCTTTGCTTCTTACCCTCAATTTTAAGTCTTTACCAGCCCCTGGGACACAAACACCTCTTTTACTCTATTGTTACTCCTCCTGTTGCCTCCTTAGCTATGCCTAAATAACCATATTTGTCCAACTGTTCAATATAGATACTTTCTCCCTTGACCATGATTCATTTGGTTTCTTTTGTCTACAAAAAGAGAGAGAGAGAGTAAAATTTGAGATCATTTCCTGTGTTTCCTATATATTCAAATAATAAAACAAGGAAGTTTCTCGCACCAATCAACATATCTGTCAACGTGCTGTCACTGTCAGTAGTGAAGTTTGTTCCACATCCAGGTTGCAAGAGTTAGAACAGCAACACAAATTGCCAGCACTGACTGAGAGTTGCTTCATGAGTCTCATTTTCATGTTGATTTTTTAACTGAGTGATAGCACTCACTGACTTTTGTTTCATGGGTCTCATTTTCATGTTATTGTTATTGAGGAGAGGGGGTGGTGGGGTGGTGGAGGGGCAGATTCTGAAGTTCCAATGTGTTCAGTTTTGTTTCAGAGACATCAATGGAACCCCCCCCCCCCCCTTTCTATGGTTTCCCCTTCTTTACTTTCTTCAAAGTTCAATTTATCCAGACAGATCAGTTAAATAACACTAATAGTAATACCCTAATATTATTACAGTAATACTCTAATAGGTAACTTGAAGGGAAAAAAACACCACCATCACCCACCACCCCAGCACATAACTTCTGAAGAATTACTTGTATTTGTAATATTACCAATAACGTTTTTTTATCTTGGAATAAAGCTGATATGTTACAACTCATTGGTATCAGTGGTCAAGCGACATGCCTGCAGTCTGTCATGATCCCTGGGTAAGAGGTCAGAATTGCGAGTGCAAAACCATCGCTGCAATGCACTGCATAAGATTCTAAGATATGACAGACATATAATACAGATTCTCCTCTACCACACTAATGGGCTGCTTCAAGAATCTCCCACAAATTTAAAAAAAAAAAAAAAAATTCCCCACCACTGATGGACATTTTTCAGTTTTAAAATGGAATCACTGTATATGATTGCCAAAGTATCACAATAGTGAGACCATCAACTAACCAAAAGATCACAGTGACTTCTCAAGTAATCAGTCAAGAGGAGGGTTGAAAGCACCAGTTCTGTGACATCTCAAAAGGACTCAAGGAGCTACAACTGTACAAGTACAACTGTACAAGTATTATATTAACAAAGAGGAGGGTTGAAAGTACCTGCATCCTTGAATGCAAGATCTCAGAAGGAGTTACAAATACAACTACAAGTATTATATTAACAAAGAGGAGGGTTGAAAGTACCTGCATCCTTGAATGCAAGATCTCAGAAGGAGTTACAAATACAACTACAAGTATTATATTAACAAAGAGGAGGGTTGAAAGTACCTGCATCCTTGAATGCAAGATCTCAGAAGGAGTTACAAATACAACTACAAGTATTATATTAACAAAGAGGAGGGTTGAAAGTACCTGCATCATTGAATGCAAGATCTCAGAAGGAGTTACAAATACAACTACAAGTATTATATTAACAAAGAGGAGGGTTGAAAGTACCTGCATCCTTGAATGCAAGATCTCAGGAGTTACAAATACAACTACAAGTATTATATTAACAAAGAGGAGGGTTGAAAGTACCTGCATCCTTGAATGCAAGTTCTCAGAAGGAGTTACAAATACAACTACAAGTATTATATTAACAAAGAGGAGGGTTGAAAGTACCTGCATCCTTGAATGCAAGTTCTCAGAAGGAGTTACAAATACAACTACAAGTATTATATTAACAAAGAGGAGGGTTGAAAGTACCTGCATCCTTGAATGCAAGATCTCAGAAGGAGTTACAAATACAACTACAAGTATTATATTAACAAAGAGGAGGGTTGAAAGTACCTGCATCCTTGAATGCAAGATCTCAGAAGGAGTTACAAATACAACTACAAGTATTATATTAACAAAGAGGAGGGTTGAAAGCACCAGTATGTGACATCTCAGATGAAGCTGTAAGTATTACTATTAAAAGTATTATATACTGACTATTATGACTATGAGAATATGCCTTATATGGTCCGGCTGATGATAGATCATTTTTTGCAAGGACAGTCCAAAACTAGTAAGGTAAAAAGCGTAAAAATAAAACAATAAAACAATGTGTTGGGAAAATGCAATGTAATATATACATGTATTCAATAATTCATGCAATGTTTTACAACTGGTGTGACATCATTCCATTTTCGATTAAGAAAAAGTTTCTTGTTGTTTTGTGTGTGTTTTTGTCCGTTCTTTGTTTTTGTGTGTGCGTGATGTTGTTTTGTTGTTGTTGTTGGGGTGGGGGGGGGAATTAATCATATTTTCTTTCAGTTTTACCATTTTACAGCTTCCCTGATTTCTACACAATCTGTCAAGCACTTTCTATTTCTGATCAGTGTCAGTGCTCCTACTCCCAGATGACCATCTTGACAACCTTGGTCACACACAAAGTCAAAGAAGAAGAAAATAAAGTCAATTCATGCTCAGAGTCAGGCAGATATGTACTGATGCAGTGCAAAGCAAATTCTTTCTAATGTCAGTACATTGTTAGTTTGGAATGACAGAACAAGCATTACCTTCAAGCAAAGAAAGATGCTATGTTGTTGAACCCCCAAAAATATTCTTCGCCAGTTGGAGGTCTGAAGCACAGCTGGTCAGTGAAGTCCAAATCAAGAATGTTGATCACAAATACTTCTTGAATAGTATCACTAACTCACAGTCACACTCTGGACTATATAATGACTTTGTCCATTTACACGCACTTTTGAGATCATAAGGCACTTGTGAATGATATTTGAACAGTAAGATCACATACGCTCACAACATGAATGAAAATGATTTCGCAACAAATAGAATAACTGGAAATATGTACATGTTACAAGTGATGAAATACTGTGAGGTGGTCCAGTCACAACTAGACTGTCATTTTGAATTTTAAGAAGTTGGTGTCATGATAAACATTGAAAGTGGCTTGTCGTCTGCTCCTGTTGCGTCGAACTCAAATCTTCCTTCATCGTTTTCACATCGAAGAGAAGATACCCATGCTCGTCGTAAACATTTCAGTATAACTGATATCAAAGTTCCTTGAAACTTTCAAACAGTTTCAAATTTGTGTTTATATTTGAGCTTGTTTGTTGCATTATTGTCAACAAAACATGACCTTGAATTGGTAAACCAATATAAACATCAACTACCTACCCTGGCTTCCGCCACAAATGAGTGGTGTTTAACACACGTACGCTACAGCATTGTCAGTTTATTTCATGTACATCACCTCAGAAAAGTGTTGGCGAACTACACCAGACTACAATATTCTACTGTCGTCAACTTGTCTTCCCTCACATTCTGCCAGGTAACGCCATGACACGATTGAAAATTGATGAAAAACGGGTCACATGCAGGTAGTTTCACAAAGAAATGTTGCAGTCATTTCCTTTTGACTTGAATTGTCTAGTATTAAATCTCCGCCGAAACAATGGCGTTCGGTCAGCTTAGCAGGTCTTGTCGTCCCCGAAATGTTCAGTTTCACAACACCGTGTGTCATCAAAACAGGTGCAATTTGATGAACGTTGTTTACAGGTTGATCTTGACAAACTTCTTTTTCCAATCCCTCTTCTGTATATCTCCACACGAATAGTTTCTTGGTAAGTGGCTGAATACTCTTTCACGGCATTATGCACATTCTTAATTTTGATGCTTTCGAATGAATACTACTCCAAACATTGTGAAATATTGTGTTGTTTTTCTCTAAAATGTGTATCTGTGATCCAATATGGCGATGGAAATGTCCCACAATTCCTTTACTCTCTAACCCAAAACCAACCATCTTTATTTTACAAAGGTTCGCTAAAACGGTCATTTTCAACGTTTTTGATAAGAAAATGATTTGTATATGTTACAATAAATTATTCTAATAGTTTCATTTCTTCTGTAAATGAAAAAAAAGACGACACACAGCAAAACTACGAACCGGAGGATTAGGGGTAAATCATCGTCTGATATAACTACTCTAACGCTTTCCGCCCTCAGTCTAGAAATCGGAAGACCGTTCGAAGAACGTGATACAGGCATATAAAGTATATACATATATCTTTGCACGTGGGAAAGCACTTATGCCCCTCCAAACCTTTCAAACAGTTCTGTGTATAATACGTATAGACTCACTTCCGTTAAACATTAACGATACCGGCTGCATGTTAACAAGTTACGATATTCGTGTAACCGTATGACGCCCAGCATTCTTCCTTTCACAGTTCATTGGGAAAGGTTTCAAGAAAATCAAAAATGTTGAACACAGTGAGGTGTTGCTGTTGTTTTTATTTACTCTGGTCTAGTATTATATATAGCTATCACTACAGTAGTATCGTCAGGCGTTTACTGATCATGTCACTATAAAATTTCCGATGCGAGTTCAGTCTCAATGTCGTCAGCTACTGACTGAGCGCTACTAATTAAAGTCCACGGAAACGGTCTGGAACTTCCCCGGCTAGAACCTGCGGCAGCCTAACGTTTGATAATTCAGTCACCCGGCAGCAAGGGCTATTGCAGTCGCGGCTGTGGCTGGGTCATTAAATTCCAAACTGACACTGCGGGACTGACACCCGAACACACCACAACTTGACTGAAAGCGGATAAGTCCGCCTACATTTTTTTTTTTTTTTTACCCTCTTTTAACCGTTGTTCAACTGTTATTTTGTCTCTTGAAAAGGGGGCTTGCCCCGAAAATTCAGTCGCACGTTGTATTGACAGTCATTATTAAATAAGCGTTCATCATGCGCTTTTACCAGAATTGGACGTTGCCAACCCGCTTTGTTTGTGTTTGAATGCTGCTCAGTCAGTGTTGGTTAAATGGCCAGTGGACGGACGGATGTGTGTGTTTGAACCTCAGTGTGGCGTGTGTGGTGCCGGCCGCGCGTGCGGCGACACAGTGTAGTGTGTGTCAGTGTGTCAGTTGGGAGTTGTATATCCTGGCTGCGGCGAGGGGTCTTTCCGCATGGCGCTTTACGTCCACAGAACCATACGGCTTATTAGGGACGGGCCAATCAAGTGGGGGTTGGGGCTTCCGGACTCTCTTATGCGTCACACCGTGACTGAGGCTGCGTGACAGTTACGCAAGCTCACGGTGTGACGCGTTGGAGCGCCGCACTGCGCCGTGCTGAACGACGAACATGCCCCAGCTGAAGGAAGCCACACTAGACTGTCGTTTCGCCGTCAGAGCTCAGGACCTGTGTGAAAGTCGAGGTGGCCGTCCCGCTGGGGGTAAAATCCAAGGAGACGGTCGGAAATTCCTGGACCGTTTTAAAAGTTATTTTGGGTCACAAATATCATCACAATCATTAAATGAGATCCATATCTACCGATTACAGAAAAAATACGCCGCAACAAAAGATGATTTTTTTCATATATTTTTGTCTTTGATTGTCAGTTCGAGTCGGCGCATGTTGCTAGTTTTCCAGTAACAACGTGAACGCTTCCTTAGTGCCGATTTTGGCAAGACAGTCATACTCACGACTGACTCAACGTTCTCAGATTGCATTTTTTTCCAGTACATTTTCCGTGGTTTTTAATTGCCGTAGCTTGTTTAACGAGGCCGCTTACCTAGAAGCACTTTGTCGGCTTCGTTCGCCATTTGCAATCCGTGACGCCAATTCGAAACAATCAAAGACAAAAATATATGAAAAAAAATCACCTTTTGTCAGTTGCGGACTTCGGCTGTAATTGGTAGATATGGACCTCATTTAATGACTGTCATGATATTTGTGACCCAGAATAACTTTTAAAACGTTCAGGAATTTCCGACCGTCTTCTTGGATTTTACCCCGCTGGGCTCCCGTCCCTAATAAGCCTACGGTTTCTGTGGACGTAATGCAACACTTCAACCACGTTTCGTCGTCACAGTTAAAACACGCAACTGAACGACGAACTTTTTATGAGTTCACCTCTCAGAAATCTGAGATATATATATATATATATATATATATAAGAGAGAGAGAGAGAGAGAGAGAGAGAGAGAGAGAGAGAGAGAGAGAGAGAGATAGAGATATAGATATCTACATGACTTGATATTGCAATGAATCAGAATCAGAATATTTATTGTCCGGCCAGTATAAATTTACAAGGAAATTTGTCTTGCGGTTTGCAAGGAATAGAATAAACAATAGATTAATAGTCTGTCTGTCTGTCTGTCTGTCTTCTCTCTCTCTCTCTCTCTCACACACACACACACACACACACACACACACACACACACACACACACACACACACACACACACACACACACACACACACACACACACACACACACACACAGTGACGTGCGCACGCGCAACATCAGTATTATTTTCACAGCATGAAGAAATAACTGTGATGTGCAACAAGCATCGGATTAAAACATCACACACACACACACACACACACACACCACACACACACACACACACACACACACACACACACACACACACACACACACACACACACACACACACACACACACACATACAAACTGGTACAGTACACTTGTATGCTTTAGATTACTTTATCACACCTAGACTACTGTTGAGTAGTACCACACGTTTTGAGCATGGACCTATATAGGTCCATGGTTTGATGCCATATCTAGATCTAGCTCTTGGTATGTTGTTCTCTTCTTGTTGCCTGCCTTCATCATCGGTGACCGAAAGTGATCCAAGCCCGTGCTTTGGTCAGCGGGATGGTGGCGGTTTAGGCAGCGACAGCAACATACCCGCACACGAGCGCTACCACTGAGTACACCACTTCCCTGGATATTAATAATACGCGCTATATAAAAGGATACAGTCACTCATTCAGAATCACATGCCAATGTGCGCAGTGAGTCTGCTCGAGAGCAGAGAATAGCGCTATATAAAAGCTATGAATAATAATAATAATAATAATAACGTGCCGTGGATAACTGTGAGTCGGCACACGAGCGCGTCAATCCAAACCGATTTGCTGTGCAGTATCTGAGAATAATATTAATTCCCAGTTTTGTATGTAGATTTAAGTATTTCAGTGTTTCCTGTTTTTGTGTGAGGATGGAAAAACAGTTTGTTTTTTGTTTTGTTTTGTTTTTTTGTTTTTGTTTTTTTGTTTTTTGAGTGGTTGACTAGAGGTGAAGGGTGTTTAGACTGACAGGATGTGTGCGTGCGTGCTTGCGTGTTTGTGCGTGCGTGCGTGTTTGTGCGTGCGTGCGCGTGCGTGCGCGTGAGGCAGCTCATAAATCACCCCATCCCACCCCGAACCCCGAAAAAGAGGGTGAGTGCTGTGTGCTTGTGACTGAAGCAGCTACCACCACCCCCACACCGCCCGAAAAAGACCGGAGAGACCGTGGACCGCCGCCAGAACAATGGAAGTGTTAAGGCGGTGTCCCCTCGCCATTGCCTAGCGACTTGTGCACTGCGCAATTGCTGTTTCAACTGCTGTGCCTGGCCAGAGTCACAAAGACAATGTCCGTTGCACTGCTGTTGACGAACAACTTGGACAACTCAAGCAAAGGAAGTCCAACCTTCTCAGCCCAGCTCCACCTCCCTACTCATGATCTCTTCTGGGCTAAGTTGAGGGTCCAGCTCCACCTCCCTCCTCTAAGATCTCTTGATCTTTTGATCTTGCCTGGAACCCTGACGCTGCGGGCCCAGCGCACAGGCTTTAACACCTTAGATAATTGGGGCCATAAAACTCCCACCCAATCAAAAAGGAAAAGGACCGGAAAGAAATGATTAAAAGGTCATGACACGAAACATGTATACAATACACTCGGTTACATCCCCCCTACTCAATCATAACCAGCGTCCTCGCTGGTTAATCACATAGCGATAAACAAAACTAAAGGGTCCAGGGCAACTAAGAATTGACTTAACAAACCATCAGAGTGGTACCCAATACATCCACGCACAAAAACTGTACCCCTTTTTGCCAACAAGTAGTAAAGGCCTGGCTAACTAAACAAAACATCCCCAAAGACCAAACAATGATTGCATTGCAATAAAAGGGCAAAATGATTACTGCATTTAAGCCAAGTAAACCAGACAGACCCAGAACGCATTGCTTGAAACAGGACAAAAGAATGAAAAACAGGATTCCTTTACGTAAATTATGAAAACTTCAAAAGAAGCATCTGTTCTTATTGCATTTCAAAAACCTACTGCCACCTGGGACGTAAAAATGGAGGACGTTCCACAATTGGCTGTACAAGACCTCAAAACAACATGTTCGAAAAAATAATACATCAACACAGCGCACACTGCAACTGTGACAATCGAATACTACATATTGCATGTCATTTACCACATGTCATTTACCACATGTCATTTACCACAGTGATGTCTGTCATCTCAAACCATGATTTCAATACCAAGCCTTATGTGAAGGCCCCGCGGTACGATAAAACGTCTCGCTAGAGAAATGCACACACGAGAATACAGGGCCTTATATAAAGGTTAACAGTATACTCGTAATAGGGCCCGTCCCTAATAAGCCGTACGGTTTCTGTGGACGTTAAGCACCATGTTTACTTACTTACTTACTCGTAATAAACATAACTCTCAGTCACAGACAACACAACGCTCAGTGACCCTGATGTGGACCCTGTCCCGTTACTACTCAAATGAACATATATAATGCTATGAAGTAATACCAGATTAGCGGTCAAGCCATCAAAGTTCGATCATGATGAAATCAATATACACTAGGGTCACCACACTGCTCAGGAAAATGAAAAATGGAAGTTGTGGCAGATATGGAGTAACAATCAACTAACAGAGATGTAGTCATACTCACTGATAACCCTAATCGATTGTATAAAGCGGGTATATATAACCATTTGCATACAAATCCCCATATACAAAATGCAACACAGATACAATCAATCCTGATTCGCCTTTTTGCTTGTACATTTCAAGCAACCTTCCCGAGGTTAATCAACGTATAATTGATACTTCAACGTCTCTTGAGCATGTCTACCGGAACAATCCATACTCAATAGATGCCACATCCAATCCACATAATCAAAAGCAGTTGTGCAACTTACGTACATTTACCTCAACTCAACAAAACGGTATCAACAATTAACACACTACAGGTCCATGCAAAAGGAAACAAGCTAAATCATAATGGCTACTGCCATGCAAGGTATACACTAGAAAAAGCAAGACAGTTAAGTTACATGCTAACTCTAAACCGATGCCACTAAGTTTGAGCAAGTTAAGGACCCTTAAGGCAACCCATTAACATACAAACACAAGGCATTACCGAACGACCATACCAAGCATCATATCCCCTTCCTTTTTCCTAAAGCATGGCGCCAAAAGCATCTCTCGCAGCTGCTGATGTAGTCCCTGACCTCTCTTGGGACATCGGGCCGAAGTGAGCTGGGCAGAACCAGCTGTTCAGGGTACCACGACGTTGGTCAGCCTGCCCACGACGGAGGCCCATTCTCCCTGTTCCGGAACCGTCGAGGGTACTGCTGCACCAACGCCCGCGTGGAGCGTTCCTTGGTGTCGGAGGGCTTGGCTGGCCAGGCTGCGGGCACCGGGCCAAGGACTGGATCCTGTTGCTGTAGCCGGTTGTAAATCAGCCATCAGTGTAGGTGAAGCTCGGTGGTCAGGTCCCCTCGGACTGCCTCAGTGCCGGACAGCTCCGCTACACTGTCCCAGTGCCTCCCGACAGCTCCTCTACACTGTCTGCCGGTGCCTCCAGACAGCTCCGCTACACTGTCTGCCGGTGCCTCCAGACAGCTCCTCTGCACTGTTCTGCCGGTGCCTCCAGACAGCTCCGCTACACTGTCTGCCGGTGCCTCCAGACAGCTCCGCTACACTGTCTGCCGGTGCCTCCAGACAGCTCCGCTACACTGTCCAGCCTCCACGACAGGCTCCTCTCACTGTTCTGCCGTCAGGTACTCTGCACCAACGCCCGCTGAGCACTGTCTGCCAGGCTGCCTCCATGAAGCCCCGTACCTGTGCTGCGGTCGCCTCACAGACAGTCCGCCTACACTGTCCTGCCAGTGCCTCCCGACAGCTCCTCTACACTGTCTGCCGGTGCCTCAGACAGCTCTCTGCACTGTCTGCCGGTGCCTCCGACAGCTCTCCACTGTCTGCCGGTGCCTCCAGACAGCTCCGCTACACTGTCTCCTGGTCGGTTGTGACTCTTCTGCTCCCAGTCCTGCTCGCAAGCGCCAGGTTTTTAGGGGAGCGGGGTGGGGAGTGAGGGAAGCAGGTTGGAAGCATGGATGAAGAGTCACAAGTCAGAGGTTGCTATAACATAACTTTTATTTGTACACCAACCAGGAAACAGTGTAGGCTCTCCCCTGAGATGAACACATGAAACCGGCCGCACAGCAAACAAACACCTGCCTCTGCAGGGACACTGGGGGAAAGGGACGCTGCGGCCCAGCGCACAGGTTTTAACACTTAGATAATGGGGCCATAAAACTCCCACCCAATCAAAAAGGAAAAGGACCGGAAAGAAAAGGTTAAAGGGTCATGGCCCGAAACACGTATACAATACACTCGGTTACACAATCAACGGGATATCTTAAAACAAATCCTTCATTGTTAGCAGGCTTTCAGTTTGGTCGTTTCTGTTTGTTGGACCGAACACGTTTTGAGATGGCTCGTTCCTTTAATGTCTGTCTTGTAGGCTACACATCCGGACAGTGATTGGACACTGTGTTGATCCTTCTACTGCTTCCGCTGCATTTGAACTGCCGAGACCTAACAACACAGGAAATCAGACAGCGGGCTCAGCGATGCAAGTAATTCGCGGCACAAGAGACACGCAGTTACTATTACGAGAGCACGTAGTTTAGGAGTTGATGTGGTTAGTTATTTAGTCACTGGATTTTAATGTCATGTCAACCACACAGGGTCACCTCATGACAGAGTTAATGTGGACTTAGCGGTCTTTGTAACGTAACACAAAAGAGTATTTGTCAGGCGCTTACACCTAACATGAGCCCGAAGCGCATAATACAAAAAAACATAATAAGGTCAACAAAATATATACAGTCTAGAGCACAATGAACCCTACTAATTACATAAATACACTTCATTCAGCATCTTTCTCATCACTTCCAACACACACACACACACACACACACACACACACACACACACACACACACACACACACACGGAGGCAAGATAGTCAGAGTCCAGAGGAGACAAGATGAGTCTGGAGGGCAGATTGAAATGATGCGATGGAAGAAGAGTGTGGGAGAGAAATGGATAGATTGTTCCAGAGTAATGGTACTTGATAGAAGAAGACGCGTCGACCAAAGACTTGAGGTGAGCGGAAGGAAGACGAAGGAATCGAGTATCGGCAGACCAGAGATACTACAAGTGTCTCTGGGCGGACGAACGGAGTTGGCGAGACGGAACACAGAGCTGGATGAGATGTGGGAGATAGGAAGGTTGTACTTGGCTGACCCTGTCAAGTGGCGGAAACAGGTAGGCCGGGCACGTGATTTTTCAGACCGTCACAAGAAAACTGGTCCGAGTTCTGACCGAAAGCAACAATTCAGCCTCTTTGTACCAGGCGGATTTAGGCTTGTCGCTGGAGTCGCTTGTCGCTTGTCGCTGCTTCAATTGTTTCTCCAGCTGGCTCGCATGGTCTGGCACCCTACCCCATCCTACCGTAGTCACAGAATGTGCAGCGGGGTTCTCTCTCTTCTGTCTGTCTATCTCTCTGTCTCTGTCTATCTGTCTCTCTCTCTCTCTCTCTTATCAATAGGACTACAGTCCTGCACGGGAAAGGGCTTACAGTAAAAAGGCCTGTGTCTGCTCCACTACCCTCGTAAAATAACGAAGCGTAGGAGTGACGTGGGCGCTTCTGGAGGTTCTGAACATGAGTGGATTGTCGGTCACAAAAAATGGAATGAAGCTGAAGTCTTGCCCCACGCCCCACTCCCCCGGTGCCTCGAGACTCCACGTGTCAGCGGCATTCCGCACTTGGAGTTGTTGTGTCGTCCGTGAGTCTGCACTGAGCGGGAACACACCGGAAGTCAGTCACTGTCTCCAGTACCGGTAATGACGACATCGCTGGCCTTACCCTGTTCGTCGGTTGTCACAGTAAATGCGTTATTGCTGGATCAGTCCTTGGCTGAGTGCCGCACGACACACACGCCGCAGGTCGCTTTCTGTTCAATGGCTACACGAGTGTCACTTGGCTCAACGGGCCTAAAGTTTGTTTGAGTTAGAATGCTTCCAGTCTTTTTGTGCGTTCACAATGATTGGTGACTGACTGAAGACTCCACCGAGGGAACTGTTGACAATCGTCAGTACAGGACTGCAGATTTTGCGTTCAGAACTATGTGTGAAAAGCGAGTGCTGAAACTGTAACAGTGTGTATTCAGTCAAAGTTGATGCTGCACGTTAAACAACTGGCTTGGCGCACAGGTATATTTGTCTGTGCTGGTCTTCGCCAAAACAAAAGCAAACAAAAAACAAAAAACAAAAACAAAAACAAAACAAAAACAAACAAAAACACGGTTAACGAGAATTGCTCAAAGAAAACACGAAGAGTTCAGTTCCACGATACAGACCGAAGAAACAAGAACAAAACTCGAACAGAGTTCGTTATTGAGAATCGAAACTGAAGGAGAGGGTGCAAAAGAACAGAAAAGAAAAGAAAAGAAAAAGTGCATTATGACTCTTACTGTGTGCTATACATGCAGACAGTGTAGGCACTGACCACAGTGCTGCACAATCCACTCGGCCAGTCAGGGGATATAGGTTCAGTGATTGTTAATGGATTTATAAATGTAACTTCGTCATACATTCCCACACAGCTGAGTGTGTGCAAAACAGCTGATCAGTAACTGAAATAAAACAGGACATCGCAGAACGCTGCGGCCGGCGGTGTCAGTTTCAGTGTAAGTTTCACCAGTCTACGATAGTTGTGGACACTACGCCTGATTGACAGCGGCGATCAGGGACATATTCAGGGGAGACGACCTCTGCACCGCGATCACTGATAGGGAAGATTACCTCTGGCCGTGACCAGGATTTCGGATACGTACTGGATTTGGAGACTACCTCTGACACCGCAATCACGGACATTGGAGACTACCTCTGACGTCGCAACCACTGGCGGATATTCAGAGTGCAAAGACAATGGGCCAACCGATTTCGTTCACGGCGATGTGGGCCACAGTGTGGCTGTCGTTGACGGCGAAAACTCTGGTGATGGCCAAAGACATGGTCCAGTTACCGCCACCGGCCCCCTCCCCACCTCCCCCATCACCACCACCCCCCTCCCCGCCTAACCCACCCCGTCCCACCTGGCGACCGGACACGTGGATGGGTGCCGCTACCGCTGTGACGACAGAAGCAGGTGCGGGTGTAGCGGGGATAGCTCAGTGGTTAGAGCGCCGGGCTATGATCGAAAGGCGGTGGCCGGGTTCCGCGAGTCCCTGCAGGAGCGGCGGGAGAATTTTCTTCTCCAGGGTCAACTTTCTGTGCTGACTCTTATTTCGGTATCCGTTCCACCCCCGTGTTACCGCAGTAGCATGTAAAAGATCCCGGTCATTCTGTCAAACGTGCAGGTGGCAGGTTACAGCTAAACACGCATGCACGCTACCTATGTGGCTTTGCACGAGGCGACGTAACACAGTGCATGGCTGTATGGTGTACACGGAACTAGCCGAGACGGCAGCAGTTTCACGTGGCTCCAGCCATGTAACAACCAAACAGCGGTGGCCAGATAGTCAAAACGCGCTATAAAAAATTAGTCATTCATTTAGAATCACTCTTTATGAGAACCGGTTTGACCTAGCGGTAAGGCCTTAGGCTGGTAAGCAGAGGGCCCTCGGTTCCAACCCACTTCGGCTCTCTTTTCTCTTGAAAAGTTATGGTTTGTGGACACTGTCTTGTGACTTTGTCCCACATAATTAAACAGTAAAATGGCTATCATCGCTGCCCATCTTAATGCAGGGGTCATTCTGGTGATGGCAGTGTAGCGATAGGTATATAGGCCTAGTCTCCCGCCTCCCTCCTCCCTCCCTCCTCCTCTTCTCCCAGTCCCCTGTAAGCCTTAACGGGTTTCTGTGGACGTTAAGCACCATGTATACTTACTTAGAAACGCGTACGACAAGAGCGCAATGAGTCTGCTCGAGAGCGAAGAATAGCGCTATATGTAAGCGATCAACAAATGTAGCCAGTTGGAAATGCCTTTAAAGGGAGGCAATCCCTGGCAACACTCCAGGCTGATCACTGGTCAGTCAGCGTAGTCATCTGGTCACGGCGCTTACAGCGTGCTGTCCACGCTCGCCAACGTCCACCCTCCGTCCTCACTGCCACACTGTAGCAGGCACAGGACAATATCCGGTGCATCCGCCCTCAACAGGAAATAGATTCTGCACGATTTGACGGATTCTGGCGTCACTGGAGCTGGAATAAACACCCAGAGTAGCTGCACAAAAAAGTGTTTTAATGCATTGCGAGGTGCGTTTGACACCCCGGCAAGAAGGCCCGGAACAGCAGGTAGCCTGCGCCATGACCACGTCTCTCCACTTTTAAACATCTTTCTGCCGGCTTGTTTAAACAAATGTTTTAAGCTTCTTTGCTTCCTTGTTTGTAACTTATAACTATGGTGATCTGTTCATTTGTTGTCATTGTTAATCTGTGTTCTGCTTCAATATGACATGTAATGGTCGTGTGTATGTGTGTCCGTGCGTGCGCGCGCCTGTGTGTGTGTGTGTGTGCCTGTGTGTGTGTGTGTGGTGTGTGTGTGTGTGTGTGTGGTGGGGGGGGTGCGTGTGTGTGTGTGTGTGTATGTGTGTGTGCCTGTGTGTATGTGTGTGTGTGTGTGTGTGTGTGCAGGTGAGGAGGACAGTGAGTGGCCGTGGTGGTGGTGGATCATGGCGGTGACGTGGTCGTCACTTATCGTCGTCGTCCTGCTGTCGGTGTGTGTCTGTCTCTGCTGCAAGCACAGAAAACGGTGAGAGCAGAAACAAAAGACAGGCACTCGACACTGCTGCACTATTCTCTCCTTGTCAGCCGTCTACAACTCTTCCCGAAACACATACATTCGAAGACTGTTTCTCTTGGCAACGTTTTGTAAATAACAATACGGTGGAAACTCGTGATTAAAGGGGGTGGGGTGAAGGATGTGGGCAATGGGACAGAGGGAGGTTCAGGAGGCAACCCTGGCAGTCACGGGTCAGCACTTTTCAAATAAGATCCAAACAGACAAAAATGTTTCAAGCAACACACACATAAACGACGGTAAATGAAACTTGTCTGCGTATCCAGTTTGAGTTATTGGTGCTGGCGTGTCGGGGGCGTGTTGAAGAAACCTTCTTCTAGAAACTTCAGCATTCTCGTTCTAGAATCGTCAGCATTCTCCGTCTAGGAACGTCAGCATTCTCGTTCTAGAAACTTTGCAACATTCTCGTTTTAGAAACTTTAGCGTTCTCGTTCTACAAATTTCAGCATTCTCGTCAGTTTTAGAAACTTCAACATTCTCGTTCTAGAAACTTCAGCATTCTCGTTCTAGAAACTTCAACATTCTCGTTCTAGAAACTTCAGCATTCTCGTTCTAGAAACTTCAGCATTCTCGTCAGTTCTAGAAACTTCAACATTCTCGTTCTAGAAACTTCAGCATTCTCGTCAGTTCTAGAAACTTCAGCATTCTTGTTCTAGAAACTTCGACATTCTCCTTCTAGAAACTTCAGCATTCTCGTTCTAGAAACTTCAACATTCTCGTTCTAGAAACTTCAGCATTCTCGTTCTAGAAACTTCAGCATTCTCGTCAGTTCTAGAAACTTCAACATTCTCGTTCTAGAAACTTCAGCATTCTCGTCAGTTCTAGAAACTTCAGCATTCTTGTTCTAGAAACTTCGACATTCTCCTTCTAGAAACTTCAGCATTCTCGTTCTAGAAACTTCAACACTCTCATTCTAGAAACTTCAACATTCTCGTTCTAGAAACTTCAGCATTCTCGTCAGTTCTAGAAACTTCAACATTCTCGTTCTAGAAACTTCAACACTCTCGTTCTAGAAACTTCAACACTCTCGTTCTAGAAACTTCAACACTCTCGTTCTAGAAACTTCGCTGAACGTGACATTCTCGTTCTTGAAACTTCAACATTCTCGTTCTAGAAACTTCTTCTTCTTCTTCTTTCCTTGGATGCCCACAATCATGTTGATGATTATTCTGGCACTTTAGGTGGTGTTCGCAAAGTCCACATTTCAGCTCTAGATCATAAAAACTTCAACATTCTTGATCTAGAAACATTCTTCAATGCTACAGGCACGCCAGCACCAATCCCTAAAACCAGAGAAGTTGATAGTTTTCATCTATCATTGTTTATCTCTTTCTCTTATTCTACATCATCGTTTATCTCCTTCTCTTATTCTACATCTATCGTTTCTTTCTTTCTCTTATTCAATCATCGTTTATCTCTTTCTCTTTCATGTTTTGCATCTATCATCGTTTCTTTCTTTCTTTTATCCATATATATATATTTAAGATCACTTGTCGAGCGCCTCATCTCGAGCTGAGCCCTAAGTGCTTTACAATGGCATTCACTCGTGCAAACCAGCTTCACTTTTCGCACAAGAAGTCGCGAGAGGTCGCAGTCACTTCCGGGTCGATTTCTAAGTAGGCGTTGCTTCACGCTGTGTATAATGGAAGTTGAACCTAGAATTGCGAAGCAGTACAAGTGCCACCACTGTTGCGGTTGCAAAAATTACCGGGGAAAGGGGATGGAGGGTGGGAAAAACAAGTGTCTTTGGATCGTCAGTTTCAAGTTTCGGCTGACCAGAAGATCCCGAGTTCGTGGAAAAAAAAATGCGTGTTGGGGCATCCTATAGCACGAGCAACAGGTTATTGCTTGTTGCCAGACACATTCTGACTACGGGCCTCAAAAGTTGGCAGTGTAAAATTGGCAAATTCACTGTCACCGCCTTCCATTGTGAAGAAAGTACGCACCGGAAGTAAACGCAGCCAAGTTCCGAGCAGACCCACAATGCTGGGTACTTTTTGGCAATGGTTAATTATTTTTTTCAGTATACTTTGGTCAGTTTTTGGCAATGATTATTTATCGTTTCATCTGTATTTTCATTACCCTTTGGCAATAGTTACTTATTTAACTTTTCAACTGTGATTTGGTTTTGGCAATAGTTATTTTTCTTTTCAAGTCAGTTGCATTTTGGTTACTTGTTGCTAATGGTTATTTACGTATTTATGTTTCCAACTGATTTAGTTATTTCTTTGGCAATGGTTACCTGTTCAGCTGCATCTTGAATTTTTTTAACAACGGTTACTTTTTCATCTATATTTTGGTGACCTTTTGGCACTGGTTATTTACCTTTTTAAATCGAGTTTGGTTACTTTTTGCCAACATGGTTAACTACACTTTCAATTTTGGGGGGCGTTACTTTTTGGCAAAATGATTAATTTTCTTTTCAACCGTATCTTTGATATTTTGGTCAACGGTTATTTATCTTTTTAACCGTATTTTGGTTACTTTGCGGGTCAATGGTTATTGATCGTTTCAACCCTATTTTGGTTACTTTTGGTCAATGATTATTTATCTTTTCAACCCTATTTTGGTAACTCTAAGGCAATGATTATTCATCTTTTGAACCCTGTTTTGGTTACTTTTAGGCAATGATTATTCATCTTTTCAACTGCGCTGTTGCTACTTTCAGCAGACGACGACCGGCAGCGAAAGTGACGGAGGCGGGCGGTGACGGGAACACTCCCAGAATCCTCCTGCGGATGGACAGCTCGGCCGCCAAGCGGTATCTGCACAGCGTCGTCAGCGTCTTCAGCTGGGGGTCCGACTTCGAGCCGGACGGGGAGGTGGCCAGCCGGCCCCCGTCCCACGTGTACGCCAACCCGCACAGTCTGGCGGCGGGAGGCGGCGACACAGCGGGTACAGCGCCGCCTCCCAGACCGGCGCGGCGGCGCCAGTCCGGACCCCATTACCTCAACGTGCCACCCGCCCTCCCACCGCGCTGACGTGCCACCCGCCCTCCCACCGCGCTGACGTGCGACGGGGGCGGAAGGAAGGCGAGGAGGAGGAGAAAGAGGAGAGGAAGGAGGAGGAGGGAAGGAAAGTGAGGAGGAGTAAGGAGGGGAGACGACAGGGGAGCAGGGGTTAGACAATGGAGGAGGAGTGTTCGGAAGGAGACGGTGTTCGTCAGTTTGATTCTCGCGTAACATCTGAACCGATCACTTCGCTGGGTAAAACAAGTACAGCACAAACTACAATGGAGCGCCTGATGGGAAAAAGGAAAACAAGAACAGCTTCACAAATCGGAAACAAAAATGGCTGCTAGCGTTCTAAAACAATATCCAAACACATAAAAGGTTCAAAAGAACGGGTATTTATTAGGACAAAAACCAGATCACACCTCATACACGTCAATGCCATGCCAACATACTCCCCAGCACTGGACAGGAAAACAACATAGCTCAACCAAAAAACATGTTATTTAGCTTCTCATCTCATTTAAAAAAAAATGTTTTTCACCGTTTAACTGTTTTTTAAGTGTTGATTTGGAGCTTGACAAAGGGGATTACCCTGAAAATTTGCAGATTGTGTTTTTGTCCTAATGAATCAGCATTCTTTTGAACCTTTTATGTGTTTGGATATATAAGAACAGCTACACCCTCATGAAAGACCACCCCTCTTTCAAAAACACCTGGGGGGAGGGGTGGGGGGGACTTTTATAGTGTGTGCAAATGTACCCTGACCAAGGACCACACAGCTTTTGAGACCAGTTTTCTGAAACCATTTCCTTCATGTATCTACTGTGTACCACAACCCATGCCATGGACCAGCCCTCAGTAAGTCTGTAAATCTTACTGTAAGTCCCTCTGTAAGTCGGTAAATCTTACTGTAAGTCCCTCTGTAAGTCTGTAAATCTTACTGTAAGTCCCTAAGTCTAGATCTTTCTGTAAGTCTGTAAATCTTTCTGTAAGTCCCTAAGTCTAGATCTTTCTGTAAGTCTGTAAATCTTACTGTAAGTCCCTCTGTAAGTCTGCAAATCTTTCTAGATCTTTCTGTAAGTCCCTCTGTAAGTCGGTAAATCTTTCTGTAAGTCCCTAAGTCTAGATCTTTCTGTAAGTCCCTAAGTCTGATCTTTCTGTAAGTCCCTCAGTAAGTCTGTAAATCTTTCTGTAAGTCCCTAAGTCTAGATCTTACTGTAAGTCCCTCTGTAAGTCTGCAAATCTTTCTGTAAGTCCCTAAGTCTAGATCTTTCTGTAAGTCCCTCAGTAAGTCTGTAAATCTTTCTGTAAGTCCCTCAGTAAGTCTGTAAATCTTTCTGTAAGTCCCTAAGTCTAGATCTTTCTGTAAGTCCCTCAGTAAGTCTGTAAATCTTTCTATAAGTCCCTAAGTCTAGATCTTTCTGTAAGTCCCTCAGTAAGTCTGTAAATCTTTCTGTAAGTCCCTAAGTCTAGATCTTTCTGTAAGTCCCTCAGTAAGTCTGTAAATCTTACTGTAAGTCCCTCTGTAAGTCTGTAAATCTTTCTGTAAGTGTAAATCTCACTGTAAGTGTGAGTCTGTAACTCTGTAGGTCTCTCTGCAAGTGTAAGTCTCTGGAAGTCCACTTGCGCTGGAGTTGTACCTGCTCTTATGAGGACTTCCACTCTACTGCTTCTTCTGACTGGCTTGGCGTCAGTTTCACTTGCAGGGTACCATGGAAATATTTTTGCAGTATGTATAGTAGTGCATGGATTTATGTACACATTTGTTTAGGCATGTGTGTGTGTGCATGCATTACTGCATGCATGTCATTTGTGTGTGTGTGTTGCTGTGTGGGTGTGTGGGTGGGTGGTATGTGTGGGTGGGTGGTATGTGTGCATGCGCACATGTCAGCGTTTTCTTGTGCATTTCTCCAAAGAAGCAACACCGGCCAAATGCCTTGTACTCGTCCATCCAGCCATGGTGACAGGAATGACAGCAACAACATGGTTAACGCATACAGCTGAACTGTTTAATTGTACAACTTCAGGCAATATGACTTATATCAGCAGTTCTTTATAACCAGATTTCAACAATACACATACACTGTATGTGAAATCATGTAAGGGTTGAGACAAAAATTCACAAGTTATATATATTATTGCATGAAATAATAAATAAATTTGTAGCTATGTTAAAACAATTTGAAGTGTGTCTTAAGTACATGTACACAATGGAGAGAAGAAGAAAAGGAATAAAGATGGAAATCTCAGCTTACATTTAGTGATTTATATGGAATGAATAGAAGAAGAGATACCTCACACACACTGGGCAATGTTGAACTGATGATATAAAAATATATTAAAAAAGGAACTTTACAAACAGATCTTTTCTTCAATGCTAGATTTTTTTCTCTGCACATCAAATTTTTGTTTGCTGTTATTGCTGTAACAAGAATTGATTAGACCTGTTCAAGACTACCAGCATTAAATGATTCTCCCTCACAAAACACCTCCTCCACCATCACTTTTAGCTTTCTCTTTGTCATGTCATCAAAGAACGATATCACCTCTGAATAATGTTCTACTACTGAGAAAGCAAGCACAACACTTTGTAAAACTGAAAATTATTTCCTCAGTGACAACAGGTCATCCCCCCCCCCCCCACCCCCAAAGGTGACAACAGGTTATCCACCCCCCACCCCCCAAAAATAAAAGTTGGATCAAATTTGTTTTCCTCATATTCTGCCAAGTAGCCATTTGCAGAATGGAGATCTACTTAACGATTACTAGCTCTTTTTCTTTTTCTCAATCAACTAAAGGTCAAAAATGGCTTTTTGTTTGACAAACAGTTGTTGGATGCATTACTACTTTTGACAACAACAAAATGAGAGTTCAGTGATGAATAGCCATGCGGGGTGAGGAACAGTTGATGAAATTTGCTGCTTCAAGGAATGGTTGTTGGAACTAGTCAACAACTCAGCAAAACCTTTAACCAACAATATTTCAGCAACAGCTTTACAACAGTTTTTTTGCCAGCTGAGAAAAATTATGAAACAAAACTTGGACAAACTAAAATTTATAGCCACGTCATTAAATGCAGTGTTGTCATGATTACACCATCTCAAATTGACAAATCCAGCAGTACCAAAGAAATGATCATTTGAAAATCACTCCCCTAAGAAAACACTATGTATATATTATGTGTCCTCTACAAAGGGCCGAATAAAGCAATGACCAGATCTATGTTCACTTCATGGTGTCTGCATGCATTAATATACTGTGTTCACAACCTGTGTATTTTTGTGTTATGAAAGAAATAACTGATTTATATGCACATGCACTCGTTACCTCTAGCTAGGTCTCTGATGTCAAACAGCAAATGAAACGGACATATTTAATGACACACCACAAGTTGTGCAGACAGTTAGGATCATCCTCAGCCTCGATTATGCCAAGGCTATAATGAAATACATCATTAACAAACCATGGATGTAAAACAAGTGTAATGGGTATGTTGGGGGTGGGGGGGGGGGGATGTGTGTGTGTGAGAGAGAGAGAGAGATGCTTTCATAGAGTTCCTAAGCTGATCAACACACAAGGGAGTTAATTAGCATTCGAAAGACACCACACAAGTAGAACAACAAAGACCTGTGTTGCCTATGGTAACTCTCCACTGGCATGCGTGTAAATACATGTAAATCCCTTGTGTGTTGATTCTGCATCAGTGCTCCGGGCCTCATTCTGCTTCACATTCCTCAGCTGATATTTGTTGTTGTTGCTTTTTGTTTTTCTTAAAAAGAGAAAGGAAATAAAAAGAAGAAAAATTCTAAACTGAAAAAAATGCATATTGTATAGTGTACAAGCACATTAAAACAATTTCACATATATATCTTGGTTCCACCTAGAACATACCATCATGTCACTGGCTGGTTTGTCTGAAGAGGTGAACCACATCAGCCTAATCACTAACATGTTACATATACATGCCAGTCTAAGCCGCATCCCACACATGGATACAACATTGTTAACATCATACAAGCCAGCCAAGCATCATGCCATCTCTCCAATACAACATTGTTAACATCATACAAGCCAGCCAAGCATCATGCCATCTCTCCAATACAATATTGTTAACATCATACAAGCCAGCCAAGAATTGTGCCATCTCTCCTATGCAACACTGTTAACATCATACAAGCCAGCCAAGCATCATGCCATTTCTCCAATACAACATTGTTAACATACAAGCCTGCCAAGCATCACACCACCTCTCCTATACAACATTGTTAACATCATACTTCCAAACATCACATTTGCTAAATGCAATGTTAACATCCTACAAGTCAAACATCACATCACTTCCTACACACAATGTTGTTAACTTCATGCATGCCACACAAATACAATGTTAACACCAACCAAGCCAAGTATCACACCATAACCTAAATATGTTAACATCATGCAAATATCTCCTATATACATTAACACCACACAAGCCATGTATCAAACCATCTCCCAAGTACAACAGTGATGTCATACAAGCCAAGCATCACATGTCTCCTAATTACAATGTTGTTAACACCAAACAAGCATTAAGGATTCAAGCCATCTAAATATGACAACACACACAAGCCAACCATCGCACCATCTCCTCGTTGCATTGCTGTTAATGTCATACAAGTTGAGCATCACACCATCTTCTACTTACAATGTTAACATCATACAATCATCTAACTAACATCACATAAGTCAGGCATCACACTGTCTCCTAAATACAACAATGTTAACATCACACAAGCTAGACATCGCACTATCTCCTAAATACAATGTTGTCAACATCGCACAAGCCAGGCATCACACTGTCTCCTAAATAGTAAATACAATGTTGTTAACATCCAGGCACCACACTCTCTCCTAAATACAACAATATTAATATCACACAAGCCAAACATCGCACTGTCTCCTAAATACAATGTTAACATCACACAAGCCAGGCACCGCACTGTCCCCTAAATACAACACTATTAATATCACACAAGCCAAACATCGCACTATCTCCTAAATACAATGACGTTAACATCACACAAGCCAAACATCGCATTATCTCCTAATTATAATGTTGACATCACACAAGCCAGACATCACACTGTCTCCTAAATACAATGTTGCTTACATCACACGAGCCAAATACCAAACCATTCTCTTAATAAAAAAAGTATGTACTGTATAAACAAAATTGGATCCTTACATTAGTGTCTAAGTACAATCACTACATCACCATGCTTACACAGGTATTTGCATCAGATCTAGCCCAATAAAAGCAGCAAAATAATGGCAATAATATGTAGGTTAATGCACAGTAGCATATGACATGAATGAAATGTCACTGAATTTATCACATTCCTTGATGATCCAATGCATCAAGGTGCAGACAACGTTGTGCATAGAACTCTTACATGGTCAGACGCATACATGTACGCAGTGGTTGTAACGCTAGTGCTGTCTGGGACACTTCAGTCCTACTCTGCTCACACAAGCAAAACTATGTCATATTCATTTTGATTCATAAAATCTGGCACACATGCACATCAATGCACAAAGACCCCCCTCCACCCCACCCTCCACCTGACCAACACAAGTGATCCCTCTCACTCTTGCACACACACACAACACACACACACAAATACTCACTCTTGCACACACACCAAATCTCACTCTTGCACACACACACACACACACACACACACACACACACACACACACACACACCACACAACAACATCAACACACACACACACACACAAATACTCACTCTTGCACACACACACACACACACACACACACACACACACACACACACACAAATACTCACTCTTGCACACACACACACACACACACATATAAATACTCACTCTTGCACACACACGCGCGCACACACACACACTTGCACACACACACACACGCTTGCTTGCACACACACACACACACACACACCACACACACACACACACACACACATAAATACTCACTCTGCACACACACACACGCGCACACACACACACTTGCACACACACACACACACACACACACACACACACACACACACACACACACGCTTGCACACACCACACACACACACTCTCTCTCTCTCTCTCAGTCTGGTGCATGCATGTGCACACACACGCACACTCTCATACATGCATGCGTCCCAAACTATCTCTGTCCTCCATAAACTATGGATCCAATCACCTTGCATGTTCCTGAGGGAACTGATGGCAAGTGAAGGATTAAAACATGATCATTTTTGTACATTTCAAGTCCATTAATATACATACAGCCTTGCACACACACACAGGCCTCTTTACCCCACCAGATATTGGCATCATCAAATGTACAACTAGCATATAAAATACATTAAAACTGCTTCAGTAAATCATTGAATTAATCTCTTTCATTTAGCCACCATAGATGTAAGACTGTGAGACAGTCACTGCTCGAATACTTGGGTGTGTAGAGCTGCAGGCATTGTAGAAATGACTGAGACGTTGCCAGTGGACCCCACTGCAGCCTGTTGTGGAGGCATTGCAGAAATGACAGATGTTGCCAGTGGACCCCACTGCAGCCTGTTGTGGAGGCATTGCAGAAATGACAGAGACGCTGCCAGTGGACCCCACTTCCAGCCTGTTTTGGGGGCATTGTAGAAACGACTGAGACGCTGCCAGTGGACCCCACTTCCGGCCAGCAGCCAGTTGTGGGAGAGACAGATTAACCCTGTACCCTGCTCAGATTAAAGCAAGTAAGTGGTGCTGTAAATGTAATATATCTCATCACAAACTGACAAAGTCTGATTTACACAGAGAAAAACCCATAAAAATTGTTGCATATAAAAGGTAATAATAATAATAATAAAATTGACTAACTATTATTGTTTTAAACAGCTGCAGGGGGGAAAAGGCAAAAGAGAGAAGAAACCCCCCCTAATATGACCAAGGCAAAACTGCAAGTCAAACAAATGGGCAAGAAAACAATTATGTGGAGTAACAAACATAAATGACTTCCATCCTGAACCATGGAATGCCTGAAATTGAGCCAAACGTTTAACATGCATGCACAACCCCCAACAGCACAGACCTGTAACACCATCTGATGGGGGCAAACTGAGCACAACACGTAACATGCATGCACAACCCCCGACAGCATGGTGCTGTAACACCGTCTGATGGGGCAGACTGAGCACAACACATAACATGCATGCACAACCCCTGACAGCACGGTGCTGTAACGTCGTCTAATGGGGGCAAACTGTAAGGTGGCAAGAAAGGGGAAGCAGATGAAAACAAACTGAGAATCGATCCCCAAACCTCCAAGTTGACCCCATTGTCCTGTTGAGGCTGGGAACCAGGCACACCAGACTGAACAGCTGGAGAAGTGCCCCTGCAACACCGTTCCAAAGACCAGCTAACTTCTCCCCCAGCACTGCCCACTCCAGGACACCCTGCAGAGACCGCCTGGCCCCAGGATCGGCCCCGACAGAGAAGCTGTACAGGGACCTGGTGGCAGCCCTAAGAATGACAACCTGGCAGCCCTAAGAATGACAACCTGGCAACCCTAAGAATGATGACCTGGCGGCCCTAAGAATGACGACCTGGCAGCCCTAAGAATGACAACCTGGCAACCCTAAGAATGATGACCTGGCAGCCCTAAGAATGACAACCTGGCAGCCCTAAGAATGAGACCTGGCAGCCCTAAGAATGACAACCTGGCAGCCCTAAGAATGATGACCTGGCAACCCTAAGAATGATGACCTGGCAACCCTAAGAATGATGGCCTGGCAACCCTAAGAATGACAACCTGGCGGCCCTAAGAAAGACGGCAGCATTCGTCAGGGGAGCTGGTGTTTCTGTCTGACAGAGGAGACTGAGGAAGATCCTAACCCTGGATCAAGACAGTCAGTGGTGGAGGGGCTCCAAGTGAACCTATGGCTGCCTGTGGGTCCAAACCTCCAGCCTGGCTCAGTGCCAGACCTTCCAGCCAGGCAGAAAAATCAGACAGAACATCCAGTCCATTAAATGTGGACAAAAAGCATGTCAGTCTCCAAGCAGAAAAATCAGAACATCCAGTCCATCAAATGTGGACAAAAAGCATGTCAGTCTCCAAGCAGAAAAATCAGAATGTGGACATCCAGCCATCAAATGTGGACAAAAAGCATGTCAGTCTCCAAGCAGAAAAATCAGAACATCCAGTCCATCAAATGTGGACAGAAAGCACGTCAGTCTCCAGGCAGAAAAACCAGACAGAACATCCAGTCCATCGAATGTGGACAGAAAGCACGTCAGTCTCCAGGCAGAAAAACCAGACGGAACATCCAGTCCATCAAATGTGGACGGAAAGCACCTTGGTCTTGTGTGCTTCTGGCCTGACGTGTAGAGGACCATTAGGCAGCTGGGAGGTGGGCAGGACAAGCACCCACAGTTTGGGCAAAACTGGCAGGCACTCCCCAGGACCACAAATGGCGTGTGGAGATTTTGCTGCCTGCACCTAAGCCTACATACCCACAGCCTTGCTTTGCCTGGTGACCTCGCCATCACTCACCGCTTCAGGACATGCTGGGTGCCAGCCAGAGGACCACACACACTGCCGGCCCCACCACCAGCCAGTGCCGCTCTTGCTATACGGCCTCACCCATGAACAGGGACGTGAAAGTTCACTAATGGATTAAGAAAATGCTCAAAAGAACTGCAGATCTATGCAATGTGAACCCAAGCGGTAACGAGGTGATAATGTTTGTACTTCACTTGCACTCAGTCATTTTCCAACTGGACATTAGCTCCACATTATGATTACACACAATTGTTGCCAGGATGATTCATAGGGCTGGAAGTCAATTCTAGATCCCACGATAGCCCCAGAAATACACGACTATGGGAATGATTTTGTTCTCAGTTTGCCCAGTGCTTCATTGCTGCAAGAGATAAAACCAGAAGTGGACAAAGTCCATCAAAACCACGCATGGAATGGACAGTGCTTCACAAGATACAATCTGCAGTGGACAATGTCCCACACATGGAATGTACACTCTTCACTGATATGTGCTAATTATAAAGATTTAAAAAAAGCAAATGTTAAACTGTTTCACACACTGAAATATTTTTCAGACTGAAAGTGAAACAGGTTTCAAGTTCAAAAACACAAAACTGCCACAAATGTCAGGAGCCACACAACCAGTTCCAAATACAAGTTTAAGAAAAGTGCACCTCGGTCCATCAGATTCATTATCAAGCTGACAATAACACCTGTTTCCCAACTGCTCCACCAGGTGCTGCTCACGCCATCGAAACAAATGGAACTTTCAGAAACAAGCACAGACCTTTTCCTTCACCACTGAACCATGTTATAATGTGTCAGCTGCACCACTGAACCATGTTATAATGATGTGTCAACTACACCACGGAACCATGTTATAATGTGTCAGCTGCACCACTGAACCATGCTATAATGTGTCAACTACACCACTGAACCAGGTTATAATGTGTCAGCTACACCACTGAACCATGTTATAATGTGTCAGCTGCCCCACTGAACCATGTTACAATGTGTCAGCTGCACCACTGAACCATGTTATAATGTGTCAGCTGCACCACTGAACCATGTTACAATGTGTCAGCTGCACCACTGAACCATGTTACAATGTGTCAGCTGCACCACTGAACCATGTTACAATGTGTCAGCTGCACCACTCAACTGTTACAATGACGCGTCAACTACACCACTGAATAGTGTTATAAATGATCTTGTCAGCTGTTATTCTGTTAACTGATACATATATATATATATATGTGTGTGTGTTACTGTCCGCTGCATGGCTGACCCGTGTTAAGTGTTACAAACAACGTGTCCATCAGTCACTAGACGTGAAGAAACAGTGGAGAAAAGGCTGGACCTGTTCCTACCCTTGCTCTGAAGCATCAGCCTCCCGCTGCAAGCAGGGCTCTTCAAAACCAACACAGACAAAAGACAGAAGCGGCACATGTACATGTTGAGACATTTGTGTGGCTGGCAACAGAAGTGAGAACCTCAGCCACAGCAGGTGGAGCACTAAGGCATCTGAAACAAAGATGGCTTGAGTGACACGCTCCAGAATACACGCCTTGCCAGGGGGCACCTCTCTCTCTCCCTCCCCCCCCCCCACCCACACCCACCCACCAACATGGCAAGGGCTCTTATTTTTCAACTCTTTCTCACAGAAAGGTCAACTGTTCAACTGTTCTACAGATACATCAACATTTTTCCACAAAGGACAACTGCTGTCCACAGACAGATCAACTGTGTCCATAGATATGCCTGATGTTCTCTACAGATAGGTCAACTATTTTCCAGACAGGTCAACTGCTGTTCACATACAGGTCAACTGTTCTCTACAGTTAGATCAGTTACTTTTGTAGATGGGCCAACTGTTGTTTACAAACATATCAACTGTTTTCCGTGGACAGATCTGTGTTCACAGACAGGCTGACTGTTTTCACAGATTGGCAAGATGCACAGATAGGTCAGCGTTTGCTGTTCTACATGCCATGGGTCAGCACATCACACCACCTGCTGGTCAGCCAGTTCCTGGGGGCCACCAACATCAGCATGCCATCCACATCATCCACTTCAGTCAGTGTCAGCATGCCATCCACATCATCCACTTCAGTCAGACAGCGTCAGCATGCCATCCACTTCAGACAGCATCAGCATGCCATCCACATCATCCACTTCAGTCAGACAGCATCAGCATGCCATCCACAGCATCCACTTCAGTCAGAGAGCATCAGCATGCCATCCACACCCATGGACTGCAGGTATGGGGCTACATTCATAATGCAGCAGTTTTGAATCAGTCGGCAATCGAGTTCATATAGAACTGCTGGAATGTCTATTCTTGTGAGGGGTGGTTGGGGGGGTGGGGGGGGGGGGGGGGGGGGGTGAGGAAAGCAAGGTGGAGGTGGGGAGGGGGGTATTTCATGGGGTTTTGTCCCCTGCTGAGTTTCTCATCTCTGTTCCCTTTTGTAGCTCATGATTAACGGTGTCTGAAAAGTCACATGCCTGTAACAATGAACATCCATCATTCTCACTTCACTGTTCTGACCGGCCCACCCGGCGGTGACCACCAGCGGACCAAAGCCGAACATCCATCATTCTCACTTCACTGTTCTGACCGGCCCACCCGGCGGTGACCACCAGCTGACCAAAGCCTGTAACAATGAACATCCATCATTCTCACTTCACTGTTCTGACCGGCCCACCCGGCGGTGACCACCAGCTGACCAAAGCCTAACAATGAACATCCATCATTCTCACTTCACTGTTCTGACCGGGCCCTCCCCCTGGCGGTGACCACCAGCTGACCAAAGCCTAACAATGAACATCCATCATTCTCATTGGTGGCTAAACAGCCACGTGCCTGTAACAGTGAACATCCATCACTCTCACTTCACTCTTCTGACTGGCCCACCCAGTGGTGGCCACCAGCTGACCAAAGCCACCCATCTGTGGTATTTCTGTGAGTGCTGTGGTATTTCTGTGAGTGTTGGCCACACACTTTCACTGTAGTGTCCAGGCCTCTGACAACGCTGGTGTGACACCCAAGGGCTGAACAGCTCTCATAAACCACAAGCCCTTTCAGTGGTTTTAAACATCAGCCTTTAGTGGCAGGTATCTTGACTTCAGAATCAAAGACTTCACACCCCTCCTCCTCAAAGCCAGTCCTGCCTGGCGGTTCCCTGTGACAAAATGGACCATGACAGGAACCAGGCCAAGTACACAGTCTGCACGCACAACACAGTCTGAACAGGGCTGCAGCTGACACGTGCTGCGGCTGAGACAGGTGAGAACGCAGTCTGCACGCACAACACAGGCTGAAAAGGGCTGCAGCTGACACGTGCTGTGGCTGAGACAGGTGAGAACGCAGTCTGCACGCACAACACAGGCTGAAAAGGGCTGCAGCCGACACGTGCTGCGGCTGAGACAGGCTGAGGCTGAGAGGCTGAGAGATGTCCACGAGCCCCAGACGCTGCTATAACAAGCTGCATTTGGAGGTGATGAGGGATTTCTTGCCCTGTGTCCGGCGCTTGCTAGGCTGAAGACTGATGGTCCCCTCGTTTTTGTGTCGCCCCGACTTGTCCTTGGAGTGGTGGTTCTTGCTATCCGCCTGGATAAACCCTGCCACACAACCCAAACCAAAACATGTCACTTAAGTCATTTACTTCTCCTGTTTGAATGAACTGTGGACTCAAACCCGAACATGTCACTTAAGTCATTTACATCTGTTTGAATGAACTGTGGACTCAAACCCGAACATGTCACTTAAGTCATTTACATCTCCTGTTTGAATGAACTGTGGACTCAAACCTGAACATGTCACTTAAGTCATTTACATCTCCTGTTTGAATGAACCGTGGACTCAAAACATGTCACTCAAGTCATTTACATCTCCCGTTTGAATGAACCGTGGACTCGAACCATGTCACTCAAGTCATTTACATCTCCCGTTTGAATGAACCGTGGACTCGAACCATGTCACTTAAGTCATTTACATCTCCTCTTTGGATGAACCATGGAGGTGACTCAAACCAAAACATGTCACTGGCTTTTCCTGTCTCCATATACCATAGGAGAGTATGAAAAGAGGGAGAGTATGAAAAGAGGGAGAGTATGAAAAGAGAATAGTTCCACCCCTAGGTGCTACGAGAAACTGGAGATCGTCAAAGCATATCCTGTACTGCACAAGAGGGGTTGTTAACACCCAACCATCTGCAGCTGTGGCCCTGGCTGAAAAGGTCGTCAGTGTTTAAACTGGCCAACCTTTAACTGCCTTTCAATTCCAGCTTCTTCTGCTTCATCCGATAAACCACCAACACAACTTCTCTGTCACAATCTACACTACATTTAATTACCAGTTGTTCTATCAGCTGAAGGGTTGAAGGGTCAGGTACTAATAAATGTGTGGCTAGGGATCCTTTAATACACCAAATCCGTCTGAATGTCCAAAGACTGTTTGCAACAGATTCACCATTACAGCTGTTGATATTTTTTCCCTTTTATTCAGGTTACTTTAGTTCTGTGTGGTTTAACTCAAAATGATCTCATGTCATGATTGTAACACAACCATTAAAAATGGACTTTTCTCCAAACAACCCATGAAATGCAGGAGGCCGACCCTCCTTCTAGCACCCAATGGTGGACACAACGGTAGCCCTTCACCGGCCCTACTACCTCTGGCATCCAATGGTGGACACAACGGTAGCCCTTTACCGGCCCTACTACCTCTGGCACCAAATGGTGGACACAATGGTAGTCCTTTACCGGCCCTACTACCTCTGGCATCAAATGGTGGACACAATACAATGGTAGCCCTTTACCGGCCCTACACAGCTACAAGTCAAGGACAGGTAGGGGCTGGTCAGGCAAGATGCATCAGTCATGTACCCTGTCTGTATGAACTGTGTCTGGGGATCAAACCCCAAACTTGTCTTCTGTTACATCCTATGTCTTTATGATCTCCAAGTAACTGTTACATCCCGTGTCTGTTACATCCCATGTCTTTATGATCTGTAAATGACTCTTACATCCGTTGTCTGTTGCATCCCATTTCTTTATCTCTTAGTGACTGTCAAAACCAAGACCTTTCAGTTACACCCCCTCTTCGACTCAGTCCCAAACCAGGCAGGCAGGCAGGCAGGCAGACAGGTAGGTAGGCAGAGAGACATGAAGGTAGCAGACACAGGCAGACAGGCAGACATACACACAGGTAGGCAGACAGGCAGTAAGGTCTGCAATCAGGGCTCATTCATATTTGTAGCAAACTGACCAGCACACTGACCTTGGCCTATTTTCACACTTGTAGCAAACTGACCAGCACACTGACCTTGGCCTATTTTCACACTTGTAGCAAACTGACCAGCACACTGACTTTGGCCTATTTTCATACTTGTAGCAAACCGACCAGCACACTGACCGTGGCCTATTTTCATACTTGTAGCAAATTGACCAGCACACCGACCTTGGCCTAGTTTCATACTTGTAGCAAACTGACCAGCACAATGACCTTGGCCTAGTTTCATACTTGTAGCTAACTGACCAGCACACTGACCTTGGCCTATTTTCATACTTGTAGCAAACTGACCAGCACACTGACCTTGGCCTATTTTCTGTGGACTGGGAGGCAGCTCCTCCACCACCATGTTCAGCTGCTCCAGGTACTTGTCGGCCAGGTAGCGGAACACTGCAACACAGGGCACAGCCGTGAACATGTAAAGATACTTGTCCAACAGGTGAGAGAGCACTGGGGTAACCTTGTACTTTTACAAATGTTTAGCAGACATGGACTGAAGGTCTGGTTCTGGCAGTTCTGAAATACAGATACTAAGAATACCAGCAACTTTGACTCATGTCCCATGAACTGACACTTGCTATTTATGTCACCAGCTGTGGGTGGTGGCAGGTGGAGAGAGGGATTCATGGGTGTGGTGGTGATGGTGTGTGGGTGTGTGGGTGGGGGGGTACATGTGTGTGTGTGTGTGTGGGTGTAATGGGGGGCGGGTGGGGGGTGAATGCAGACAAATAAGGAGTCTGACCTTCATCCACATTGAGGTTTTCTTTGACAGATGTTCTGTAGAAGCGCAGCCGTAGTTTTTTGGCCAGGTTTTCTGCCTCCTCCCTGGACATAAACAATGCAGTATGAAAAACATTATATACAATGCAGTATGAAACATGCTGTAAACAATGCTGCAAGAAACACGCTGTAAACAATGCAGCATGAAAAACGCTGTAAACAATGCAGTATGAAAAACGCTGTAAACAATGCAGCATGAAAAACGCTGTAAACAATGCAGTATGAAAAACGCTGTATACAATACAGTATGAAAAATGCAGTAAACAATGCAGTATGAAAAACGCTGTAAACAATGCAGCATGAAAAACACTGTATATAATGCAGTATGCAAAACACTGTATACAATACAGTATGAAAAACGCTGTAAACAATGCAGTATGAAAAACACTGTATACAATGCAGTATGAAAAACACTGTATACAATGCAGTATGAAAAACGCTGTAAACAATGCAGCATGAAAAACGCTGTATAAAATGCAGCATGAAAAACACTGTATACAATGCAGTTTAAAAAAATGCTGTATACAATGCAGTATGAAAAACTCTGTATACAATGCAGTATGAAAAACACTGTATACAATGCATACACTGTATACAATGCAGTATGAAAAACTCTGTATACAATGCAGTATGGAAAACTGTATACAATGCAGTATGAAAAATACTGTATACAATGCATACACTGTATACAATGCAGTATGAAAAATGTATACAATGCAGTATGAAAAACACTGTATATAATGCAGTACGTAAAACACTGTATACAATGCAGTATGAAAAACACTGTATACAATGCAGTGTGAAAGACACTGTATACAATGCAGTACGAAAAACACTGTACACAATGCAGTATGAAAAACACTGTATACAATGCAGTATGAAAAATGCTGTATACAATGCAGTATGAAAAACTGTCTTTGCAGAACTGCATGGCTGAAAGCCCCCTCCATCCCCCCCCAACCTTACATCTGACATCAGTACTGTCAGAAATCACCATTACAAATGACATTACTACAACTACCACTACTGTTATACCATTATTATTATTAACATTACAATTATTATCAACATTACAATAACAACTACAGTTCCTTTAATATGAATTTTATCATCACTGTTATGACCATTATTATCAAATTCACCATGACAAATGCACCACAACTACTGAGAACAGATGAGGTAGAGGTACTCACGGCTGCACCACGGCATCGTCAATGAGATCTATCTTGTTCTGCACAATCACCATGGCAATCTCTCCCACTTCATGCTCTACCTGTAGAACACATAACAATCACATGTAGAACACCTGATGATCCATGTAGTAGAACATTATGATGATCACAGGTAGAACACATAACAGTTACAAGTAGAACACATGATGATCCAGGTAGCAGAACATATGATGATCATAGGCAGAACACATGATAGTCACATGTAGAACACATAATTGCATGAAGAATGCATGACAGTCACATGTAGAACACATGACAGGTACATGTAGAAAACATGGCAGTCACCTGTACACACGTAGAACACACAGCAGTCACCTGTACACATGTAGAACACACAGCAGTCACATGCAGAACACATGGTAGGCACATGCAGAATACACAATAATCACATGCAGAACACACGGTAGTGTATGTCACATGTAGAACACATGATGGTCACCTCATCACATGCACTCCACCACATATACCTCACTGCATGCACCTCATCACATGCACCTCACAGCATACAACTCATCACACGCACTTCACCACACGCACCTCATCACATGCACCTCACAGCATACAACTCATCACACACACTTCACCACATGCACCTCACCACATGCACCTCACAGCATACAACTCATCACACGCACTTCACCGCATGCACCTCACCACATGCATTCCATCGTATGCACTTAATTGCATGTATCTCATAACATGCGCCTCATTACATGCACCTCATCACAAGCACCTCATCACAAGCTTCTCATCACAAGCACCTCATGACCTGCACAGGTACCCACTTCTGTGCCAAATTCCTGGACACTGACTGGTCAGTGAAGCATACTACTTCAGGAGTGGCTGCCTGTACCTACCTTTTGTTTCCAGGTTTCAATGGCTTCAAAAGAGTCCCTGTCCACGGTAGAGAATGCCAGCACACACGCCTGGGCACCTGTGAACAATGGACAGCTCACTCAGTCCTTTGCTGCTTGACTCATGTGTTTTGTGTGTCAGCAAGCATGGGTGAGTGTGTGTGTGTGTGCGAGAGAGAGAAAGAGGTGGGGTGGAAAGAGAGAGTAAGTAAGTAACTTGGTTTTTCCGTGAGAGAGATTGAGAATAAATGAACGAACTTCATTTTACATGGGTAGTGGAACAGGTTCTTTTACTGAAAGCCCTTGCCCATGCGTGTCTATGAGACACACACACACACACACACACACACACACATACACACACACACACACACACACACACAGAGAAGCTGCAGCAGCAAAGTGTAAAAAGTTGTAGCAAAGTGTAAAAAGATACAAAGTGAGACTGACATTGAAATACACTTTATTTTAAAAACAACAACAATAAAAACACAACAAAACCAGGCATACTATGGGACGGTTCTTTCCTACCTAAATCCGGCATCTGCACCTTCCCCTTGTGAGGTGACAGTGGCCTGATTTTGACCCCCCCCCCCCCCCCCCTTCCCTCTCCTGTATGTTCCCCTGGTGTTTGGAGGGGACGGGGGCGGGAGGGGGCGGGGTGGGGGTGGTATTGCATGGTAGCACCTCCTCAGCGGGAGCCAAGTGCCCAACACACATCGCTTGTTTGTCCAGCGCGTCTCTAGCTTTTCCCGCCACTTTCGCCCAAACTTCAACCCTCAACAAACCCGTGGGAGAAGAACGGGGTTTACGCCTTCACCCCCCCCCCCCCCCCCCCTCAACCAACATCACCAGCCATCTTTTCATTCTCTTCCTGTGTCTCCGTTCGTTCTTTGTCACACACACACCACACACACACCACACACACACACACACACACACACACACACACACATCAAACAAGCACATGATCAAAAAGATGGTCACACACATACATCCATTCTTCTGCCAATAACAGCTGATCGCTATACTTCTTTTTCAAAGTTTGCTCTGTCTACACTTAGCTCCTCCCCCCTCCCCCCCCCCCCCCTTCCATATCTTATATTTTTCGCGCGCGCGCGCATTTGTGCAGTGTGTGTGTGTGTGTTTGTGTTTGTGTTTGTTTTGAGGGGGAGGGGGGGGGGGGTCCATTCCCCCCGTCACTCCTCTCTCTCTCAAAAACGCGATCTAGCAACAGGATGTAAAGAAATAGTCCTAGGGCCGACTGTGCGCATGCGCAGTGGACGCCCAAAGCGGTGACGTCATCATTCAAAATCTGACCTAATCGGCGAGGTGTTGGGCCAGAAGTCACCAGAGGTGGAGTGCCGGCGTTGGCGGAAGTTGCCCCGACTACTATTGACCCTCCCCCCCCCCCCCACCCCCCGTGAAGGGTGGGCTGCAGGGTGGAAGGGCGGGAGAGTTGGAGCCAAGCGTTGCTAGGAAGAGCTGGGATGAGGGACGGCTAGGCGAGGTGAGAGGGCAAACGACAGTTTGTCAAACACATTAACCTGGGGACTGCCCCATTGCACAACCTCACAGTTGGACTGACTGGGACATGGTGTGACTGACTGGGACACACTGGGACTGACTGGGACACCTTGTGACTGACTGGGACACATTGTGACTGACTGGGACACACTGGGACTGATTGGGACACCTTGTGACTGACTGGGACACACTGGGACTGACTGGAACACATTGTGACTGATTAGGACACACTGGGACTGACTGGGACAATTGTGACTGCCTGGGACACATTGTGACTGACTGGGACACATTGTGACTGCCTGGGACACATTGTGACTGACTGGGACACATTGTGACTGACTGGAAAACAGCACGACTAACAGTTACGCCATATTTCAGTTGCAACAAATTAAAATATGGCGTAACGACTTGAGCCACAGTCTGACAAACAGGACACGGTGCGACTGACAGGGAGACGTGGCCGACTGGGACACGGTTTGACTGACGGGGACACGGTGTGGTTGACTGGGATACCATGTGACTGACTCCTTACCTCTGTAGTAGGCCTTGGTGATGGCGTCAAACTCCTCCTGGCCCGCCGTGTCCCACAGCATGAGTCGGACATCTTCACCCCCCACCCTGAAACACACACCCACAGCATGAGTCGGACATCTTCACCCCCCACCCTGAAACACCCACCCACAGCATGAGTCGGCATCTTCACCCCCCACCCTGAAACACACACCCACAGCATGAGTCGGACATCTTCACCCCCCACCCTGAAACACACACCCACAGCATGAGTCGGGCATCTTCACCCCCCACCCTGAAACACCCACCCACAGCATGAGTCGGACATCTTCACCCCCCACCCTGAAACATACAACCACAGCATGAGTCGGACATCTTCAACCCCCACCCTGAAACACACACCCACAGCATGAGTCGGACATCTTCACCCCCCACCCTGAAACACCCACCCACAGCATGAGTCGGTCATCTTCATCCCCCACCCTGAAACACCCCACACCACACACAGCATGAGTCGGACATCTTCACCCCCCACCCACAGCATGAGTCGGACATCTTCACCCCCCACCCTGAAACACACACCCACAGCATGAGTCGGGCATCTTCACCCCCCACCCTGAAACACCCACCCACAGCATGAGTCGGACATCTTCACCCCCCACCCTGAAACACACACCCATAGCATGAGTCGGACATCTTCACCCCCCACCCTGAAACACACACCCAAGCATGAGTCGGACATCTTCACCCCCCACCCTGAAACACACCCCACAGCATGAGTCGGACATCTTCACCCCCCACCCTGAAACACACACCACAGCATGAGTCGGACATCTTCACCCCCCACCCTGAAACACACACCCACAGCATGAGTCGGACATCTTCACCCCCCACCCTGAAACACACCCACAGCATGAGTCGGACATCTTCACCCCCCCACCATGACCCCCCACGCATGAGTCGGACATCGTCACCTCCCACCCACCCTGAAACACACACCACACACACACACACACACACACACACACACCACACACACACAGCATGAGTCGGACATCGTCACCCACCCCCCCTCCCCCCACACACACACCTGAAACACACACACACACACATCAGCATTGTCGGTCATCTTCATCCACCCCCCACAACCCCGAAACTCCCCACAGCATGAGCTAGTCCCTGCACCCCCACCCTGAAACACCCCCCCCCCCCTGAACACCCCCCCGAACCCCCCCCCCCCCCCCCGAAACACACCCACACAGCAGCTTGGCTCGTCACACAGGCCGGGCACAGCAGGGCGGTGAGAAATCTCTCTGACGCTTGTTACGTGACTGCTGGTCTCTTTCCCTTTCTCTTCGTGCTGACACGCTGTGGCGGCACTGACAAAGTCCCAGCGCAGTCACAACAGCTCTGTCCTTTTTGTTCTTTGAGTGCCGCCTCCTTCTCCCGCGTCAGCGTAATAAGGCAGCCGGCTGATGCTGACGAATGCTCCTCCCCCCCCCCCCCCCCCCCCCGCAATTCCTTACCACAGCTGAGGCTCAAAATTGTTGAATTCTCAATCTAAAGTAAACACGGTGCTTAACGTCCACAGAAACCATAAGGCTTATTAGGGACGGGGAGAAGGAGGGAAGGGGGTATGGAGGTGGGGGAAGAGGGAGATTATATACCTATCGCTACACTGTCACCACCAGAATGACTTCTGCGCTAAGGTGGGCAGCGATGGGAGCCATTTTAGTGTTTCATAATTGTAAGGGACAAAGTCACAAGACTGTGTCCACAGACCACAACTTTTGAAGAGAAAGGAGAGCCGAAGAGGATTCGAACAGAGGTCCCTCTGCTTACCAGCCTAACGCCTTACCGCTAGGCCAAACAGGCTCACTCTCAATCTAAAGCGGTGTCTCAGTTTATAGGCTTTTCTGTCATGCATACACGCACTAACGCGCGCGCGCACACAAACACACGCTCTCTCTCTCTCTCTCTCTCTCTCTCTCTCTCTCTCTCTCTCTCTCTCTCCTCACACACCACACACACACACACACACACACACACACACACACACACACACACACACACACACACACACACACACACACCACACACACACACACACACACACACACACACACACACACACGTCAGACATGCAGTCGCATAACAGGGAACAGCACCGCATCTGAAGCGAAGGCCAAAGCGGGAAGAGGAAAACGGCTTTCGCAACCCAAGTACTTGCCCTTCCTCGGTCGGCCGGGAGCGATTTCCTGCTTAATGCGGGATTTCCTGACGTCACCCTGCACGGAACTGGCGGTGCAAAGCTGGGGAAACGGCCCTGGGTCAAGCGGCTTACGGCCCTGCCTCGGGACGATGGAGACTGAAACACGCCCGGCCCGCCGCTTGGCCCGCCTTAAAGGAACTGGCCTCTCAAAACTGGCTTTGTCCAACGGGTCAAAGAAAAAGTTAAAAGGTAGGTAGTGTTGCTTAATGTCCTCAGATGTCAGTTGACATATTAGGGACAAGCTGAGACCAATGCCGAAGCATGGTTCAATATAGCTTTACGTCCACGGAAACCAGAAGGCTCGTTAGGACGGACAGCCCAGGACGGCCACCTCGACTCACACAGCTCCTGAACTATGAAAAGTTAAAATGAGAGCTGCCTGCTTAAAATGCTCCTTGGATATGTATTCACTTTCTAAGCAAAGTATCGTTAGCGACGGATGGCGATGGACGGCGGGTGCGCGGCTGCAGACAACGAGTGTCCTAGCGCGCCTGTGCTGCACGCAGCGCAGTGTTGATATATCGGGCGCATGACGTTGCGTGCTCACGTCGTTCGAGAACTGAGACCACAGAGGCAGCGGGTAGCCGTTGGCCAGCTGTGACACCTGAAGTGCTCCCGTTGGCCACCTGACACCTGAAGTGCTCCCGTTGGCCACCTGTGACACCTGAAGTGCTCCCGTTGGCCACCTGTGACACCTGACGTGCTCCCGTTGGCCACCTGAAGTGCTCCCGTTGGCCACCTGTGACAGCTGAAGTGCTCCCGTTGGCCACCTGTGACACCTGACGTGCTCCCGTTGGCCACCTGAAGTGCACCCGTTGGCCACCTGTGACACCTGAAGTGCTCCCGTTGGCCACCTGAAGTGCTCCCGTTGGCCACCTGTGACAGCTGAAGTGCTCCCCACAGCCAGTCCCGCTGACCGACCATGTGGAAAGTCGGACTGCAAACTAACAGTCAAATCACTGTGGCTTTTTAAACACATGCAGTATCGAGGTGCTTAGTGAAGCTTGGTTTGTACGATTTACGGGCTAGACATATGGCGAGTCTTTAACAATAATGGTGCGGGGGAGGGTGCGGGGGAGGGGGGGATGGAGGACAGAGAACAACAAGGGCAAGCTGACCTTCAAAGGGAAATCTGTAGATCTACAGATCTGGACGTCACATGAGGGTCGTAGGAAAGAAACAGACAGAGGCACACGCGCGCGCTCACACACAAACAACACACACATGCACGCACGCGCGCGCGCGCACGCACGCACGCACGCACGCACGCACACACACACAACACACACACACACACACACACACACACACACACACACACACACACACACACACACACACACACTACGCAAACACAGGGAGACTTTCCGGCGAGGGGCGATGCCGAGGTCGGCGGGTCAACACAATACCCAGACAGGGCGGCGACGACGTCACCAAGCACAGACCCCCCGGCTCCGTCAACATCCCGTGACGTAATTCTAACTGACGTCCATCACGACCTAGGTCTGCGTCACATCAAATCGTCATCAATCGTCACCCACCACAGACCCCGTCGCTCTACTCACAGCAACGGTCACCCACTCAACGCAACAGTCACCCCACTCAACGCAACAGTTACCCACTCAATGCAACAGTCACCCGCTCAAAACAACAGTCGCCTCACTCAACGCAACAGTCATCCACTCAACGCAACAGTCACCCCACTCAACGCAACAGTCACCCCACTCAACGCAGCAGTCATCCACACAACGCAACAGTTTCCCCGCTCTCACTCAACGCAGCAGTCATCCACTCAACGCAACAGTCACCCCACTCAATGCAACAGTCACCCCACTCAACGCAACAGTTACCCACTCAATGCAACAGTCACCCGCTCAAAACAACAGTCATCCACTCAACGCAGCAGTCATCCACTCAACGCAGCAGTCACCCACTCAACGCAGCAGTCACCCACTCAACGCAGCAGTCACCCACTCAACGCAGCAGTCACCCACTCAACGCAGCAGTCACCCACTCAACGCAGCAGTCACCCACTCAACGCAGCAGTCACCCCATTTAAACAAGAGGTACTTTCCGAGTGCAATCATTCAGCCGTTTCCCTCACACACATTTCCACCCGTAAATAATGCCCCTAAAAAGATTCAAGCAAGCGCCCCCCCCCCTTCCCCCCCCCCGGCGAAGAAAACGACGCAGAGTTTGATTGTGTATGTAAACGTTGAGACCAGCGGCTGCACAAGGCAGGCCAGCCCTGCGGGGCCAGCTCGAGGCGGACCTACAAACAACCTGTATCGCACAAACCGCACTCTTATCACCACAAGATTCCTAATAGGCAGTCTTTTGTTGTCCGGCAACAGCTCTGTGGAGGGCGGGGAGACGGAGGGTGGGGGGGGGGGGGGGGGGGGAGAGACTGAGGCAGACACAAAGACAGAGAGGAAATAAACTTTAACAGCTGAGGTTTTTTGTTACTCTTGTGGAATGGCGTGGATCGAGAAACGCCAGAAAGTAGGGGACTGATGAAGCTCCCCGCGACAGTATATATTCCTAGCATCCACTGTGTGTGTGTGCGGGGAGGGGGGGGGGGCATGGCCAGTCGACGGCCCGTGGACTCTGCTCCGCCCCCCCCCCCCCCCCCCCCCCTTCCAAGTCAATGGCCCTGTGTAGATGCGTCAGCGCCTTCCGTCTCCACGAGCACAGCACTACGCCCCACAACATCAATCTTTCCTCAAAAGGACGAAAGAGGGGCACCGTCAATCAGACCAACAATGGAACTGTTTCAAAGGCGACATTGGGTAAACTTCTGAGACGAGATGGAGCGCATGTGGGCATTCCCGAGGGCGTAGATACCACTTTCACTGGACTGAAGTTGCCACCAACCGTGCAGGTTCAGCTTGTCCGCCAGGCGTGGGCGTGGGCTAAGCGTTGCGCTAAAGACCCGGCCAGAAACAGTCCACTTGTTGCGAGTGGGCCCATCAAGGCCGCCTGATACTCGCATAATCACAACTCGCCACTGATTGCTGGAACCAGTCGGGGCGATTTACTGCGCCGTCGACACTGGAGGAGGATCAGGCGCGCCGACCCCCCCTCCTTACCTCGGCTTACTGTCGCCCCATGGGCACGGGAGGTAAGCCACGAAACCAGAAGAAAGGGAGGTAAGCCACACAATCGGCGAAAGCAGACTGCCATTGTGCTTTTCTGTCATCAGGGTGCTGCCCCGTTTCTGGCGGCTTAGCGGTCAGTGGCTGGTCTTTGCGGCCTCTCGGGACGTGGCAGTGATTGGAAAGGCCGAGAGGGCGCTGTTAACGTTATCGGGGGCCTGTCGGCGTGATGGACTGATGATGAGGTACTTGCTCATAATGCCCGCCACCGGCCCCCCGTGTCAACAGGGAATCAAGGGAGGTAAACAAGCGGATCAAGGGAGTTAAGCTGGACGTGGATTTGATAGACCACCGGACTGTTCTGAAATGGACAGTTGGGCCGGTGCTTGACGGGCAGATCAGCCTGCTTCCACTCAAAGTGGGAACAATGAACAGACCAAGAAAGGGGAACAAGGGCACACATAACGGCCTGCAGCACAGTTCAATGACTGAAACCACGGCGTTGCAAACGGGCCCTACTAGCGGTGTCCGCACAGCACGGAGCCCTATCATCAACGTGCCTCATACCTGGCTGATTGGGCCACCTCGCTCACTGCCCACCTGACACAAATATGCTTAGTTTGGGAAAAACCCATGGCTTTTGCGCTTTCTCACACTTCGGCCCCCACATCTGGAACAATCTTCCCCAAGACATCAGGCATCAAGTCTCTCTTCCTTCAAAGGCAAACTGAAGACATTTCTCTTCTCAGAATATTTCAGTTAAGCAACATTGTCCTTCACCCCTATCAGTCTGTACAGTGTGTGTGTGTGTGTGTGGTGTGTGTGTGTGTGTGTGTGTGTGTGTGTGTGTGTGTGTGTGTGTGCGTGGCGTGCTGCGTGGCTCTCGGTAGCTGCGTTGCTGTCATGTGCGTGCTGTAACTGCTGACATTTTCCACCGCGATGTTTACATGATGTTAATGCCTCAGATGTCAGTTGCTTTGAAGCTGACAAGCCAGATGGTCAGTTAGCTTTCTGACCAAGATCGTTGCTGGACACCAGACGGCACTGTCTCACATCCAAAGTCTCGACGTAGGATGGTGAGGAGTGTTGCTTAATGTCCTCAGATGTCAGTGACATATTAGGGACAAGCTGAGACCAATGCCGAAGCATGGTTCAATATAGCTTTACGTCCACGGAAACCAGAAGGCTCGTTAGGACGGACAGCCCAGGACGGCCACCTCGACTCTCACACAGCTCCTGAACTATGTATCTCGACGTAGGTAGGTAGGTAGTGTTGCTTAATGTCCTCAGATGTCAGTTGACATATTAGGGACAAGCTGAGACCAAAGCCGAAGCATGGTTCAATATAGCTTTACGTCCACGGAAACCAGAAGGCTCGTTAGGACGGACAGCCCAGGACGGCCACCTCGACTCTCACACAGCTCCTGAACTATGATCTCGACGTAGGTAGGTAGGTGGCTTAGTCCAGATGTCAGTTGACATATTAGGACAAGCTGAGACCAACTCAGATGGTTCAATTAGACTTATCCACGGAAACCAGAAAGGCTCGTTGACGACGCCGAGCCCGACTCACACAGTTAACTTCTCGGTAAGGAGTGTGTTGCTTAATCCTCAGATCATTGACTATTGACAGCTGAGACCATGCCAACATGGTTCAAATAGCTTTACGCCACGGAAACCAGAAGGCTCGTTAGGACGGACAGCCCAGGACGGCCACCTCGACTCTCACACAGCTCCTGAACTATGACCTCGACATATATAGGTGTGTTATACTTGTTTAGCGCTTTGAGCCGCAGGGTGGGCACTTTACAAATTTCCATTATTATCATTATTATTTACACGTTGGTAGACTTGCACCTTGAGAAGTAATGTCCAGCCGACGGTGCGGCTCTGTCTATATCAATGTTGAATCAATCTTACTATTCTTAGCATTCCGTTTCGGTGCACGTTATTCTTTCACGTCCACTGCTATTTTCCTTGTTCGACCCACGTTTCCCTTTAAATAGAACAACGAACGACCTGACCTGACTGTAAAGCTTTGAGACAAATGCTAACATTTACTACCACCCCCCCCCCCCCCCCCACCCCAACCTACCCAAAACATTCCCCTTTTAAACGGCAAGATTCCTGGACAGATTGATATCGTGCTCTCCACCCCCAAGTCACAACGGATTCTTTGATCAGTTCCCTTCATCAGGCTGGCGGCGGTCACGTCTTCCCTGGTCAATATTGCCCTTTCATTATCCCCCCCCCCCCCTCCGTCCGTCCCGTCCGCACAGCACACGGATTCCACTATTCTGCCCCCCTCACTGCGGGGCTAAACACTTACGCTATCAGTGTAGCACAGCTCACTGCGGGGCTAAACACTTATGCTATCAGTGAAGCACAGCTCACTGCGGGGCTAAACACTCACTTCCGCTATCAGTGTAGCACAGCTCACTGCGGGGCTAAACACTCACTTCCGCTATCAGTGTAGCACAGCTCACTGCGGGGCTAAACACTCACTTCCGCTATCAGTGTAGCACAGCTCACTGCGGGGCTAAAAACTCACTTCCGCTATCAGTGTAGCACAGCTCACTGCGGGGCTAAACACTTCCGCTATCAGTGTAGCACAGCTCACTGCGGGGCTAAACACTTACGCTATCAGTGTAGCACAGCTCACTGCGGGGCTAAACACTTACGCTATCAGTGTAGCACAGCTCACTGCGGGGCTAAACACTCACTTCCGCTATCAGTGTAGCACAGCTCACTGCGGGGCTAAACACTTACGCTGTCAGTGTAGCACAGCTCACTGCGGGGCTAAACACTCACTTCCGCTATCAGTGTAGCACAGCTCACTGCGGGGCTAAACACTTCCGCTATCAGTGTAGCACAGCTCACTGCGGGGCTAAACACTTACGCTATCAGTGTAGCACTGCTCAACAGGGCCCTAACAGTAAAGTTCTACAGAGCTAAACAGTCACTTCTGCTATCAATGCAGCACGGCTCAATACGGGGCTAAAACAGTGAAGTTCGAAAGACCTACAGAGCTAAACCATGACTTAAGCTACCAACGCAGCCCAGCCTAACGGAGTTAGTGACTTGCTTTTAACGTCGTATCAACCGCCAGGGTCACCTCAGGACAGACACTTGGGTAAGTGAACGAAGGCCGGACACCAAGTGAGCTGTCAAGGCGGCACAGCGCAGTCACAGCGCAGTCACACCGCAGCCAGCGAGTCAGGAACTACGCTCTGAGGCCGGCACCGCCCAATATTTGGTCAAGTCAATAACCATCATTAATCATCCCTCGCTGGGCAATTCGACTAACGAGTTAAAGCTCATTAATTTAAAAACAATATATGTGAAAAGAACATTAAAGCAACGTCAAAATATTTACCATAACTCAATAAACAGACATACTGGATTAAAAAAAATAATCCATAATACAAATTATATTTACATCACAGCAGAAAACATATCCCTCCTGTTCCCCCCCCCCCCCTCCCCGGACACACCCACACAACACACCCACACACACACACACACACACACAACACACACACACACACACACACACACACACACACACACACACACACACACACACACACACACTCTCCTCACCCAACCTATACACAGACACACCACTACTATCATCAACAAGACACGCTCACATGTCTCTGGACCCATACACATCACTCAAACCTAATCAGACAGCTACCCTAGTAAAACCACACAGAATGGTGAAAAACTGGTTCAGAGGGCTGATCTTGCCCTGTTGAGGCGGCGAACTGCAGTGGGAAACAAGAGTTTCCATCTTCTGTTGGTTTTGTGTGCCAGAGATTTGAACCGGCGCCGTTGGGGCAAGCGTTCGGACTACCCACACAGGGCCTGCTCAGGGTCGCTTAAAACAGACTTCACTTTGTGTAAAATCTGCGTGAAACGGGCAAATGAAAGAAAATGTCCAAATGCTCTCAACGAGTTATAAAACAGCTTAAGAATAGTAGGATCAACATCAAAAGCTATGAGCTTCCGCAGCAGATGGAGTCGCTGGTGCCCTTTCTTTGCGATGGCCTCGGACAGCAAATCAGTGACTAAGCTCTCAGTCCGAGGGCAGTACACCCTAGCACTGCAGCAGTCTTTCATCTTCCATGAGGGGTGACTTGGTGTTTTACGCCCAGTCAACCATTACGGTTTCCATGAGGGGTAGCTACAATCATCAGTTCCACCATTCTTCTCTTATCGAAAGGTGGACACGGGATCTTTAACGTACGCAACGATCTTGGCGCGTGCTGAGCACAAGTGCACAAGCGTTGACTCGGAAGAAGGATCCTTCGCCCTGTCTTGACCGGGAATCGAACCCATGGCAGCTGATTTCACATGATTACCAGCACCGCGCGTTAAACCACTGAGCTACGCTTCCCTCCTGTAAGAGCTAAACAATGACTAAACCCAGTACTAAGCTACGCTTCCCTTCCCTAAGAGCTAAACAATGACTGAACCCAGCACTGAGCTACGCTTCCCTCCTGTAAGAGCTAAACAATGACTAAACCCAGTACTAAGCTACGCTTCCCTTCCCTAAGAGCTAAACAATGACTAAACCCAGTACTAAGCTACGCTTCCCTTCCCTAAGAGTTAAACAATGACTGAACCCAGTACTAAGCTACGCTTCCCTTCCCTAAGAGCTAAACAATGACTGAACCCCGTACTGAGCTACGCTCCCCACCCCCTCCCTGTAAGTTAAACAATGACTAATCTAAAGACTGGGTATTTGTGTTGCGCTCGCCATAAATTGCCCCGGAAAATAATACTAGCAGTGTGCGTTACCTTTTGTGTGGCCATACAGCTCACGGATTTGTGCCAAGCGCGGAGACCGTTGAGAGGTACTTGAAGCAGATGGCAGAAAAACACGGGGCCTAAGCGGAACACTCAGCACTGGAGCTGGACCCTGCCCGTGCATTAGCACCTGCGAAGCGGTGTCGGCGCCTCTGACGCCCTGTGTCTACACATGCACGGTTTGTGTCCACAACGGGTAGCTACAGCACAACGAACAGCTGAAGCAGGTACCAGTATTGGGCAGGGTCGCTGGGATCATGTTGCAATTCATCGTCAGGTTTTTAGTGTCGGCGGTGGGATCATGTTGCAATTCAACATCAATCGAGTTATTGTGTCGGTGGCGGGATGATGTTGCAATTCAACATCAATCAGGTTATTGTGTCGGTGGCGGGATGATGTTGCAATTCAACATCAATCAGGTTTCAGTGTCGGTGCCCACCACCCGGTCTCCAGAACCGATGACCCCGGCAACAAGACCTCCTACACCCACAGACTTCGTAGTGCAGTCGATGGCCGTGGGGTTTTGTTCTGGTTTTGTTCGTTAGTTTGCTTTTCAGTTTAAATGTTGCACAGGTGATGCGCATGGGTGGAAATCGGGAAATGTTTCTGGCAGTTGCAACACACACACACACACACACACACACACACACACACACACACACGCACACCACACACACACACACACACACACGCACACACACACACTATATTCGCACACTTTTTCCCCTGAAGCAGCTTGATGCCGCTCACCGACCTGTAGTTCTTGATGAAGATGCACTGCAGCAGCTCACCCCCACCCCCACCCCGCATCCACCCTTCTTCCGCACACGGGTGAAGCATACTTAATCTGCATCTAGATGAAGGCGACGCCTGCTCCCAGGTGAGGATGCCCCCCCCCTCCCCCCCACCCCCCACACACACACCCGCCCCAACACACACAAACAAACGTTACTCAGCCTGCCTCTCTTGGACGTCGACCGCAATGGTGTTCTTCAAGTTCCTGTACTCCTCAGTGAAGTTACACTTGCAGTACCCGCCCCCCCCCCCCCCCCCATCTCCACGCACCTCAAATACCCTCCCCCCCCCCCCTTCCCACACATACTTGTTTGGCGAGAAGAAAAAGAGCACTCACTCAATCTGCCTCTCGAGGAAGTCGACGCCGATGGTCTTCTTGTAGTCCTTGGTGAAGATGCCCTTGCAGTAGCGCTGGATCATGGAGGACTTGCCAACGGCGCCGTTTCCCACCACCACCACCTTGACCGCCACCTCCACCTCCTCCTCACGCATCTCCCCCATCCCCGGAACCACGTGCAGTCGGCACGCGCCGCATGGAACACGGGGAGGATGCTGACACTGGGGCCCGCCTCGTGCTCACTCAGCAGGAAGCTGGTGTGTCTCCTGGCGGTCTGTCACACGGCTGGCCTGGCCACCTCCTTCACCCACTGGTCACTGCTGGCCTGGCCACCTCCTTCACCCACTGGTCACTGCTGGCCTGGCCACCTCCTTCACCCACTGGTCACTGCTGGCCTGGCCACCTCCTTCACCCACTGGTCACTGCTGGCCTGGCCACCTCCTTCACCCACTGGTCACTGCTGGCCTGGCCACCTCCTTCACCCACTGGTCACTGCTGGCCTGGCCACCTCCTTCACCCACTGGTCACGGCTGGTACGCTGAGTTTTCTCTGGCGACAAGGTTCACACTTCTTCTTTTTTCTTTTTATTCTGACTTAAACCTTTCGTTCGATGAGGAGAGAAAACGAATCTTTTCTTCGCTGCTTGAAGAGCGAGGCCAAGACTGAACCGTTTTCTTTCCGAGTCTCTGGTGGATCAGTTCACAGTAACGTTGCCGCCTCTCCTCTAACCAGTGGGAGCCAGTGGCCAGTAGAAAAACCTGATGATGAATTTCTCGGTATTGAAAGTAATGATGTCGCACGGCGGCACTCGCTCCGCTGGTCTCACCTGCCGCTCTCCTCCTGTGTGCCAGCCACCGCACCCTCTTGGCGTCACAGTCACGACCCGACAGGGACACGGGTCAGTCTCCACACAGCCACGTTGTCCGGGCCGGTCCAAGTCTGGACAGTCCGCCGGCTGGATTTACAGCCTGTGACCTTTCACCGCCACACGCAGGACGACGTCCACGCGCTTTGATCGTCCGCACCGGTCCGCACCGGTCACACACCGCAGAACGCGACCTGTCCAACAACGCGAGATCTGTCTGCTTGTCGACCGCTGCGTTCAGCCAAGCGTGACGTCTAGGCTCCCACCGCTGATGGTCCCGTTTCTGTGTCGCACACTTCTGCCTCGCCGTCGGCTCAGCCCGCTGACGAATGAGCTTGCAATGAACAGCGGTACTGCTTCTCACCTGCTGATAACGTCAACCCGATGCCTCGCATGGCTAACCACGTGCAACAGGTTCTGGGATTAACTCCGAGGCACTGTCAGCGTGGCGTTGTAATTCCTCCCACGTTCCCGTCTGACGTCATCGTCTTGTCACCTCTTTCGCCGCTTTGACCGGGCCGGGTTGGGTCAAGAGAGCTGCGTCACCTGAAAAGAGAGAAGAGACACTTCAGCAATATGCTGCAGAAAGTACGTTGCGCCGAAGCTGTTGACAGCAGTCTTTGTCCCGTCCGGAGTGAGGTCAACAAGCCCTGCTCCTCGTCCACTTCCTCACTGCTCCACTTCCTCACTGCTGCTGCTTCAGCCCGCGGGGCTTTCATTCGTGTGCCTGACTCCATTCCACCAACAAGCTGACTCCATTCCACCAACAAGCTGACTGCAGGAAGTGATACCACCAGCTGACTCATTCCACCAACAAGCTGATACTGATCCTCTCCTGGCACCAGTCATGCACAGCAACGTTACGGGTCACGGCTGCGCGCGCGCGCACACACACACACACACACACACACACATACACTCACACACACACACACACACACACACACACACACACACACACACACACACAGTCTACTGAGTTTTCCCTGTGGAATAAACTTACCGCTTCTCACAAAATCCTTGATTAATCTTCTTTTTTTAATGCTCTTTCTCTCTCTCTCTCTCTGATGTGACCTACGATTTAACCCCCCCTCCCCCCCCCACCCCCCTCCCCCTAGCTGTCGGAATTCTTCTAATGCTGCTTTACGCCCACAGAGACCAGAAGGACCGTTAGGGACGGTACATGAATTCACTTCGTAATGCTGTACATATACACGTAGTCAAGTGTACACGTAGTCCAGTTTCGCGGTCAGACTTTGTCGTTCCACCAGAGCACGACGTGTGACCGACCTCTCCCTGTTTTTCCTCCATGGCCTGCGCGGCGTCCATAGCGTGTGAAGGGGGAAGAGGGGAAGTAAGTAACTTGGGGTTTTACGCCCAGGTAGGTAGTGATGCTTAATGTCCTCGGATGTCGGTTGACATATTAGGGACAAGCTGAGACCAGTGCCGAAGCATGGTTCAATATGGCTTTACGTCCACGGAAACCAGAAGGCTCGTTAGGACGGACAGCCCAGGACGGCCACCTCGACTCTCACACAGCTCCTGAACTATGATTTTACGCCCAGTCAACCGTTACAGTTATATCAGGGCGATGGGGAAGAGGGGGAAGGGGGAGATGGTTGGGGGGCAGTCACGGGTGTCAGACACTAGGCACAGGTTTCTGGGTGAACAGTCTGTGCCGGACACTTCGCTCATCACGTGCACGTGTGCATCGTGCAGTGTGGCGTGGTGCAGCTGTCAGTGGAACAGCACGGGGTAGGCCATGGCCGTACACATGGGGTGAGCTGCTGACCACAGACGCATGCAAGCTAGCCATTTCACTTGGGACAGCAGCCTGGGCAAGAGGCGTGGACCGTCCGGCCACAGAGCGCTTTGGCCGCAGACACTACACTGTAAGGCCCTGCCTGCATTGTCCCTCAAGCCTTCATTCAGTGCACGGTCTGAATGTTTAGTACAAGGCCCTGCCTGCATTGTCCCTCAAGCCTTCAGTACACGGTCTGAATGTTTAGTACAAGGCCCTGCCTGCATTGTCCCTCAAGCCTTCAGTACACGGTCTGAATGTTTAGTACAATGCCCTGCCTGCATTGTCCCTCAAGCCTTCAGTACAGGGTCTAAATGTTTAATACAAGGCCCCGCCTGCACTGTCCCTCATTGTCCCTCAAGCCTTCAGTACACGGTCTGAATGTTTAGTACAATGCCCTGCCCGCACTGTCCCTCATTGTCCCTCAAGCCTTCAGTACAGGGTCTGAATGTTTAGTACAAGGCATTCACAGTAAAACATTCAGCACATGGTGTGAACGTTTTGTACACGGCCCTGCCTACATCGCCCCTAAAGCATTCAGTACACGGTGTGGATGTTTAGTACATATACAAGGCCCTGCCTATATTGCCCCTAAAACATTCAGCACATGGTGTAAACGTTCAGTACAAGGCCCTGTTTACATCGCCCCTAAAGCACTGAGTACACGGTGTGGATATTTAGTACAAGGCCCTGCCTACACCGCCCCTAAAGCACTGAGTACACGGTGTGGATGTTTAGTACAAGGCCCTGCCTCTATCGTCCCTAAAGCACTGAGTACACGTTGTGGATGTTTAGTACAAGGCCCTGCCGCTATCGTCCCTAAAGCACTGTGTACACGTTGTGGATGTTTAGTACAAGGCCCTGCCTCTATCGCCCCTAAAGCACTGAGTACACGGTGTGGATGTTTAGTACAAGGCGCTGCCTACATCGCCCCTAAAGCATTCAGCACACGGTGTGGATGTTTAGTACAAGACCCTGCCTCTATCGCCCCTAAAGCACCGAGTACACGGTGTGGATGTTTAGTACAAGACCCTGCCTCTATCGCCCCTAAAGCATTCAGCACACGGTGTGGATGTTTAGTACAAGGCCCTGCCTCTATCGCCCCTAAAGCCCCTGAGTACACGGTGTGGATGTTTAGTACAAGGCCCTGCCCCTATCGCCCCTAAAGCATTCAGCACACGGTGTGGATGTTTAGTACAAGACCCTGCCTCTATCGCCCCTAAAGCACCGAGTACACGGTGTGGATGTTTAGTACAAGACCCTGCCCCTATCGCCCCTAAAGCACCGAGTACACGGTGTGGATGTTTAGTACAAGGCCCTGCCTCTATCGCCCCTAAAGCATTCAGCACACGGTGCAGATGTGCACAACGAGCCCTGCCTACATCGCTGGGTATAAGGGCATGTCCCGATCGGCTGCAGGGAGCACGCCGACAGGTGGCCGCTGATCCTTGTTTGCAGAGGACATAACGGCCAAACAGCGTCTCACTGCAGCCAGTCGTGAGCAAAGTTCAGTCATGTTCTCCTCCGACACACACACAATATCCAAAGCCCCCTCCCCCAACTTTCTTTCTCGAAAAAAGGGCCAGTGTTGTCTGTGTCAAGCGCAAACTGATTTCCAACCATCCATCCCAAACCAGACCGTGTTTGCAGGCTAAATGGTGCCGCGGCCAGTGTCCTTTTCCCTATGATCATATTGCCAATCAACGGTTTGTTTGTCAAAAGTCCAAATCTGAATCACAGACGTCCCATTCTGGGGTCTGCCCAAACTAGTATACGGGATCGGCCGAGTTTAAGACGAGGAACTAGTTACGATGTGTGTGTGTGGTGTGTGTGTGTGTGTGTTGTGTGTGTGTGTGTGTGTGTGTGTGTGTGTGTGGTGTGTGTGTGTGTGTGTGTGTGTGTGTGTGTGTGTGTGTGTTTGTGTTGTGTGTTTTTGGGTTGTGTGATGTGTGTGTGTGTGTGTGGTGTGTGTGTTGTGTGTGTGTTGTGTGTGTGTGTGTGTGTGTGTGTGTGTGTGTGTGTGTGTGTGTGTTATGGGCGAGCGTTCGACTGTACGTTTGTGCGTGCGTGCATGCGTGTGTGTGTGTGTGTGTGTGTTCTGTTGCAACTGACATACAAATTCCGTGGTCCACTATTTGTTATACTTGGCCCACTGGTCAGCACTGGTCAAGCCTTTGGTCAAACAAGGAACCCCGTTATACCCAGTCCCCTTCACACATCAAGTGACGTGTGCTGCGAACTGTATGACTTTGTTATCTCATGAACAGCTTCAGACTTTTACTTCTTATCGGATGAACAGTATCAGACTTTTACTTGTCATCTGATGAACTGTTTCAGACTTTTATTTGTCATGTGGTCAGCAAATATATTTCCGACTGAAACATGAACTGCCCCTACCTGGATAATTTACAACTGTCTTGTTTAATTTACAGATACATTCAACTATCCAAGTATATGTAGATTACTAATGCAAAAAGTAGAACCAGCTGCAATAGTAAAATACATGCATAAATAGCTGTGTGCATCTGTTACAGGCCTAAAGCAAAAACAAACCCCAAAAGTGTGTGTGGGGGATGGGGGGTGGGGGGGGGGGGGGGGTGGGGGGGGGAGGGGGGGAGAGGGAGGACTCGAACTCGAAAACTTTATTTGACAAGGACTGTAGTTTAGGTTTAGTCAAAAACCTGTCTAACAACTAGTCTTTGCTAAGCTACTGATGAGTAAATATAAAATTACAGGTATCATTTATATACATACAGGCATGAATCAATGAATGAAACGTTAAAAGAGAGAGAGAGAGAGAGAGAGAGAGAGAGAGAGAGAGAGAGAGAGAGAGAGAGAGAGAGAGAGAGAGAGAGAGAGAGAGAATGTCTGTCACTGTGTGTGTGTGTGTGTGTGTGTGTGTGTGTGTGTGTGTGTGTGTGTTGTGTGTATTTATCAACTTTGGAAAGTCGCGAAAACATATGTGTTAGCTTTTTGTTAAATTGATGATAACGTTTTCCATCTCGATGTACCTTATGTGTGTTATATTGGACTTGTTCAGCTGTTTGAGCCGCAGGGTAGGCGCTTTACAAACGTCCATTATCACTATTATCATTATGTCCGTGAACGCTGCCTTTTTGTGTCTGCATGGCATTCTGTGTGTGTGACGTCATGAATAAGGCCCGCGGGTGTGGCAGAAGTGTATAATTATTGCGTCATGATCCAGCCCCCCCTCCCCTTCTGCTCTTCATTGGTCAAGAGCGACCAGCATGGCCGTGGCCCGTGGAGCTCCAAGCCCAAACTGCACTGTGTAACATGAATGTTGTTGATGGAACAAAGGTAGGAAGCGCTCAGATGGAAACTCCTGCACACTGGCTACGTTTTCAGGCCAACTTGCGTCTCTGTGTGTGTCTCTGTGTGTCTCTCTGTCTCTCTCTTCGTTCATGTCAACAGGGCCCTTGATGCTTCTTGCCGTGGTGTTCCCTTTAACTGGTCTGTAATGGTTCAGGCCCAAAAGGAGCCCGTGAAGATAGGAAATAAGATTAACAACCGACAATAACAAGAGGAAAAGTGGCAATTTTAACCGCTAATAACAAGAGGAAAAGTGGCAATCTCTCTGTGGGTCACTTGTGGACGGTCACAGTACGGGGAAGTGGTCAGCTGTCCGGAGATACAATGGACCCGTGTTGTCCAGGCAGGTCGGCCTGTTTGTCTGTGGTCTGACAGTGACACGCTGACCTATCAATCTCCAGTCATCTTTAGATCCTCGCCCGCAACAACACAATCAGTCCACGGGCTTGTCCACAGTGTTTGGTAAACACGGTTCTCATCAGAGCGTGACTGGTCACGTTTCTTGTCTACTGCTGTGCTGACAAACTGACCGAACTGGTCAGACATATAATTATATTCAAGCACACACACACACAAAGGATGGCGCGCGCATGTGTGTGTGTGTGTGTGTGTGAGCGAGAGAGAGAGGAGAGACAGGGCGGAAGGGGGGGGGGGGGGGGGGGGGGGAGGGAGGAGAGAAAGAGAGGGATGAAAATAGATCAATTCTTATTTGACTGTTTCCTGGTCAGTCAGCTGTGACTGACGATGACGTGTCCCAAAAGACGGCCGCCTAGGACCCCAGCACCGCTTTATCCCATGATTCACACGCCCAGCCAGCCTTCACCACTCAACGGTCCACACTGGCAATAAGCTTTCACCACGAATCATCCCCATTTTTATCTTTCACCACTCTAAGTGACTCAACAGCGAACTCTCGCCAACTCCAAGAAATTCGCCTTAACAATGTCCTGTGAGTAATTTAACACCATAAATGATCCACATTCACACCTCTCTAAACGATGCATAGTTACAGTGAACTTTCACCGCTAAAACGACCCACACTGACAAAAGCAGCTTTTGCCGATCTTTCTGTGAACTTTCACCGCTAAAACGACCCTGACACACTCACACTGATCTTTTGCCGCTCAAAACCATCTGATTGAGAGTGAACGTTAACCACTCTAAACCATCCACACTGAGAGTGAACGTTTACCGCTCTAAACCACCTGCATTCAGAGCGAACTTTCACCACTCTAAACCATCCACAATGAGAGTGAACTTTCACCACTCTAAACCATCCACAATGAGAGTGAACTTTCACCACTCTAAACCATCCACATTCAGAGTGAACTTTCACCACTCTAAACCATCCACATAGAGAGTGAACTTTCACCACTCTAAACCATCCACACGGAGAGTGAACTTTCACCACTCTAAACCATCCACACTGAGAGTGAACTTTCACCACTGTAAACCATCCACACTGAGAGTGAACTTTCACCACTTTAAACCATCCACATTCAAAGTGAACGTTCACCACTCTAAACCATCCGCATTGACAGAGAACTTTCACCACTCTAAACCATCCACATTCAGAGCGAACTTTCACCATTGTAAACCATCCGCATTGACAGAGAACTTTCACCACTCTAAACCATCCACATTCAGAGCGAACTTTCACCATTCTAAACCATCCGTATTAACAGAGAACTTTCACCACTCTAAACCATCCACCTTCAGAGCGAACTTTCACCATTCTAAACCATCCGTATTAACAGAGAACTTTCACCACTCTAAACCATCCACACTCAGGGGGAACTTTTACCGCTTTAGATGATACACTAGGAGAGTGAACTTTCACAGATCTAAACGACCCACAGTCACAGATAACTTCACCCCTCTAAACGACCCACAGTCACAGATAACTTCACACCTCTAAACGACCCACAGTCACAGATAACTTCACACCTCTAAACGACCCACAGTCACAGATAACTTCACACCTCTAAACGACCCACAGTCACAGATAACTTCACACCTCTAAACGACCCACAGTCACAGATAACTTCACCACTCTAAACGATCCACACAGATAATTTCTCCAAACTATCCACACTCACAGATAATTTCTCTCAACGATCCACAGCCTACACAGTCACAGATAATTTCTCCAAACGATCCACACTCACAGATAATTTCTCTAAACGATCCACAGCCTAAACGATCCACAGTCACAGATAATTTCTCCAAACGATCCACACTGACAGATAATTTTTCTAAACGATCCACAGTCACAGTGAACCTTCGGCGCTTTAGATGATGCACACCGTCACCGGACTTTTCGATCCACTGTAACACTGAAGTTACACGGCCGTAACCGACCCACACTGACAGCGGCCATTCAGCACTTTAAAGGAATCCACAGTGAACAGTTAGCCCTCGCAACCTCCTCCTCCGTCTTCCCCTTGTGCGCGTAACCATTCCTTCACTGACGCCATGGTGTGTACACAACGCAGCCTGCTTCGCTAAACGCCGGGGTCACACACACACACACACACACCCACACACATACCATCACAGCGTTTCACACACACACACACACACACACACCATCACAGCGTTTCACACACACACACACACCATCACACCGTTTCACACACTCACACATACCATCACAGCGTTTCACACACACACACCATCACACCGTTTCACACGCTCAAACATACCATCAAACCGTTTCACACACACACACACCACAGTAGCTGTGTCCCTCACACACACGGCCTGACTCCCTCGTCCTGAGACGACCCTGTGCGGTTGACAGGACGCTGAAATCCAACTGCAAGCCCTCAGTCCCTCACTCTGCCCGGCTAAAGCCGCCGTCACCCTGTGGGACACTCTTAAAGCTACCGTCACCCTGTGGGACACTCTTAAAGCTGCCGTCACCCTGTGGGACACTCTTACAGCTACCGTCTCCCTGTGGGACACTCTTAAAGCTGCCGTCACCCTGTGGGACACTCTTAAAGCTGCCGTCACCCTGTGGGACACTCTTAAAGCTACCGTCACCCTGTGGGACACTCTTAAAGCTACCGTCACCCTGTGGGACACTCTTAAAGCTACCGTCACCCTGTGGGACACTCTTAAAGCTACCACCACCCTGTGGGACACTCTTCGCCGCGACGTTGGCACCGCATTTCCAGGCCTGCACACAGTACTAGCAATGAGGCACGTCAGCACTATCACCCAATCTCTGACTCGCTCTGAAAAATACCTGCGTCCAAGGCACGCTGGAAAAGGACAGCAGAATGCTCTACGGCAGGAAGCTGACTGCGACACAACTATAGCAGTCGATGACCCCCCCCCCCCCCCCCCCCCCCGACACACACACACAATTTACCCACATTACAGCGGCAAGGCACCGTCATTGTTACAGTCAGCCAGCCCCCAGCAACACCCCCCACATCGAGACCATCGCTCACGTACGCTCTGTTTTTTTTCCTTTTCTTTTTTCCCCACCTCTCTTCTTCTTCTTCATTTTTTTTTATTTTTTTTTTTTAAAGCCCGTACATGTCTCAGTTCACAGTAACCTCTCCGATGAGACCAACCTCCTTCCCGCCGGTTCTCCGCTGTGAGAGGTAGGTAGGTAGGTAGTGTTGCTTAATGTCCTCAGATGTCAGTTGACATATTAGGGACAAGCTGAGACCAAAGCCGAAGCATGGTTCAGTATAGCTTTACGTCCACGGAAACCAGAAGGCTCGTTAGGACGGACAGCCCAGGACGGCCACCTCGACTCTCACACAGCTCCTGAACTACGACCGCTATGAGAAGTAAGTAAACATGGTGCTTAACGTCCACAGAAACCGTAAGGCTTATTATGGACGGGGAGAAGGGGGAAGGGGGTATGGAGGTGGGGGGAGAGGGAGATTATATACCTATCGCTACACTGTCACCACCAGAATGATTCCTGCATTAAGATGGGCAGCGATGAGAGCCATTTTAATGTTTCAGTAGGAAGTGATGGACAAAGTCACAAGACAGTGTCCACAAACCACAACCTTTTTGAAGAGAAAGGAGAGCCGAAGCGGTATTGAACCGAGGTCCTTCCGCTTACCAGCCTAACGCCTTACCGCTAGGCCAAACCGGCTCACGCCGCTATGAGAAGTTTGTTCTTGGGTTTTAAATGGGTACAAATCACACTGCTGTTTGGAAGAGTCCAATTTGGACGTGGGGGTGTACCACACTGCTCCTCGCAGTTGGAAGAGTCCAATTTGGACGTTTGGGTAAGAATGGAAATTAACAGCTAAAGAAGAGAGCACGACCCAGACCCACGTGTCGGGGACACGGCACCTTTAAGCCCGGGCTGACCTGAGCACGTGAAGCACGGAGAGAGGTGAGAACCACGACCCAGACCCACGTGTCGGGGACACGGCACCTTTAAGCCCGGGCTGACCTGAGCACGTGAAGCACGGCGAGAGGTGAGAACCACGACCCAGACCCACGTGTCGGGGACACGGCACCTTTAAGCTCGGGCTGACCTGAGCACGTGAAGCACGGCGAGAGGCCGGCGAACGGGAGGTTGACACAGGCTTAGCACCACCGCTGCCCTGCCGACGACGCGCCGACACAACCAGCGCTGCTCCGTCCGCAGTGCAGACTCCATGGGTGTCGCCTTGACCTCGTTACCGCTCTCCGCGCCTGCATCCGCAGGGCCTATTCTCACCTGTCTCCCGGTAATTGGTGCGGGGCATCCACACACACACGCTCATTAGCGAGGCGTGCTCACAGAACTCGACACGGAGATCGCGCACCTCCACCTTTCCCCTCGTCACGTGGTCATGCTCCGCCCCCCCCCCCACCCGTGTTGAGCACCGTCCCCACCCCCCCCCCCCCCCAGTACACTGTGTACAGCCACACTTCAGGCGTGCACTGCTGGGTGGGCTACGTCCTCACGTCATGGGGCCATGGAAACAGGCGGGTAGCCGATGCTTGGAGTGTGGCCAGCTTAGGCCAGTGTCGTTTCCGTCCCATTTAATGACTCTCTCTCTCTCTCTCTCCTCACAACACACACACAAACGTGCGAGCGTATAGTAGCAGGGGGGGGGGGGGGGGGGGGGTAGGGAGGGGGAGAGGAGAGAGTGGAGAGAGAGGAGAGAGAGAGAACTCTAACTCGAAAACTATTTTCCAAGGATTGTAGTTTAGGTTCATTTAGACCTGTCTAACAACTAGTCCTTGCTAAACTACTGAATAAGTGAACAACGGAGAAACAATTATATGAAGAGAGAGAGAGAGAGAGAGAGAGAGAGAGAGAGAGAGAGAGAGAGAGAGAGAGAAAGAAACATGAGAGGAGGGAGAAGGAGAGGAGAGAGAGAGAGAGAGAGAGAGAGAGAGAGAGAGAGAGAGAGAGAGGGCAGGCTGACAGACAGGCTGGCAGACAGACAGACAATGTATTCGTAACAGTTGAATGAATACGCCAAGGCTCAGCTTTAGACGGAACAGGTCCGTTACTTCGCCATGTTAACGGGTTAGTGTAACGTACACACGATGGTTTGTTTTTACACTGACCACTCGGTGACTGACTGACCATCCGGAACAAGGCTGTTGCTCGGACCGTACTGGCACACAAACCGGCCCGCTTCAACCCGACTGTACAAACAGCGTGCAAAGGATTCTCTCCTCCCTGATTCACAACGACAAGACAGGCTAGCGCTGCTCTTGCGGCGGCTGCAGACTTGCCCAGCTAAGGCGACCCCAAGTTCCGTAAGGGACTAACTATGTGAAAAATGTGAAGAAAAAAGGAAATAACAAAAAACCTGCTTGCTGAGTCTGGTTCTCCGTTTAGCACTGTGCGCCGTCCGTCATGTTGGGGCCGACAGGTTTATGCGGTTTGACTGCCACGTGACCCGAGTCTCGCGCACGGTCGCCAAGTGCGTCCTCCGGTCGCCCGAGGGGACAGTTCACGTGCTGGTGATTGGCGGTCTCTATCCTCTTCACTACATCATTCTACCCTCGTGAAACAGGGCCGCATTCCTGGTGAAGCCCTGACGCTGACCTCACAAGGACACTCCCGAGCCCACGGAAAGACCCCCCCCCCCCCCACTCCACACCCCGCCTTCCGACACCCACACCCCACACCCCGCCTTCCCCAGCCGGCGGCAGCCAGCCAGCACACAAGTGGAGGATTCTGCGCTTCGCTTGTGGGATCGTTACTCGAGACCACTCACAGCACCTTCAGTGACGACACGAAAACGGGTTAAACAGACCCACTTATTTATTCATACCGAAGGAAGAAAAGGTGGGAAGAGGGGAGGGGGGGGGGGGGGGGGGGGGGGGGGGGGGACAAATCGGTTTTTATCTGACTGATTTCTCGGTTCACCGACCGTTGAATCAAAGCTGACTACCTCCAGGTCCCGGCACTGACATCTTGTCACACACACAGCTGCCAGCCTGACATGGGAGGTAGACCATGTCGTCCACAATTAACGATGATGTCAACACCGGCTCGTGTTTTTTAACCTCTGCTTACGTCATTCTGACGTCCTCTGGTAAAGGGTAAAGACATGGACCACATCCACAAAGGTAAAGGCGGGGGTGGAGGGGGGGGGGGGGGGGGGGGGGGGTGGGGGGGGGGGGGGGGTGGGGGGGCTTCATTGCCTGACGCTGAACTGGCAATAAGTAAACACGGTGCTTAACGTCCACAGAAACCACTGAAGTGGCACTACCCGAAAGGTGGGCAGCAGAGTAGGAATGACCGATCTGATGGTAAGGCCACTAGACAGCACAGGCAGAGTGTAAGTAAGTAAGTAAACATGGTGCTTAACGTCCACATAAACCGTACGGCTTATTAGGGACGGGGAGAATGGGGGAAAGGGGTATGGAGGTGGGGGGAGAAGGAGATTATATACCTATCGCTACACTGTCACCACCAGAATGACTTCTGCATTAAGATGGGCAGCGATGAGAGCCATTTTAATGTTTCAGTAGGAAGTGCCGGACAAAGTCACAAGACAGTGTCCACAAACCACAACCTTTTTTTGAAGAGAAAGGAGAGCCGAAGCGGTATCGAACCGAGGTCCTTCCGCTTACCAGCCTAACGCCTTACCGCTAGTTCAAACCGGCTCACGGGGAGCAGTGTCCGTGAACCACGCACATGTAGCATGGCGCACCTCCGAGCTCAGGAGCCGTGTGAAAGTGGAGGTGAACGTCCTGGGCTCCCCGTCCCCAACAGTCCCTGGGTCTCTGTGGACGCAAAGCGACACTGAACTGAAGCAGGGCACACGCCAAGCCGCGCTTTCCGGAACCGTCCCACAAAGGAGGAAGGCTGTCGTAAAACCGACGCTGGGAGTCTGGTGGCGATGAAACCAGTGAAGCGAAGCCACGACTGGCACGTGCAGCCAGCAGCAGTCGGGTGGGCGGCGCACAGAGCTGCACTCAGATCTGAACAACGTGGGGGCTCCTCGCCGGCCGGGCGACAGACCGCCGCCAGACCTAATCGATCATTGACTGGCTACGGCTCGTAACGTTCCACTTCCTGTCAATGGAGCAGCGCCGACGGCTGGCGGTTAGGCTGTCATAAACCTCCACAGCGTATGCACAGAGACATGAACCGCCACAGTGTATACACAGACACATGAACAGCCTCAGTGTATACACAGACACATGAACCTCCAGTGTATACACAGACACATGAACCTCCACAGTGTATACACAGACACATGAACAGCCTCAGTGTATACACAGACACATGAACCTCCAGTGTATACACAGAACATGAACCTCCACAGTGTATACACAGACACATGAACAGCCTCAGTGTATACACAGAGACATGAACCTCCACAGTGTATACACAGACACATGAACGGCCTCAGTGTATACACAGAGACGTGAACGGCCTCAGTGTATACACAGAGACATGACCCTCCCCAGTGTATACACAGACATATGAATACCCACAGTGTATACACAGAGACATGAACCTCCACACTGTATACACAGAGACATGAACGTCCACAGTGTATACACAGACATGAACGTCCACAGTGTATACACAGAGACATGCACAGCCATACTGTATACACAGACATGAACGTCCATAGTGTATACACAGAGACATGAACGTCCATAGTGTATACACTGAGACATGAACGTCCACAGTGTATACACAGAGACATGAACGTCCACAGTGTATACACAGAGACATGAACGTCCACAGTGTATACACAGAGACGTGAACGTCCACAGTGTATACACAGAGACAATAACACACTGCTCGCTGCACCAGTTCTGGTATACACAACAACCAGACGGGAGTGTTTTGTCATCAGCCCCCACAGTGTACGCACAACAAGGAAGAGAAAAACGGGATTTTATATTTTTCAGGCAGGGACTTCCTGAAGGACGCTCCACAGAGAGAGAGAGAGAGAGAGAGAGAGAGAGAGAGAGAGAGAGAGAGAGAGAACTCGAACTCGAAAACTATATTTTCCAAGGATTGTAGTTTAGGTTCAGAGAGAGAGACAGACAGACAGACAGACAGACAGACACTCCTAGAATGTTTCATTTTATACTTTATTTTTAAGTATCTTTAATGAGTGAGTTCACAGATACTTTTTATGCCTTTGGTTACGATCACTCAGGCGCCATCTTGGCAGGACCGCAGCTTCCCAGTTTCAAGGGCAGAAAACCCTCGTCTCATTAAAGGTGCGACACAGCCCGCAGTCAGGCAAAATAATCACCTGTCTCTTACCTCGGGCCTGAGGGCACTGATCACTCACACTCAACTCGTCGTGTGATACAAGACCAAAATAGACCCTGTTAATGTGACCTGTGAACCGATACGCCTCCCTGGGTCCCTGTCTCACAACGCCCAAACCCAGAGCCGTGGCGAGGCTGCAGCTGGGACTCAACGGGATGCACAACGACGCACTCCTTGGCCAGTGGCTGTGACGGGACGGGAGGAGCGGGACGGTTGGGCCTCTCTCTCTTCTCCCTCATATAACCGTACTGACTGACTGGGCGTTAAAACAACTTTAAAAAAACAAAAAACTCTCTCTCTCTCTTCGCCCTCATATAACCGTACTAGCTGACTCCGTTAAAAAAAGTCCTCCCCCCCCCTCTACTCTCTCTCTCTCTCTACACACACTACTCACATCCTCTCATCTATTTCTAATCTCTTATATATATATATATATATATATATAATGGGTTTTGAGTCAGGAGTTCAATACTTGTGAACTCTCTCTCTGTCTCTCTCTATATGCGCACTTACTCGAAAAGAAAACGAGAGAGAGACAGACAGACAGACAGACAGACAGAGAGAGCGTTCACAAGTACTGAATTCTTGACTCAAACTTCATAAAGACCATGCTTATCATTGTACAACCCCATTGTGACACCCCAGTAGAAGTTTACGGCCACGGACTTCCAAAGGTTCCAGCACTAGGCTTGCGTGGCCAAAACAGACGGGAGTAGCCGCAGCGTGAGTGGCAACAGTCGAAACAATGCAGCAACACACCGCCGACCCGTGCACAACGGTAGGCAGCCAGGTGAGGAGGAACTAAGCCTATAATCCCACAACAAAACCAGCCCCAGCCTGCCACCAACCACAGGCCAGGCCAGCAGACAGGCTGCTCTTCGCCAGTGGACAGGCTGCTGTTCGTTAGTGGACAGGCCAGTGGACAGGCTGCTGTTCGCCAGTGGACATGCTGCTGTTCGCCAATGGACAGGCTGTTGTTCGCCAGGGGACAGGCTGTTGTTCGCCAGTGGACAGGCTGCTCGCCAATGACCAGGTTGTTCGCCAGTGGACAGGACAGGTTGTTCGCCAGTAACCAGATTCTTCAGGTTGTTCGCCAGTGACCAGGTTGTTCAGGTTGATCGCCAGTGACCAGGATGTTCGCCAACGGCCCAACTATTTGTCTGGTGTGTCCATGGCATGTACAGCAGGAAGGTGGACAAAATGATCACGTGGTTTGCCTGCTGGTCGTGAGTGGTTGAGAACAGCGGGTGTTGGTCAGCTGTGACGTGGGCGAAGAAACGGATCTTATCCGTGCAGCCCGCCTTTCCCTTCTTACTTCCTGGAACCCAGAGATGTCACCAGGGCCTCCGACATACCGATGATGTCACCAAGGCTTCCGACACACTGATGTCATCACGGCTTCCGACACACTGATGATGTCACCAAGGCCTCCGACACACTGATGACGACACAAAGGCCTCCAACACACTGATGATGACACAAAGGCCTCCAACACACTGACAACACCATCACGGCCTCCAACCTCGGAGGCGGCGTGGCAGAGCGGTTAAAGCATTTTACTCAGGACGAACAGGATGCTGGTTCGAATCTCCACACACACAGTCTCTGAGTGTCGGATTCAATCCTAGCCTGACCCCCCCCCCCCCCCCAAAAAAAAAAAAACAAAACAAAAAAACAACAACCCCAAACAGATCCAGTCTGCTCCAGACGTGCGCACGTTAACGACCCCATGACAGCGGGACACACGTCCAGGAAAAAGTCTGCACGAGTTCCATGCACAAAGCTGTATGGGATCAGTCATTTCAACGGCAGTGACCTGCAGACTGCACGGTGCCAAAGCCATGTGGGAGCAGGGCCACAGAGGGCCAGGCAGCCACACTGTCGGCCCTGTAGCCCTGATATAACCCTGCGTGGCTCACTGGGCTCAAAGCGTTAACCATAAACAAATATATATAAAAAACAACAACTGTGTGGCTGACTGCGCTCAAAGCACCAACTAACTATGTTAGCCCTGATATAACCCTATGTGGCTGGCTGGGTTCAAAGCACCGACTATTTATGTTAGCGGTGTTAACCAAAACAAAACAAAAAAAGCACACACACAAAAAGTGGCTGACTGGGCTCAAAGCACCAACTGTGTTAGCCTTGATATAACCCTGTGTGGCTGACTGAGCTCAAAGCACCAACTGTGTTAGCCCTGATATAACCCTGTGTGGCTGACTGAGCTCAAAGCACCAACTGTGTTAGCCCTGATATAACCCTGTGTGGCTGACTGAGCTCAAAGCACCAACTGTGTTAGCCCTGATATAACCCTGTGTGGCTGACTGAGCTCAAAGCACCAACGAAGTAAGTTAGCCCTGATATAACCCTGTGTGGCTGACTGAGCTCAAAGCACCAACTGTGTTAGCCCTGATATAACCCTGTGTGGCTGACTGAGCTCAAAGCACCAACTGTGTTAGCCCTGATATAACCCTGTGTGGCTGACTGAGCTCAAAGCACCAACGAAGTAAGTTAGCCCTGATATAACCCTGTGTGGCTGACTGAGCTCAAAGCACCAACTGTGTTAGCCCTGATATAACCCTGTGTGGCTGACTGAGCTCAAAGCACCAACTGTGTTAGCCCTGATATAACCCTGTGTGGCTGACTGAGCTCAAAGCACCAACTGTGTTAGCCCTGATATAACCCTGTGTGGCTGACTGAGCTCAAAGCACCAACTGTGTTAGCCCTGATATAACCCTGCGTGGCTGACTGAGCTCAAAGCACCAACTGTGTTAGCCCTGATATAACCCTGTGTGGCTGACTGAGCTAACAACTGTTTAGCCCTGATATACCCTGTGTTGACTGAGCTAGCACCAACTGTGTTAGCCCTGATATAACCCTGTGTGGCTGACTGAGCTCAAAGCACCAACGAAGTAAGTTAGTCCTGATATAACCCTGTTGGGCTCAAAGCACCAACTACCTAACCAACCACCTGTCGGCCCCACCTGTCCTGAAGGCAGTCAAGGCACGCCTTGTGGGACCCCAGGTTTGAACCCCAGGTGAGATAGCCAAACCTGCACAAATACAACGAACAATTACCACGGCTCCACCATAGGCAGCAAGCAATTCTCCTCCCGGAACACCTGCGAACGACAAGCAGCGCTGCCAAGCGGGAGAATGGGTAGCGGTGAAGACAGGACACTAGATGGCGCTGGAGACGGAGCGCAAGCGAGCCTGCCTTTCCATCCCCGCAACAACAGTACAGCGTAATGCCCTTTGCCTTTCTTCACTCGCGCTTGAACAAACCGAGCTCTGTTCCTCCCCCTTCAATCCCCCAGACAGTCTTTGTCCTACCTTCTCTCCTTTGACTAACGCCACAATTATGCGTCTGCACAGGCGGCCAACAAACCCTTGTTTTTTTGGACGGGAGTGTCGATAGTTAGTCCATATTTGCCTTCAGGGGTCTGTCATAGTTCAGGAGCTGTGTGAGAGTCGAGGTGGCCGTCCTGGGCTGTCCGTCCTAACGAGCCTTCTGGTTTCCGTGGACGTAAAGCTATATTGAACCATGCTTCGGCATTGGTCTCAGCTTGTCCCTAATATGTCAACTGACATCTGAGGACATTAAGCAACACTACCTACCTACCTCAGGGGTCTGTGCCGCAATGCGACATGTTTCAATCAGTGACTAATGCAGCGCTGCCATTCCTGGACACGAGTTTATTTATGATGTGGAGCAAGATGGACCGACACTGGCAGACGAACACTAGGCGCTATACGGTTCTAGTCCTGTTGTCTTACTTCTTCCGATTAACAACACACGCACACGTACACTAAGCGCAATGTGGAAAACACGGTTCTTTGTCCTGTTGTCTTACTTCTTCCGATTAACAACACACGCACACGTACACTAAGCGCAATGTGGAAAACACGGTTCTTTGTCCTGTTGTCTTACTTCTTCCGATTAACAACACACGCACACGTACACTAAGCGCAATGTGGAAAACACGGTTCTTTGTCCTGTTGTCTTACTTCTTCCGATTAACAACACTCGCACACGTACACTAAGCGCAATGTGGAAAACACGGTTCTTTGTCCTGTTGTCCTGCTTCTTTTCAGATTAACAACACTCAGAGACTAAGCGCAGTATGGGCAACACGTTTCATACTCATGTTATCTTGCTTCTTTTCAGATTAACAACACTCACGACCAAACGCAGTATGGGCAATGCGTTTCTCAGTCCTGTTGTCTTGCTTCTTTGTCTAAGGCTCGTTAGGACGGACAGCCCAGGACGGCCACCTCGACCCTCACACAGCTCCTGAACTATGAGCCTCTCTCTCTCTCTCTCTTTTATTTTAAATATCTCATGGTCTCTGTGCCGAGTTCGGCTCCGGTGAAGTCATGTAAGTCATGATCACTGAGCTCTATGCATGTAGGCTAAATAATATTATACATATACAGTTAAGGTATAATATATATATATATATATATAGAGAGAGAGAGAGAGAGAGAGAGAGAGAGAGAGAGAGAGAGAGAGAGAGGAGAGAGAGAGGAGAGAGAGAGAGAGAGAGAGAGACACACACACACACACACACACACACACACACACACACACACACACACACACACCAAAACAACAAACACCCAACAACAACAAAACTGTGTGCCGTGCGTGTAGGCATACGTGAGCGTGTGCGGACTATGAAGCTCAAGACGCAGATCGGTAAGCCGTGAAAGAGAGGCATGCGCCGACTGGTCAGTCCAGGTGTTAAGCCTAACAAGCCCGGCAGCATGCGCGTCAGAGTGTAAAGCTACGTCAGCGTAGTGCCTAATGCTCCTTGGAATGGGCTAAGCCCGTGCCTTGAAACAGACCAAGGCCAGTCAGTGTGCCCATCGGATGGCCAAGTAATTAAGTAAGTAACTTCATGTTTTACGCCCACTCAACCAGTACGGCTATATCAGGGCGCGGGCCTGGCCAAAGAGACCAAGGCCAACCAATGTGCCCATGTGACTGGCCAAAGAGACCAAGGCCAACCAATGTGCCCATGTGACTGGCCAAAGAGACCAAGGCCAACCAATGTGCCCATCCGACTGGCCTAAAGAGACCAAGGCCAACCAATGTGCCCATCCGACTGGCCAAAGAGACCAAGGCCAATCAATGTGGCCCAGGTGTGACTGGCCAAACAGAGCCAAAGGGCCCCAATCCAATGTGCCCATGTGACTGGCCAAACAGACCACGGCCAATCAATGTACCCATGTGACTGGCCAAACAGACCACGGCCAATCAACGTGCCCATCCGACTGGCCACGGCCAATCAATGTGCCCATGTGACTGGCCAAACAGGCCACGGCCAATCAATGTGCCCATGCGACTGGCCAAACAGGCCACGGCCAATCAATGTGCCCATCCGACTGGCCACGGCCAATCAATGTGCCCATCCGACTGGCCAAACAGGCGAAAATGACAACTCTTTTCAGTCGTACGCCAAGTAAGTCCTCTTCAGCATTTACAGTTATGGGCCACTGAAAAGATCCAGACCGTTTTCAAGCCAATGACGGTGCCATCACCCGTGCCTTCTCCTTTTTCTGGTTTCAGGTCCTCCCCCCGCCCCTTGTGTGTGTGTGTGTGTGTGTGTGTGTGTGTGTGTGTGTGTGTGTGTGTGGTGTGTGTGTGTGTGTGTGTGTGTGTGAGAGAGAGAGAGAGAGAGAGAGAGAGAGAGAGAGAGAGAGAGAGAGAGAGTGTGTGTGTGTGTGAAAGTGTGAGAGAGATAGAGACCATTTTTCTTTCTCTGCCTTTCTTCTAATTAATGGAAAATAACAGCACCAGTGTTGGCCACAAGCATGACATTCCTATGGAAGTTCAGAGCGCTCAACAAAGAGACATGATCATTGTCAACATCAAAAAGTAACTTGATAAAGCATACAATTTTTGTTGTTGTTTTTGTTCAGCTAACTTCAAAGCAGTCTTTATTGCGGTAAACGGTTGATCCCCAAACGGCAGTGCCCACGTGTGAAACAACGCTGTTAACTTGCTGGGCCGGTATGATGCACAAAACATCATTATTGCTGAAAAAATATCATCATAAGCATTACTTCTGATGTGAAAGTTTTCAAATCGGCCTTCTCCCTGAACGGAAGTGTAAGTGGTTTTCCCATGGAAAATCAGGCTTTGCTCATGGGAAATCTGGCTTTCCCCATGGAAAATCAGGCTTTTCTCGTGGAAAATCAGGCTTTTCTCGTAGGAAATCCGGCAGTTTCCCCATGGAAACCCAGCTGTGACACAACAGGCTCGAACTTCCCACGCCGCCTAACTTGACTGACCCAAGCCTAATCCTTTAGGGCACAAAATAACAAGCAATACATGATCATAAGCGAGTTAAAAGGCGAGAGAGAAGAGGCAGGCAGTGTGAGGAAGAAGAAGCGCATGCCGACACAGACCTGTCCCGATGCAGCTGTCGGGTTTGTAGTTTGTAAGCAGCCGACGCTTTGGCGACAGCGGAGGCCGGCAGGCGGATTAGGCCGACATGATCGTCGCAACCTTTCTGCCAAAGGGCCGCTGTTTGTTCGGCGGGGTGCTCAGCGGCGTGCATGTGGCTGTGGCCCCACTCCGCACCCCGCTCACGTAGAGCGCCGCCGTCACGGCCAAGGCGGACTTCTAGGTAACTCACCGTCAACATCCAACACACCAAACAAACACCGCCAAGCTCCCGCCCGCTAGATGCCGGTCTCCCAACGCAGGCACACTCAACCAGCGCGTGAATCTTTTACATCCATGGTGCGGAAGGCCGCTGCCGCATCCAGTCAACCGATTTAATAACGATAATAACAGCAATGATAATAATAATAATAATGGCGGTCATTTCCATAGCGTCGTATCTCACGAGAGAGGAGAGCACATCGCGCCTCACACGATCAACAACAATGCGTGCACCCAAATCCCCAAACCAACAACCCCATAGTCACAATACTGCACTGGTCAGTTTGAACAACCAGACCTTTACCAAGTTCAGAACTGGTCAGTTTGAACAGCCAGACCTTTACCAAGTTCAGAACTGTTCAGTGAACAACCAGTCCTTTACAAAGTTCAGAACTCTGCCCCTGTCAGACTGGCAGCATATACTACAGGCATGCCCACTACACCCCAACCTCACTACAGCGCAACCTCACTACAGCACAACTTCACTACAGCACAACCTCACTACAGCACAACCTCACTACAGGACAACCTCACCACAGCACAACCTCACTACAGCACAACCTCACTACAGGACAACCTCACTACAGCACAACCTCACTACAGCACAACCTCACTACTGGACAACCTCACTACAGCACAACCTCACTACAGCTCAACCTCACTACAGGACAACCTCAGACATCAGCTGGGGAGGCTGGTGGTGGTGAAGTTTTTCAGAAGCCCAGACCCCTTGCAGCACAGCTGTCTTCTGGCAAACAATGGGAGTGTCCATTGGAGTGGTTCAAGAAGGAGAATTGTATAGCATGGTGATGAAGCTATAGGGTTTCTGCTGGAGTGAATATAACATGGCGATGAAACTATAGGGTTTCTGCTGGAGTGAATATAGCATGGCAATGAAGCTATAGGGTTTGTGCTGGAATGAATATAACATGGCGATGAAGCTATAGGGTTTCTGCTGGAATGAATATAACATGGCGATGAAGCTATGGGGTTTCTGCTGGAGTGAATATATAACATGGCGATGAAGCTATAGGGTTTCTGCTGGAATGAATATAACATGGCGATGAAGCTATGGGGTTTCTGCTGGAGTGAATATAACATGGTGGTGAAGCTATAACTTTGTATACGGTTTCTGCTGGCGTGAATATAACATGGCGATGAAGCTATGGTGTTTCTTCTGGAGTGAATATAACATGGCGGTGAAGCTATAACTTTGTATACGGTTTCTGCTGGCGTGAATATAAAATGGCGATGAAGCTATAGGGTTTTTGCTGGAGTGAATATAAATTATAACATGGTGATGAAGCTATGGGGTTTCTGCTGGAGTGAACAGAACACGGCAATGAAACTATCTGGCTGTCCTAATCACCAACACAGGCACATTAAAAGTGAATCAGCACACAGTACAACATCAACACACAATACAAACTGAGAACAGAGAAAATCCTGTTTGGCTGCCCTGCCCATATGGCTGCCCTGCCCATACTTCAGGCAAATGAAACAGAACAGTTTGATCATGAGGGTGACAAGCTGGTGAGTCAGGATGACTGGGGTGACAAGCTGGTGAGTCAGGATGACTGGGGTGACAAGCTGGTGAGTCAGGATGACTGGGGTGACAAGCTGGTGAGTCAGGATGACTGGGGTGACAAGCTGGTGAGTCAGGATGACTGGGGTGACAAGCTGGTGAGTCAGGATGACTGGGGTGACAAGCTGGTGAGTCAGGATGACGGGGTTTTGAAAAGGGGTATGGTAGGGGAAAAGTGGTGTGTGGTGGGGGGGTGAAAACCCCTGGTGCGCAGGATGACGGGGGAAAATGGGGGAAAATGGGGGTGCTACTGGTGCAAATTTAAAACGGGAGTTACTTTTTTCATGTATGTATGTAGTGTGTGTGTGTGTGTGTGTGTGCACGCGCCTATGCGCACAATCACGAGCATGCGCATGTGTGCTACTGGCCACATTAGGAACAGAGTTACTCTTCCATAGGAAAGCCACCAGTGAGAGAGCTGCACCAACCAACCTACTAGTTTAACTATATATATTCCTCTCGGCACAATACTTATTTGTAAAAATGAATGTTTTTTACTAATTAATTCTCTTGGGCAAACCTTTCACTTGATGGAGCAAAGCAGAGGACACCATAATCACCCAGTTCACACTAGCACTCTGTCAGTGTAACAGTCCTACACTGAACAAGCAAGTGTGCATGTGTACACTGTTCAGTTTCCAGGAAGGCATCTTTTATTTTATAACGAAAATAAAATGTAAAGCAGAAAGTGCACACACATGACATGAAATATAACCATGGATTCTGCTCTGAAGTTTGTCATAGCCATAGCCACTACAATCAACAACAACAAAATCACTTATGAAATAGACTAATAAAATAAGGGAACTAGTGTAAACAAACATATAAATAAAAAATAAGCATTATAAGCAAGTTCATAAAACAAAGAAATCTCTATAACTAATAGCATAAAAGTTAAATGAATAACTACAAGAAACAGAAATATAGAGTAAAATAAGAACAGTATAATAAAGACGTCAATTTCCAAAGATTAAATTATGGAACCCAGTAGTAACTCTTTTAAAAATTAAATTAAGCAACAAGTTGATTAATCAACCTTTTTATTTGTGCTTGATTAATAATAATAATACTGATTAATAATAATAATAATACTAAAGTGCATGCATGTGTGTGTGTGTGTGTGTGTGTGTGTGTGGTGTGTGTGTGTGTGTGTGTGTGTGTGCATTCATGTTGTATGCATTGAATTTTGACAATATGCTTGTAAAGAATGTGTAAGCATTTAGGGTCTATGTGGGCTAGGTGCTCTAAACATTCATTATTATTATTATAAAGTAGAATCATGATCATACTACTATTACTACTACTAATAATGACTATTAATATTATTATATAAAAAATGCATTTGTAATGAGCTCAGCAGTACCTTCTGCACTCACATTTTCTATTAAGTATTAACTTGAAGACAATACTCTTTATTAATATTACAGATCTGACAATGAACATGTAAATATTAATTTTCACACACAACAACACTCAAAGACTCACTTTCCAGAACCCATCCTCCAAACTCTGCTCTAAAAACACATCTCTTCAGCCCGTACGAGTGGATCACTCTGACTAACTCAAGCCTGTTTGATTTGATGTGTGTGTGTGTGTGTGTGTGTGTGTGTGTGTGTGTGTGTGTGTGTGTGTGTGTGTGTGTGTGTATGTGTGTGTGTGTGTGTGTGTGTGTGTGTGTGTGTGTATTGTATGTATGTATGTGTGTGTGTGTGTGTGTGTGTGTGTGTGTGTGTGTGTGTGTGTGTGTGTGGTTCAGTGTGTGTATATATATATATATGTTTGATTTGTGCTTTGTTTGATTTTTGTACATGTACCTTAACCAACTCCCCCATCTGCCATCATGTTCTTTGTAAAGTGCTCAGGGATTTTTAAGAATTTATGCTTCAGAAATTATTGTTATTGTTATTATAATTGGTTACACCACCACTTAATGGGGCACTTCTTATCTCCGCACATCTATCCACCGACGCAGTCAGCGCCCTCCAAAAGGTGTGGGTACCAGTGGGACCATGGTCCAAGCAACATAGTGTTGAAACATATTACTTATTAGCAGTCGCTCAATCAATGAACGACATCTTTGGGCATTTTTATCACAATATTCATCACATAACATCACTCATGTTGCATAACATCACATCATGTCACATCAGAGGTAGAAGTCTGATACACTGTTCCTGACCCCGATCGCTTTATTTTCAATGAAGTTCAAGAAGGTTGCATGGAGCTGAATGAACTGGGAAGGCAAGAATCGGAAACAGGATGGCAAAATTCCTGGCAGTAGAAGCATTTATTAACTGATAAATCTTATTTAATTATGTCTTCTAACCCACTCTAGGCTATAAAGTGGTCATCTTTGACGGCTCTGGATTTGTGAGGTGGGGTGGGTGGCCGAGGAGGGGGGGGGGGAGGGGGGGTCTTATTTTCTGCGTCTCGGTACCCCGAGCGGGAAGTCGGGGTAGGCCTAGTGATAATAATCAGGTTGTAGTACACTGACAGTCACTGTAACAGTAAATGAGTAATACACAGTAAACACAAAACCAGTCTAACGTCAGTACTGCATACACCGCACCTTGAGAACGATCAACACCCAAATCTAGCTACATCTGCCCATTAACAACAAATGCGAAAAGAAAGAAAACTGCAAGGGCATGTCTTACCTGCCACAGCGCATTCTTGACAGTGTCAAGCGAAGCAGTCGATGAGGGGAAGCTCTCATTGTTGTTAGGTCCAAAACGAGAATATATACCGTTACTGTTTTGGGAATAAACCATCTAAATGGGTATTCTCGTTTGAACGGGGTAATTCCGAGTAGGAGCGGCAAGTCAACGTGATACGATATCAATGTCAATAATAACAATAATAACAACACATCATGGATAACAAGAACAGTAGTCATATTTTTTTTCCAATGATAGTGATTAGAATAAATAACAACATAATAATAATAATAAAAAAATTGCAATGCATACAATGATGTGGAAAAGATCTGCATTGAACTGTTTTTCCCTCTCCTTTCCTTATTGGATTTAAATGTGACTTAGTTCTTTACTATCCTTTCCCTCTCTCTCTAGCATTTCTCACGTCTTTTTCCCCCATTCTATTGTCTTTTTCTCCTTTAATAATCATTTGACATTAGTGACTGAGTAAAACAGAATAAGTTTAATCATTTTTTTGTTATTTTTTCCTTTCTGCGTGGACTCACTGATGTACAAATCCCACGTTATATCTACATTTCTCAGTCTATTTATTATATATAAGTACATGGGGGAGTGGGGATAGGCTGAGTTGGGGGTGAGAGTGTTTGACTCGTGACTGCCAAGGTTGCGGGTTCAAGACCCTGCAGGAGCAGAGGGAGAATTTTCTTCTTCAGGGTCAACTTTCTGTGACGCTGACTTGTATTTCAGTGTTCATTCCACCCCTGTGTTCATACAGCAGCAAGTAAAAGATCCCAGTTTTTCTGCCAAAAGTGCACTGGTGGCAGGTTACACCGGCTGAGCGGCTAAACATGCATGCACATGATGTAACGGAGTGACATGGTGTACACAGAACAAACACACACATAATATCACACATGTCATAGGTGTTTTAGTGGGTTTGGTGTGCATTTGATGAAATGGGTGTTTTGCAGCTAGTGATTGTCATATACACGCCTGTTCATATTATACAAGGATTACACTGATGAAGGGTAGCATAGAAAAATACATTAATTTTTTTCCGCCTTTCTTTGACTCGTTAGGATGTTACTGTTTTGTCTTCAACAGATATGATACTTTCTTTAGCGATGTGGTTGGTTGTTAATTTCATTTGTCCCGCATAGAAATCCACAATCAGTATACGTCTATGTATTCCAGATACAAAGTTTATTCCTCTTTGGGTCAAAAACATAAAGCTGGATGCGGCATAGTCTTGTACTACAGCCATTTTATATTGAATGACATTAAAAAATTAAAAATAGACTGCTGGTGTATATATTTGTGTGTGTGTTGCCATGTGGATTTAGTTCTCTTTTTTTTGAAAGCTAAACAACTAAAGCAAATTGTTTTTTTCTTAAAACGTAAATTCCAGAGCACCGCCTGAACTAGCAATTTTCAACTGTTTCAATTTTAAGAAATTCAACAGCGGACATAATGTTTGAATGAAAAAGCCATCATTTGAAAAGAAAAAGTTAAAAATATTCTTGTTCGATTTGCTTTTGCCTTGGGAGTTTAGTTTGATCGAGAAAAAGCAAATAAATGTTTCGAAAGGGGGTTTCAATACATGGCGCATGCGCATTGGTCGTAGTATAGCCAGAAGTCAACTTCCTGTGACATGCGATTTTGTGAACCACGCCGATCGAAGAGTACGAACAAAATCAAGACGTTTGATGTACAAACACACTCAATATGCCGGTGTTTAAAGGTAACAATTATCCGAAGATTTGTTCTTGTAGAAGTGCAAAATGACCAAACAAAAGCTGATGAACATGTCGTTGTTTGACGAAAACGGTTTGTTGACCGGAACGCTTTCGCCGTTTTCGGCACCGTAAGCGGCGGTCAGCCCCGAAGTCACAACACTGACAACAGTCACAATTGTTTATTCTATTTGTAAATCGAATATGTCAGTGCCTTTGTAGTCGCGTCAGAAATGCAAACATGTTGTCGCAGGTTATGTAGCTAATCTGGTATTTGTCAGGTTCACGTGAATAACTAATACTGTAGCCTAATAAATATCAGATTTCTGAAGAACTTTTTTCTTTTTTGCAGTACTTAGTTACTGTTTCTACATATTTTCCTTTTCACTGACAGTGTATGTGTGTGTTTAATATGAAATATGAATATTATAACTTAAAACATATGCACAAAGTAAGTTCAGTAAAACTGTTACTGTATCGTGCTGTTTGTGTGTCATGATAGGGCTATTTTTTTAATGACTACTTTTACTTTTAGCTAATTAAAAGAAAAAGAAAAAAGGGGTAGGCAATTCACTTCAAGCATGGAATGACTTTTTAGTTTTAGATTTAATCATGTTGGTGAGTCAGTGGCTTGTCAGGAAACTAGCCCTTGGGTTTTTGCGTATCATTCATAATCATGTGTCACAATCTGAAAAATGCATTATAAAAATTATTATGCCTTTGGCAATGAAAACTGCATAAAATGTGCATTAAAGGTAAAACATGCTTTAAAACATGTTAATTTTAACATCCATGTGTTTGATTCTATGAATATTGACATGTGCGTTATTCAGTTGCCTCTATCACTGTATCAGTATCAGTGTATCAGATGAAAATTGTGCATTTACCCATGCCCCTCTCCCCTCAGTGTGTGCTACTAGAGAGGGACCCTGCAAAAGTTGACTCTGTATTTTAAGAAAAGAATGATGATAATGAAAAGTACAATGTATATATCCAGATGACAACCATGAAACAGGAGGACAGGATGAGTACGACACTGTGTGGCTCTGCCTGTGTAGTGTGGGTGGTAAAGTCTTTCAGCATAACTCCTGTTTTGAAAATGGTTTTATTCAATCAAATTCAGTGCAGTCAGTGATGGTTGTTCACTCACTGCGGTTATCCTGTCCACAGTGAATGTGAAGTGGGCCAAGGAGAAGTTGAATGATATAGAACTGAACACAGATGAGCCGCCCCTCGTCTTCAAGGCGCAGCTCTTTGCTCTCTGTGGTGTCCAGCCGGAACGCCAGAAGCTCATGGTCAAAGGAACCGTGATCAAGGTGAGTTTTTGCGCAGTTGTTGTAGTCATTTTTAGTAGTTTATCTGATCTACATAGTGTGTGTCGGAAACAAGTTCTCATGGTCATAGTGAGGATTATGAATATATATCACATGGTACTCATCTTGAGGTAACTGTATGTTGCTAACAAGGTGTTAACATCCAAGAACTAAGTAACTAACCAGATGGCTATCTGAACAACAGTATAAACATTTAGTTATTAGTATATATATTGTTTTGTGGCTGATCTTGAAATTAAAGAATCATAATGAGAAAGTAAAAAAATACAAGAGAGAAGCCCAGTTTAAATGTAAACTCATAAAAATTGAAAGTAATACACAATACTGAGTGAAATTATATTCATAATATCAACTCTAATGATTTTTAATATTGTACCCTGTGAAATATTGGGAGCCTGCGGCACTCATATGTTCAACTTTTGTTTCAGGATGATGACTGGGGAAACGTCAAACTGAAAGATGTAAGTTGCAATACTTGCACACAGTAAAACGAATTAAAACTGGACAGTTTTTGCTTAGGGTCAAGGTTGCAAATCATAAAAAGTAAACTTGAGGAGTTGAGCTGAGGTCTGTAGTGAGTTTCATTATCGGTGTGTCACAGACATGATGCACACAGAAAATTAAAACTGAGGGTCAGTAATATCAGTGCAACTCTGTGACAGACACACTAACCATTATTTTATTTGTAAGGTATACCACTGAGTTCCATTGTGTCTGGGACTCCAGGTCATATCATACAGGTGATGCACAGGCGGAAGTTTAGTGGTACATCAGGCCCCAGCTAAGTGCACGACAGCTTGTATGCTCTTCATGTGAAGCATCATGAACTGATGAAGACAAATTTCAGAGCATAGTGTCACTGGCAAAAAGATCCTTGTATCCCTTGTAGTTGTAGTTGTATCCTTATCATTGTCATTGACCAACGTGAGGGTGGTGTGGCTGTGTCGGCTGTTATTGTGGGTACCCTAGCTAGGCATGGCAGTGTCGGCTGTTATTGTGGGTACCCTAGCTAGGCATGGCAGTGTTGGCTGTTATTGTGGGTACCCTAGCTAGGCATGGCAGTGTTGGCTGTTATTGAGGTAAATAGGCACAACAGTGTTATCTGGCATCATGGGTACATGAGATAGGCATACCAGTGTTGGCTGCTGTCATAGGTACCCTAGATAGGCACGGCATTGTTGGTTATACTTGTGGGCACCAGGGCATGACGCTGCTGTTGATGGGGTCAGCTGAAGCCTTGCCACAGGAGCCGGCCACCAAACCCGTCTTCATGGAGGACATGAGTGAGCAGCAGCTCGCCTCAGCTGTAAGTACTTTAAACAGCTACATTCTTCTTCTCACCCTCTGTCTCACTAAAATGATCTCCTCACCTTCTGTCTCTCAGTGTTACCTCCTCGCCCTCTGTTTCTCTGTGGACTTGCCCTCTGTTTCTCTGTGTTATCTTCTCATCCTCTGTTTCTCAGTGGAATGCATTATGTACATGTAGTTCATGGTTGAATGCCCACAGTACTGCTGACCTTTGACTGTTGACAGTACTTGTGTGGATCCTGTTGGCGCTGCTTGAAGTGTGCACTGGTCGCAGCTCTTGGGCTGTGTGTGGACTGTGTAGTGTTCACTCAGCGTAGGCTTTCACTGTTCCTGATGCTTGCACTGTTGACTGACAAGTGTGTTCACACTAGCTGCGCTGTTGACTGACAAGTGTGTTCACACTAACTGCGCTGTTGACTGACGAGTGTGTTCACACTAGTTGCGCTGTTGACTGACGAGTGTGTTCACACTAGCTGCGCTGTTGACTGGCGAGTGTGTTCACACTAGCTGCAATGTTGACTGACAAGTGTGTTCACACCATCTGCACTGTTGACTGTTCACGGTACTTGAGTCACTGACTGTTGTAGCGTTCAGCGTAACATAACTAGTGTTGTTGGCCGTTCAGATGGAGATGCCAGCTGGCCTGACCAACTTGGGAAACACATGCTACATGAACGCCACTGTTCAGTGCCTGAGAGCAGTACCGGAACTGAAGGAGGCTCTGAAGAGGTCAGTAGTGCATGCTGCTGCTGCAGACTGGGGTGTGTGGTGAATGAGTCTGTCTGAATGTGAGTTAGAGTGAGCACAGGAAGCTCATAGAATGTGAGTCTGTGACAGTGTGAGAGTGAGTCTGTTAAAGTGTAGGTTAGTGTCAGTGCATAAATCTCTAAGAATGTGACAGTGTGTCTGACTCTGAGACCATGATTTAGATTATGAGCATGTACCTTGTAACTGTAAGTCTGTGAATTTAATTATAAATATATATTATATATAGTTATATATTATGAGTTAGAGAGTCATGGTGCAAGTCTGTTAGTGTAAGAGGCTATAAGTTTGGGTAAAAGTGCAGTGTGAGTAAGAGCAGGAGACTGCAAATGATGTGTTTATCTGCATTTTGTCTGTGGTTTTATGATTGTACAGGCCGTTAAAAGTGATTGATTGTGGGGCCATTGTTAGTGTGGGTTGTTGGCGGGGAAGAGAGGCTGAACTGTGTGTGGTGTTGATGACAGGTACACCGGGGGCCTGACTGTGGCTGGTGCTATTGCTCCCTCAGACTCCATCACTGCCGGTATGTGCAAAACACTGCTGCCCAGCTGTCCTTGATCAGTAGTACACTGCCACCCAGCGGTTTTTGATCAGTAGTACATTGTGGTTAGGCTGTCCTTGATCAGTAGTACACTGTGGTTAGGCTGTCCTTGATCAGTAGTACACTGTGGTTAAGCTGTTGTTGATCAGTAGTATACTGTGGTTTAGCTGTCATTGATCAGCAGTACACTGTGGTTAAGCTGTTGTTGATCAGTAGTACACTGTGGTTAAGCTGTTGTTGATCAGTAGTACACTGTGGTTAAGCTGTCATTGATCAGTAGTACACTGGTTATGCTGTCATTGATCAGTAGTACACTGTGATTAAGCTGTCGTTGATCAGTAGTACACTGTGGTTAAGCTGTCATTGATCAGTAGCACACTGTGGTTAAGCTGTCGTTGATCAGTAGTACACTGTGGTTAAGCTGTCGTTGATCAGTAGTACACTGCTGCTCAGCCATTGTTGATCAGGAGTGCACTGCAGTTCAGCTGTCATTGATCAGGACACTGCCGTTCAGCTGTCCATGATCAGTAGTACACTGCAGCAGGTTTATCAGCCATGTAGCTAGGTGTCCCATGTCTTCTACAGATGTCTCAAGTTGGGTTTACAATTGTTCCTTGGCATGCCCTGCATGCGGGAGGAATCCGTCCACAGATTCAAGTCAGTGAGTTTTTGTTCTTATGCTAGTTACAGCTGTGTGCTTACTGCTGTGTGCTTACAGCCTTCTAGGATCACGGTAGGACTATGAGCTGTTAGACGCATTAGTTACATAGATCTGCAGCCTCATTGATCCATGCCTCTGAGCCAGTGTGTTAAAATAAACTGTTAAATATCTACGGTGGTGTCCTGTTACAGCTCTGCGAGACCTGAACATGTCCATGGACCGCTCGGCCGCAGCCATCCCGCCCATCATCTTCCTGCAGGTGTTGCACATGGCCTTCCCGCGCTTCGCTGAGAAAGGAGAGGGAGGGGGATATGTACAGCAGGTCAGTTGACAGTTTGTCTCTAGGGGAGAGGTGTGCTGCAACAGGTGTGCCCCAGGTCCAGGGAGGAGTAGACGTGTGAGAGGTCAGCAAATGGTTTTGTTTGTTGTAAGAACAAGCCATGGGCAACAGCAACAATGAACTCTGAAAAACTGCCCTGTCTTGGTGTGTGAGTCAGTGCTTTGTGTGTGAGTCAGTGCTTTGTGTGTGAAGTACTTGAAGCAGTGAGGAAGATTTTGGGGGTGGGGGCTGTGTGTCTGAGCGTTATGGAGTGCCTCGTGAATAGTGAGGAGACTCCATTGCTGTGAGACTATTGGCATTGTGAATGAAGCCAGAAATACTGTCTGCTCCATTGATCTGAAGGTACATTGGTGTATTGCGCATTTGGCCTGTGTGTGACCATGCAGTTTTCCAGCAGTTGACTCATTCTTTCCGAAAAGCATGGACCCTGAAAAGTACACCACTGCAGTGTTTCATGGGTGTTTACACATTAGAGGCGTATCTTTACAGTCTGCTTGAAAGCTGGATAGTACATCTACAGCCATGTATAACTTTCAGAGCTAGTATAGTACACCTCCAGTCGTGCTACATGGAGCATGCTGGCTGACACTTTACCATTGTCCTTGATGGTGCTGACCACCTGTTGAGTGGTATAGTACACCTCATGTCATGCCACACACAGCATGCTGGCTGCCACTTTAGTACATCCATCTTTTGTCTCTTGCTCGTGCTGACCACCTGTTGTGTTGTATTATCTATAGTACACCTCCAGTCATGCCACACACAGCATGCTGGCTGCCACTTTAGTACATCCATCTTTTGTCTCTATTGCTCGGGCTGACCACCTGTTGTGTTGTATTATCTATAGTACACCTCCAGTCATGCCACACACAGCATGCTGGCTGCCACTTTAGTACATCCATTCTTTGTTCATGCAACTGGTACTGACCACCCATTGTGTTGCAGGATGCCAATGAATGCTGGGTGGAGATTGTGCGAAGTCTACAGCAAAAACTGACCACCAACAGTACCGAGGAGGGGCAGGTAACTACTCCTCTCTTTCACAGTTATTGCTCTTCTCTGTGGCTATTCTGTACATATACTGTGGAGCCATGTCAACTTCACGGTAAGCACACACAGTCTGTATGTGACCTAAGCATTGTTGATACCCTATATGAACGGTGGAACCATGTCTACGGCAGATGGCCTCATGTGACTGGCACATTGTTGATACCCTATATGAACGGTGGAACCATGTCTACGGCAGATGGCTCATGTGACCTACACATTGTTGATACCCTATATGAACGGTGGAACCATGTCTACGGCAGATGGCCTCATGTGACTGGCACATTGTTGATACCCTATATGAGCGGTGGAACCATGTCTACGGCAGATGGCCTCATGTGACTGGCACATTGTTGATACCCTATATGAACGGTGGAACCATGTCTACGGCAGATGGCCTCATGTGACTGGCACATTGTTGATACCCTATATGAACAAAGGAACCATGTCTAAGGCAGATGGCCTCATGTGACCGGCACAGTGGACCTGGTACTTAAGACGTGGAGGTTCCACAGCTGGTGAGCGTATTCTGAAGACTTGTTGGTCACCATGGCTGTTTCCATGCAACACTTGCTGGCTGAGCAAAAACCAACTGAATGGAGCGCTGCGCCATTATTGCAAGTGATTTTCAAACCGCAGGAATAATTCAACTAGGACAGTGATCCCCCCTCCCCCAAATGGAACAGCCTTTATCTATAGTTGCGGGTGAGGTTATTAGACTCTTTAGAGACATCCCATTTATGGAGGGGGGTTACAGCTCACAGCAACCTTTTCATCAGGGTTGAAGCATTTGCATCCTGCATTCTGTGACCACTTTCTGTCTGTCTGTCTCTCTGTGTCTCTCTGCTTTGGTCTTAAAAATAAATGTAAACAGTGTGATTTATTAGCTAATGTGTGATAAATTCAGCGTCACCTGTATGTGATTGTATGGTGTTTCAGGGGTCAGCATCAGCCTCAGCAGGCTTCATTGACCAGTACTTCGGTGGGGAGTTTGAATCAGAGTATCCTTGCTTGCCTGTGTCAGCTGGATGTGGCTGTCTGGGGTATTGCTGTGTAGCCACTGGAGTGCCCCACACATTGCCTAGTCCTAGCCAGGCAGTCTCTTGATATCATGGACTAGTGCAAGCACACACACACACACACACACACACACACACACACACACACACACACCACACACCATACACACACCACACCACACCACACCACACCACCACCACACCACACCACACCACACACACACAACACACACACCCACACACACCACACACACACAACACACCACACACACACCCCCACACCACACACACACACACACACACACACACACACACACACCACACACACCACACACACACACACACACACACACACACACACACACACACACACAACACACCACACACACACACACACACACACCACACACACACACACACACACACACACACACACACACACACACACACACACACACACACACACACAACACACACACACACACATGACCCTGACACACACACACACACACACACACACACACACACACACACACACACACACACACAGGGACAAAAAGCCTTGGTGCTGGTGGCTATTGATGTTGGTGGATTCCTTGACGGTGACCAGGATGAGGTGTAAGGAAGCCCCAGAGGAGGATGTGACGGTGTCGAGGGAAAAGTTCTTCCAGCTCAGTTGTTTCATTGACCAAGGTAGGAACGACACACACGCAGGTGTCCCCTTGTCCTGTGTCAGCCCTGGCTGCTTTAGGGCATGGGTCCTTTCATTGGGTTACTTTGACCTTTTCTGTAAGTTGGTTGTCCCATTGTTGTATATAATGAAGTTTGGGCTTATTTTTGTTCCTCGCCCTGATAGAAAAATCATGGTTGACTGGGCATTAAAAAAACAAGTTCCTTCCTTCCTTCCTTCCTTGTGTTTGTTTCAGTGTGTGATTGTGAAGTCAGCTGAGCCTAGTCTCGGTATCTGTCATCCTCTTGGCTGAACTGGGTTCTGTCTGGCAGCAGGTGTTGGTTGCTTTCTTTATGCAGAACAAGCAGCCACCATGCTGGGCGCCCACCCAGGCCTAGTGACGGTCGCTGTGCAGCATGTGGGTTTACTGGTGATGATGCAACAAGGCTTGTCACTTCAGTTTGCTGTGCAGCATGTGGGTTTACTGGTGATGATGCGACAAGGATTGTCAGTTCAGTGCTGTGCAGCATGTGGGTTTACTGGTGATGATGCGACAAGGATTGTCAGTTCAGTGCTGTGCAGCATGTGGGTTTACTGGTGATGATGCGACAAGGATTGTCAGTTCAGTGTTGTGCAGCATGTGGGTTTACTGGTGATGATGCAACAAGGATTGTCAGTTCAGTGCTGTGCAGCATGTGGGTTTACTGGTGATGCGACAAGGATTGTCAGTTCAGTGCTGTGCAGCATGTGGGTTTACTGGTGATGATGCAACAAGGATTGTCAGTTCAGTGCTGTGCAGCATGTGGGTTTACTGGTGATGATGCAGCAAGGATTGTCAGTTCAGTGCTGTGCAGCATGTGGGTTTACTGGTGATGATGCAACAAGGATTGTCAGTTCAGTGCTGTGCAGCATGTGGGTTTACTGGTGATGATGCAACAAGGATTGTCACTTCAGTTTGCTGTGCAGCATGTGGGTTTACTGGTGATGATGCAGCAAGGATTGTCAGTTCAGTTTTACCAAGGCATCAGGGAAACCTGTCCTAGTGTCCTTGAACTTTCAACCCAATGTGGTCATGATATCTGAAACAGGCATCTGAGCCTGTCGGTGTTCATTTTTGTCTGAGGGGTGGGTGTGAATCCTGTCAGTGTGTGAAAGGTACATTTCACGGTTGTGATTGTGGGTGGGGAGGGGGAGGGAGGGGGGGGGGAGGGGGGTCCCCTGTGTTGTGTGTTGCTGTGCATGTCGCACACATGCTGACGGCTGTGGCCTGAGGGCCACATGGGGAAGGGGCTGGTTGCCTTCAGCATGGCTGGCACTTCTGGCAGGTGGATGAGCGTTTGCACCTGGCCATTGTGTATAGGAAGTTGTAGTAATGTAACTGTGTCCAGTTAAGGATACTTGTATAACCGCATGAAAGGAGCAGTGCTTCAGATGTTTCTTTTCTGTTTCTCTTACAGATGTAAAATACATGCATACGGGTCTGAAAAATGTGAGTAGATTTGGTTGGTTTGACAACTCTGTGTTTGTGGGTGGGTGGACATGTATGCGCATGCATGTGTATACAATATGTGTGTATGTTTGTGTGTGAGCAAGCAGTTGTAGTAATCCAATTTAAAGAGCAAGAAAGGCATGGCATTTGATGCTGTTGTCTTGTTTCCTGTCTATTGAACAGTGATGTTTCTGTCCAGAGTTCTCTGTTGAACAATGATGTTTCTGTGTATAGACTGTTGTCTTGTTGCCTGTCTCTTCTGAATTGTGATTTGTGTGTGTGTGTGTGCAGAGACTATTGTCTTGTTTCCTGTCTCTTCTGAATGGTGATGTGTGTGTGTGTGTGTGCAGAGACTGTTGTTTCCTATCTCTACTGAACAGTGATGTGTGTAGAGGTCTCTACTGAACAGTTATATGTGTGTGCATAGACTGTTGTCTTGTTTACTGTCTCTACTGAACAGTTATATGTGTGTGCATAGACTGTTGTCTTGTTTCCTGTCTCTACTGAACAGTGATATGTGTGTATAGACTGTTGTCTTGTTTCCTGTCTCTACTGAACAGTGATATGTGTGTGTATAGACTGTTGTCTTGTTTTCTGTCTCTACTGAACAGTGATATGTGTGTGTATAGACTGTTGTCTTGTTTCTGTCTCTACTGAACAGTGATAGTGTGTGTATAGACTGTTGTCTTGTTTCCTGTCTCTACTGAACAGTGATAGTGTGTGTATAGACTGTTGTTTTGTTTCCTGTCTCTACTGAACAGTGATGTGTAGAGTCATCAGAACAGTGATGCCGTGTGTTCACTGAGGAGTCTCCAAGTCACTGAACACTGGGGAGGGACGCTGAGTACATCAAATCAGTAAGTCCAGGCAACAGCCAGTGGGTTATGAGGAAGTGGACTTAAGTCACAAACACTGGGGAGGGACCTGAGTACATCAAATCAGTAAGTCCAGGCAACAGCCAGTGGGTTATGAGGAAGTGGACTTAAGGTCACAAACACTGGGGAGGGACACTGAGTACATCAAATCAGTAAGTCCAGGCAACAGCCAGTGGGTTATGAGGAAGTGGACTTAAGGTCACAAACACTGGGGAGGGACGCTGAGTACATCAAATCAGTAAGTCCAGGCAACAGCCAGTGGGTTATGAGGAAGTGGACTTAAGGTCACAAACAGTGATGCATATATGTCATTTTGGTGGGCTGTGCTAAATGACTGTTGGACACAGTGATGCATATGTCATTATCGTGAGCTATGCTAAATGACTGTGTTGGACACAGTGATGCTTACATGATTGTGGTGAGCTATGCTAAATGACTATGTTGGACACAGTGATGCTTACATGATTGTGGTGAGCTATGCTAAATGACTATGTTGGACACGGTGATGCTTACATGATTGTGGTGAGCTGTGATCAGTGACTGTGTTGGACACGGTGATGCTTACATGACTGTGGTGAGCTGTGATCAGTGACTGTGTTGGACACGGTGATGCTTACATGACTGTGGTGAGCTGTGATCAGTGACTGTGTTGGACACGGTGATGCTTACATGACTGTGGTGAGCGGTGATCAGTGACTGTGTTGTACACGGTGATGCTTACATGACTGTGGTAAGCGGTGATCAGTGACTGTGTTGTACACGGTGATGCTTACATGACTGTGGTGAGCGGTGATCAGTGACTGTGTTGTACATGGTGATGCTTACATGACTGTGGTGAGCTGTGATCAGTGACTGTGTTGTACATGGTGATGCTTACATGACTGTGGTGAGCGGTGATCAGTGACTGTGTTGTACATGGTGATGCTTACATGACTGTGGTGAGCTGTGATCTGTGACTGTGTTGGACACGGTGATGCTTACATGACTGTGGTGAGCTGTGATCTGTGACTGTGTTGGACACGGTGATGCTTACATGACTGTGGTGAGCTGTGATCTGTGACTGTGTTGTACACGGTGATGCTTACATGACTGTGGTGAGCTGTGATCAGGGACTGTGTTGGACACAGTGATGCTTACATGACTGTGGTGAGCTGTGATCAGTGACTGTGTTGTACACGGTGATGCTTACATGATTGTGGTGAGCTGTGATCAGTGACTGTGTTGTAGCATCTGGACTCCGACAGGTCAGCAGGATGTGGAGTAAGAGGGGACAAAAATAGTGTCCTGTAAAAGTTGGGACAAAAGGAGTGTCCTGTCAGAGTTGGGACAAAAAGAGTGTCCTGTCAAAGTTGGGACAAAAAGAGTGTCCTGTCAAAGTTGGGACAAAAAGAGTGTCCTGTCAAAGTTGGGACAAAAAGAGTGTCCTGTCAAAGTTGGGACAAAAAGAGTGTCCTGTCAGAGTTGGGACAAAAAGAGGGGTCCTGTCAAAGTTGGGACAAAAAGAGTGTCCTGTCAAAGTTGGGACAAAAAGAGTGTCCTGTCAGAGTTGGGACAAAAAGGGTGTCCTGTCAAAGTTGGGACAAAAAGAGTGTCCTGTCAAAGTTGGGACAAAAAGAGTGTCCTGTCAAAGTTCTCTACAATCAGAAATCCCACAAGTTTTGGTCCTAGTCCTGGTTCTTGTCCACATACAAACAATACTTGTGGCACACCACAGATGTTACAATGTCAGCATTGCTACGGCCTGCCCAGTGCTTGGCGCACACCACAGACACCATGATGTTGCATGGCTTGTCATGATGTGTGTGTGCATTGGCCTTTAGCAGTAAACATCAGTGTGTGTGCGTTGGCCTTTAGCAGTAAACATCAGTGTGTGCGCGTTGGCCTTTAGCAGTAAACATCAGTGTGTTTGCGTTGGCCTTTAGCAGTAAACATCACATGCTGGGGACTGTGACTTTCACAGCTGGCTTTCTTGGGAAAAGCCGCCCAGACTGCCCCAAGGGGAAAGCCACCCAGACTGCCCCAAATGGAAAGCCACCCACACTGCCCCAAAGCAGAAAGCCACCCACACTGCCCAAAGGGAAAAGCCACCCACACTGTCCTAGGCGGAAAGCCACCCACACTGCCCCAAGGGGAGACTACCCCAAGCGGAAAGCCCCTCAGAGTATTAGATGATGGTGTCACCAGTATTTGACAATCACAGGTGGGCTAGCACCATGGCAGAGGTGGATTCCCAGAGGTGCTTGTCGCAGTGACTGGTGTCAGTGGAGGGCTACCATGGCTTGATGCCAGCATGAAGATAGTTTTCACGTCGCCTGTGTGCGTGGGACCACATGCATGCATGCTTGTCTGCTTTCTTATGCATGCTGTGGTTTTAGAGATTATCACTGCTTTCCTCAAGCATCCTATGTGACTGCTCTTTGACAGAACAAGATCCGGCGGATACCAGCGTATCTCACCATCCAGTTTGTGCGCTTCCACTACAAAGAGTCCAAGGCTGTCAACGCTAAACTTCTGAGGGTAGGTTCACTGTTGTCGTGTTACGACGCATTTTGCTTGTGGGGTGTTTGACCTGTGGTGTGCATGACAGCATGTGCTTAAAGTCATGCGTCCTTTTGCTAGAGACGCCGTGTTTTGGATGCACCAACAGTCGTGAAGAGTATATCCAGGAGAGTTTCCCATTGACAACACAGATACGGTCAATATCTGTTTGGTTAGTTTATCTGGGTGAATTGGAACATGGATAGGCAGATATTCACAAGTATGCCAGGGCACAGAAAAATTAGCATCAGAAATCCAGAATTGTATCCCTTCATATTTTCTTTATTCAGGTGCTGGCAACAGTTTCCTGTTCAGTGAATGGATTCTCAACAACAGAAATGCGTCACATTTGTCATGCCATGTGTTTGATGCATTGTGCATTTGATTTGTTGTGTGACCTGCACTGTTTGTTCGACCTGCTGCATGTACTGCCTTTTGCCTTGATACTGCCATCATGGTGTCTGCATGTTCAAAAATGTTATCTGTCTACCTGTGTATATGGCCTGTGTTGTGTGCATGACCTGTGTTGTATGTGTGGCATGTATTGTGTGTACCACCTGTGTTTCATGTGTTACCTGTGTTGTGTGTATGACCTGTGTTTCATGTATTACCTGTGTTGTGTGTATGACCCGTGTTTCATGTATTACCTGTGTTGTGTGTATGACCTGTGTTGTATGTATGGCATGTATTGTGTGTACCACCTGTGTTTCATGTATTACCTGTGTTGTGTGTATGACCTGTGTTTCATGTGTTACCTGTGTTGTGTGTATGACCTGTGTTTCATGTATTACCTGTGTTGTGTGTATGACCTGTGTTTCATGTATTACCTGTGTTGTGTGTACCACCTGTGTTTCATGTATTACCTGTGTTGTGTGTATGACATGTGTTTCATGTATTACCTGTGTTGTGTGTACCACCTGTGTTTCATGTATTACCTGTGTTGTGTGTATGACCTGTATTGTATGTATGGCATGTATTGTGTGTACCACCTGTGTTTCATGTATTACCTGTGTTGTGTGTATGACCTGTGTTGTGTGCATGGTAATTGGTATACATGATGTGTATGACCTGTGTTGTGTGTCTGGTATACATGGTGTGTATGACCTGTGTTGTGTGTCTGCAGGACATGAAGTTTCCCCTGCAGCTGGATGTGTATGACCTGTGTTGTGTGTCTGGTATACATGGTGTGTATGACCTGTGTTGTGTGTCTGCAGGACGTGAAGTTTCTCCTGCAGCTGGATGTGTATGACCTGTGTTGTGTGTATGGTATACATGGTGTGTATGACCTGTGTTGTGTGTCTGCAGGACGTGAAGTTTCCCCTGCAGCTGGATGTGTATGACCTTTGTTGTGTGTATGGTATACATGGTGTGTATGACCTATGTTGTGTGTCTACAGGACGTGAAGTTTCCCATGCAGCTGGATGTGTTTGACCTGTGTTGTGTGTATGGTATACATGGTGTGTATGACCTGTGTTGTGTGTCTACAGGACGTGAAGTTTCCCATGCAGCTGGATGTGTTTGACCTGTGTTGTGTGTATGGTATACATGGTGTGTATGACCTGTGTTGTGTGTCTACAGGACGTGAAGTTTCCCATGCAGCTGGATGTGTTTGACCTGTGTTGTGTGTATGGTATACATGGTGTGTATGACCTGTGTTGTGTGTCTACAGGACGTGAAGTTTCCCATGCAGCTGGATGTGTTTGACCTGTGTTGTGTGTATGGTATACATGGTGTGTATGACCTGTGTTGTGTGTCTACAGGACGTGAAGTTTCCCATGCAGCTGGATGTGTTTGACCTGTGTTCACCAGAGCTGCAGCAAAAGCTCATCCCCATGCGAGACCGCTTCAAGGAGGAGGACGAGAAACAGATTGAGAAAGCCAGAGTAGGTGGAGAGTGTGTTGATGCAGAATTGGAAAGAGTGAAGCAGGATAAGGAGTTGCTGTAAAGTGAGTCTGTAGGATTAATAAGCAAGCACAGAAACTGAGCAGCAAACTGCAACCCAGACGAAACAGCTGAGTCTGGAGTGTGGTGGTTCCCTTTGGATGGTTTCACAGGACTGACATAATGCTTGTTTTGTTGGTTTTACAGGATGGACGTGATGGTTGTACAATTTAACAAGGTGGACATAACACTTGTATTAGTTTCACAGGATAGGCATGATGCTTGGTGTCACTGGACAGAAATGAGGCTTGTTGTATGCTGTCACAGGACAGACGAGAGGCCTGTTGTTTGGTGTCACAGGACAGACATGAGGCCTGTTGTGTGGTGTCACAGGACAGACATGAGGCCTGTTGTGTGGTGTCACAAGACAGACATGAGGCTTGTATGGTGTCACAGGACAGACATGATGCTTGTTGTGTGGTGTCACAGGACAGACATGAGGCCTGTTGTGTGGTGTCACAGGACAGACATGAGGCCTGTTGTGTGGTGTCACAGGACAGACATGAGACCTGTTGTGTGGTGTCACAGGACAGACATGAGGCCTGTTGTGTGGTGTCACAGGACAAACATGAGGCTTGTATGGTGTCACAGGACAGACATGAGGCCTGTTGTGTGGTGTCACAAGACAGACATGATGCTTGTATGGTGTCACAGGACAGACATGAGGTTTGTTGTGTGGTGTCACAAGACAGACATGAGGCTTGTATGGTGTCACAGGACAGACATGATGCTTGCTGTATGGTTTCACAGGACAGACATGATGCTTGCTGTATGATGTCACAGGATAGACATGATGCTTGTTGTGTGGTGTCACAGGACAGACATGATGCTTGTATGGTGTCACAGGACAGACATGATGCTTGTATGGTGTCACAGGACAGACATGATGCTTGTTGCAGGAACAGGTGGCTGGTAAGAACAACAAAGAGGAGAAAAAGAACCTGAAACCACAACCCTACTCTTTCCCTGATGGTAAGTGTTGATTGTGGCTACAGTCATCTCCTACCCCCTGACCCCCTCCTTCTCTCTCCCTCCCTCCATCCCCGCTCCATCTTTCTGAGGTATGAGTGGTATTTGTAGAGTGTCTGTTTCTGTCTGTTCTGCATAAGGTATGAGCGGTATTTGTAGAGTGTATGTTTCTGTCTGTTCTGCATGGGGTATGAGTGGTATCTGTAGAGTGTATGTTTCTGTCTGTTCTGCATGAGGTATGAGTGGTATCTGTAGAGTCTATGTATCTGTCTGTTCTGCATGAGGTATGAGTGGTATCTGTAGAGTGTATGTTTCTGTCTGTTCTGCATGAGGTATGAGTGGTATCTGTAGAGTGTATGTGTCTGTCTGTTCTGCATGAGGTATGAGTGGTATCTGTAGAGTTATGTTTCTGTCTGTTCTGCATGAGGTATGAGTGGTATCTGTAGTGCTGTGTATCTTTCTGTCTGTTGTGCATGAGCTGTGAGTGTATGAATATCTGTAGTGTAGTGTATGTTTCTGTCTGTTCTGCATGAGGTATGAGTGGTATCTGTAGTGTTGTGTATGTTTCTGTGTGTTCTGCATGAGGTGTGAGTGGTATCTGTAGTGTCATGTATGTTTCTGTCTGTTCTGCACTAGCTGTGAGTGTGTGTAAGTAAGTTGGTGTTTTACGCCCAGTCAACCAGTGTGGTTGTGAGTGTGTGAATGATATCTGTAGTGTTGTGTATCTTTCTGCATGAGCTGTGAGTGTGTGAATGATATCTGTAGTGTTGTGTATCTTTCTGTGTGTTCTGCATGAGCTGTGAGTGTGTGAATGATATCTGTAGTGTTGTGTATCTTTCTGTGTGTTCTGCATGAACTGTGAGTGTGAATGACATCTGTAATGTTGTGCATCTTTCTGTGTTCTGCATGAACTGTGAGTGTGTGAATGACATCTGTAGTGTTGTGTATCTTTCTGTGTGTTCTGCATGAGCTGTGAGTGTGTGAATGATATCTGTAGTGTTGTGTATCTTTCTGTGTGTTCTGCATGAACTGTGAGTGTGTGAATGAGATCTGTAGTGTTGTGTATCTTTCTGTGTGTTCTGCATGAACTGTGAGTGTGTGAATGACATCTGTAATGTTGTGCATCTTTCTGTGTGTTCTGCATGAGCTGTGAGTGTGTGAATGACGTCTGTAGTGTTGTGTATCTTTCTGTGTGTTCTGCATGAGCTGTGAGTGTGTGAATGATATCTGTAGTGTTGTGTATCTTTCTACTTGGGGTCTGTGACCACGACCTACATGTCACACAAAGTCAGTGTGGGTGATAGATAAATGTCTCTGTATGATCCAGACGTGGGTTCCAACAACAGCGGTTTCTACGAGCTGTCAGCAGTGCTGACCCACAAAGGTCGCTCCAGTTCCAGTGGTCACTATGTGGCGTGGGTTCGCAAGAAGGGAGGTAAGTGCAGCCACTCGGGTCATAATTATGTTGATAATGGTTCACAATTATGTCAATAATAATGATTCATAATTGTGTCGATAATAATAATGATTCATAATTGTGTCGATAATGATAATGATTCATAATCATGTCATGGAAAGAGTACAAGAACCCTGTGAAGAGCAGTAGAAAAAAGTCTGTGATTTTGTTAGCACTGCATCTTGTGAGAGCATAACAGTGGAAGGAAGGGGTGGGTGCCGCAGTGGATCGGAGAGGCAAAGGAGACGGAGAGACATGATGCCTGTTTTCATGGACTGCAGGTCAGGATGTGCAGCATTGCCGCTCAACACTTACTCAGATATGAGCTGCTCAGTACTTACTCAAATATGAGCTACTCAGTACTTACTCAGATATGAGCTACTAAGTAGATGTCTTTATTACAGATGCAGTTGTCATACCATCCTTCATTTTGATATTAATTTCAAATTTTGGAAGGAAAAAAAGGAAAGGGGTGGGGGCTATGTAAAGGCTTGGTGTTGATAAATGCATAGAATTGTACCGAGTTGGTTGCAGAAACGGAAAGAATCATAAGCATTAACTGTATGCCGTGTGTGTGTGCTTCAGATGACTGGCTCATGTTTGACGATGACAACGTGGCACCGGTAAAGGCTGATGACATTCTGAAGCTTTCTGGTGGAGGTGAGACTTTGTGGTTGCTGCACTTTCCTGCTCCTGACACGTGGAGAGGCTGTTGCTGATGTGCAGTTGCACCGTTAAAATGAGTCTACAACAGCCATAGCCAAAAGAGCAACAGAGTTGTAACAAATATGGTCCAGGGGAGAACGCCTGTTTTGTTGGTGGTGTTGGTCACACCTGAATTTCGGTACCTGAGCAGTTCGCTAGTGACCGCTGGCATGCCAGATGAAAAGATGTCGGCTCAGTACTAAGGAAGAAATCCTACTGAGTAAGTGGTAAAGGTTACTGATTGACAAAAGGTCAAAGGTCTGAAGAGCTGACCATCAACAGTTTCAAGCCGCATTGGATTGCCTGTCGTTGGTATGATCTGAATTTAAAAAGACCCAGCATCTGCAATAAATGGCCCAAGAGTATGGCCTTGAGTTTAGGAACCAGTTGCTCCGGCAGCTTTTGTAACGAAGTTAACCAAAGCGAGGTCAGAAGGTTCTCACTGGTTTTCGCATGCTGTCATTTTCTTAATGAAATCAACAGAGAGGTAGCAAGATTTTACTTGCAGAGATTTTCATAAAAAATCAACAGAAAGTTCATGAGATTTTTCAATGAATCACTGTGTTTTTGTTTATGGTGATTTTCATAATTTTGTGTCCAGTGGAAAGTCATGAGGTTTTTCACTGAGTTCTGTGTTCTTGTTTATGGTGATTTTTATAATGTTGTGTCCAGTGGAAAGACTGAGGTTTTTCACTGAATCGCTGTGTGTTTCTTTATGGTGATTTTCATAGTGTAGTGTCCAATGGAAAAGTCCTGAGTTTTTTTACTGAATTCTATGTATCTGATGCTTCAGGCGACTGGCACTGCGCCTACGTGCTGCTCTACTCTCCGCGCATTCTGGAACTGGAGGCGGACAGCTAAGACCTGCTCACCCTAGCTCAGCCTGCATCACCAGTGGCCGACCTCCGACCCTGACTGGATTTCCCCTGCTGCCAGTGTCGCCATCCTGACCCGTTAATGCCCCGCACCACCAAGGGCAGAGCCGCTGCACTGCTTTTTTAGTTACCCCTGTCCGTCACCCTTTGAGCACCATCCACGGTGAATTGAACATTCATTAGACAAAACCAGACATCACCCTTTCAGCACCCTCTGTGTTGGATTGACTGTTGGTCAGATACGGCGGGTCATCACCCAGGGCTGAAGGTTCCACGCTCAGTCCCTGCTGCCACTCTCTCAGACTCTAACATGCTGCAGGTCCACCTGACTGCATCCTCACCCGGACCTCACAGCTTCACTTCCAGTTAGACTCCTTCATTTTGCACCACTGCTTTTAGAAACGGAGTCAGCACTTTCAGCAGGCTTGTGTCATCATCATCATCATCATCATGAGCTAGCGACTCTCATGCTCAGTGTCACTGCTGTTGCAAAATCATTTTTCATTTGGCTATGCTAGAGTTTGTGTGTGCAGTACTTGCACTGCGTGTGAGAGGCTGTCATTGTGCGTCACTTAATTTCCAAGGTGGTAACATGGTGGTCCACCTGTAGACTCCCTGTGTGTTTTGGAAGAAGAAAAATATGGATGCCAAGAATAAAACTGATTGATCTTCTGATAGCTCACATAGAGGGAGAGGTGTGGTTGACTAGAATGAGACCTACAATTCCACCTCCATTATTGTCCCGAAGATGGCATCCGGATTGTTCCAGGCTCCAATGCTTTGCTCAGGGCCGGCCGCATAATACATTAACAACTCAACTTCCTTCCTCCCATCCACCTAACCAGCCAGCCATCTTTCCAGTCAGTCATCTGTCTAGCCAGCCAGCTGTCTAGTCAGTTCTCTGTCCATCCAGTCATCTCCCCAGCCATCTTTCCCACCAGCCATCTGTCCAGCCAGCCATCCTCAGCATCATCATGTCTGTGAGACCAAGGGCGGCAGTGTTTTATTTCATATTATGGCAACATCATTACTCTCAAAGGGTGACAGTTTCCTTGGAGCCACAGCTGTCAGTGGCCGAGGGTGCTGATGTTCACAGACGTTGCTCCAGCCCCTTGCTTTGTTGGCGATGGTGCAGAATCTTTTCCCCCTCTCGCCACATGGCCGATTCTACTTGTTGTCTGCCTTTGCATTGTCCTCTGCTCCACGTTTCTTCCTCCCAAGGGGGGCCGTTTTTTTTGTTCCTGATGCTGTTGTGAAGCTTTGGGCCCCGATGGGATGGGGCGGTCTGGAAGTGTTGTGTTATTGTTATGTGTGGCTTTGGTGGGAAGTCTTCTGTTGGTGTGACCGAGACTGAGAGTGAATACGTGTAAAGGGGACTGTGTGTAGCCCAGTGTTTGTTTCCTGTCCAAAAAACTGTGGACTGGCCTGATAAGTTGGGGTGTTTGGGAGAAAATTACCACAATACAATAATACGGTGGTGAGAAAATTACCACAATACAATAATATTGTGGTGAGAAAATTACCACAATACAATAATATTGTGGTGAGAAAATTACCACAATACAATAATACTGTGGTGAGAAAATTACCACAAAACAATAATATTGTGGTGAGAAAATTACCACAATACAATAATATTGTGGTGAGAAAATTACCACAATACAATAATACTGTGGTGAGAAAATTACCACAATACAATAATACTGTGGTGAGAAAATTACCACAATACAATAATATGGTGGTAATTTTCTCACAGTCTGGGATGTTTCTGAGAAAATTACCACAATACAATAATAATCAGTTTGTGGTAATTTTCTCACAAACATCCCAGATTGTTTGTTTTTGATTGCTTCAGCTGTTTCCACATGTACATTGGGTGTGCCGGGAGACTTGCGTGCTGGGAGAATAAAAGATACATTGGAATTGTCAGCTACTGGTGTGTGAATAGTAGCAGTGAATTTGTGACATTGGAATTATTGGGTACTGTTTGAATAGTTTGCAAACTAAAGAAATGCACTTTGTTCAAAAGTTGGTGTAAGGGAAGGGGGCTGATTTGTGCGGTTGAGTTGTCATCCTAATCATCCTTGTTTTCATTCCAGGTAAAAGGTAGGTTTTATGGTGTCAGATTAATTCATGAAGCGGTAAGGTCTGTTGTTAATCCAGTGCACTGCCAAGATTAATTCATGAAGCGGTAAGGTCTGTTGTTAATCCAGTGCACTGCCAAGATTAATTCATGAAGCGGTAAGGTCTGTTGTTAATCCAGTGCACTGCCAAGATTAATTCATGAAGCGGTAAGGTCTGTTGTTAATCCAGTGCACTGCCAAGATTAATTCATGAAGCGGTAGGGTCTGTTGTTAATCCAGTTCACTGTCAGATTAATTCATGAAGCGGTAGGGTCTGTTGTTAATCCAGTGCACTGTCAGATTAATTCATGAAGCGGTAAGGCCTGTTGTTAATCCAGTGCACTGTCAGATTAATTCATGAAATGATAAGGCCTGTTGTTAATCCAGTGCACTGTCAGATTAATTCATGAAGCGGTAAGGCCTGTTGTTAATCCAGTGCACTGCCAAGATTAATTCATGAAGCGGTAGGGTCTGTTATTAATCCAGTGCACTGCCAAGATTAATTCATGAAGCGGTAGGGTCTGTTATTAATCCAGGTCAGTGGTACAGCTGGCTGCTGCGCTGTACACAACGTTCTGAGGTCTGTAGCTTGCTGCACACTGCAGTACGGACAGCCGAGTCAGTTCCTGCTCTCACCCCCAGTGTATGGCCACTGCAGCACAGCTTGCCGTCTGGGCAGCAGGTTCAAGGCCATGATCCACTTTCTAGCACAGCTGCAGCACGTCACCAACACAGCCATAGGGCTACAGCCTAATGTTGCATGTCACCAACACAGTGACGTCACCAACACAGCCATAGGGCTACAGCCTGATGTTGCATGTCACCAACACAGTGACGTCACCAACACAGCCATAGGGCTACAGCCTGATGTTGCATGTCACCAACACAGTGACGTCACCAACACAGCCATAGGGCTACAGCCTGGTGTTGCATGTCACCAACACAGTGACGTCACCAACAGCCATAGGGCTACAGCCTGGTGTTGCATGTCACCAACACAGTGACGTCACCGACACGGCCATAGGGCTACAGCCTGGGGTTGCACGTCACCAACACAGCTACAGTGTGGTGTAGGTCGCCAACAACCACAGTGTGGTGTTGTAGGTCGCCAACAGCCACAGTGTGGTGTTGTAGGTCGCCAACAGCCACAGTGTGGTGTTGTAGGTCGCCAACAGCCACAGTGTGATGTAGGTCACCCACACAGCTACAGCGTGGTGTTGTAGGTCACCCACACAGCTACAGTGTGGTGTTGTAGGTCACCCACACAGCTACAGTGTGATGTAGGTCACCCACACAGCTACAGTGTGGTGTTGTAGGTCACCACACAGCCACAGTGTGATGTAGGTCACCCACACAGCCACAGTGTGGTGTTGTAGGTCACCCACACAGCCACAGTGTGGTGTTGTAGGTCACCCACACAGCTACAGTGTGGTGTAGGTCACCCACACAGCTACAGTGTGGTGCTGTAGGTCACCCACACAGCTACAGTGTGATGTAGGTCACCCACACAGCTACAGTGTGGTGTTGTAGGTCACCCACACAGCCACAGTGTGGTGTAGGTCACCCACACAGCTACAATGTGGTGTTGTAGGTCACCCACACAGCTACAGTGTGGTGTTGTAGGTCACCCACACAGCCACAGGGTGGTGGTGTAGGTCACCCACACAGCTGCAGTGTGGTGTTGCACGTCATATGATTTTCATGGCTATCAGACTTGTTTCAGATCAGAATCAAATGAGAATGGAGCAAGCCAGAAACCAACATGGCATGATGAGTCCCTCGATGGTGACGTCACAGTCTGTTTCCATAGCAACATCTGGTACAATTTGCAGTCAAAAGACTGCGCTCAGAAGTGGATCATGGCCTTTAGGGTTTCTGTCCTCTGTAGCATGTGGAAGTGGTTGGACCTAGAAATCCATGAAAATGTATGTTTACTGGCAATGGGGTATTTTCCTCTGCAGTATCCCCCCACTTGGCTGGCCGTAAGCAGCATTAAGAAGTGAGTGAAGGCAGTGCAGCTGTGGGGGCTGGTTTCAAAGAGCCCACCACGAAATGCAGCAAACCAACGCCACAGCTAGAGTCGCTCTGTCAATGGATACCTGGCCACAGGATCTGACGAGGCACTGTAGTATTGAATATGTATCAGTACGTATCTGCTGACAAACCCAGGTTATTACGGCCCTAAACTGCACAGTTGTGTTGAGGTACAGCTGTGTTGCACGTGGCTCGGTGTACTCGCAGGCGTATTATGAACCGGCTCAACTTGTGCTTTGGCTGTCTCTCAATTGTAAGGCATGATACGGATATGCAGCGAAGTGTTTGAAGTCTGATTTGGTGCGTGCATTCTGTTACTGACAGAAAACAAACACAAACAAGTGTTAATCTGTTTTAATAAAGCTGATTTGTACAAAACTTTCGTATGACGGTTTGTTCTTCTTTCTTCGGTATGTTTGTGCTTTGGTTCTTTATTTTGCACATGTGTTTGACCGACTTTGTTCAGAGAATTTAGTTCTTTGTATTGCACACCAAGGTCCTGCTACACATAGTTATTGCCCAACCTCTTCTGCTTTTCTTTTCCTCCGCCACCGGTCAGCCGACTGACCGCTGCCCATCTTGTGTGAACAAGGTGCGTCTGTGCAGGCGGTTTGAAGGGATACCTCATCATTTGATACTTTGAGGGCAGGGGATTTCAAGTCTGTTCATATAACATTGCCAGTTCTATGTCTCAAAACACCAGTCAGTGAGGCACGCACCAGTTTTCATTACCTCAAGACTTTTTCTTCTTCTTCAAATGTACAAGTCCTCGTATCAAACTAATGTTTTTTTTCTTTTACTAAACTGCCAATAACACATTTCTAGATGTGCACCGCTTGCACTACAATTTTCATATTAGTTGCAACAGAATCTTGGCTCCAGTCAAAGTAACCGTGGGTTTGCTGAAATCGGACAACGGCTTCTTTTCCTTTCGCATGAAACTGCTAGTACTGCCTGTATAGGACCGCGTGGTTCACACTACAGTACAATACAATAATATATTAATCCTTGAAAGGAAATTTGGTTGTCTGGCTTTGACAAGCGGTAAACAAGTGTAAAAAATATATTTAAAAAAGCATTTTTGTTTTTAACTTGAGTAACTAAAAGGTAAGACTATACACAGTTTCATTCACAATGGTGCGCGTATGGTGCACACAAATGCTCTGGCACTAGAGTCTCTCAAACTCTTTAAAGACCAAGTCAAAAGATGGTTCGGTCCTTCGCTGCTATCAGACGGAGGTTTCTTTTCCTTTCACGCTGAATTGCCGACACTGCATCATAGGATCGCTCGGACAGCTCTCCGCTCTTTCATCCTCCTTGACGACCTCGTCAAAACAGTCCTCAATCGTCGCCCTCTTGTCGTCGTCCCTGTCGTCGTGGCGGTCTTGAGACGGCTGCTGCTGGGTGCTCGGGGACAGGATGCTCAGCAGGTGACGGCGCGCGCCCAGCCGGGCCCTGACGCGACGGAGGAGGAGGGGTCTGACGAGGAAGTGACCCAGGCCCGCCCCGACGACGGCAGCGATGACGATGTAGACGTTGAAGGACATGACGAGCAGCATGAGGATGTAGGCCATCAGGACGTCCAGCGCGTGCAGGAGACTGGCGAAGAGTCGCTGGGAGGTGGGCGGTCTGCAGGGCAAGGAACCACACCGTCACTCTCGCTCCCAGGGGAGTCCAGGCTAAAGCTCTTCAGCTGGTGTTATTACAGCTGACTTAAACACACTCTCACTGCCAGGGGAGTAAAGGCTAAAGATCTTCAGCTGGTGTTCTTACAGCTGACTTGAACGCCGAAATTCTGCCAAAGCGTTTTTGTCGTTGTTCGTTTGATTGAATGCTTGGACAGAGCGCACGCTACCCGACGTTTCGTGTCGGTTGGTTCTGTTATCATACTCTTTTAAACGCGTTACCGTGGCAGGCCTATCAAACGTATTAAAAAAATGTTTTAAATAATGATAACGAGAGAGAGGCGGTTGTATCGTAGGTGGCATTGTCTACAGGTGTTGCGTGGAAGCAACTCGGTGACGGCTTTAGTTGCGTGTACACCCGCAGGGTTCAGCTGTCTTACCGTGACGACGACTTGAAGAGAAGGAAGGTCATCGTGTGTGTGGCGATGTAGCTTCTGAGGGCCTCCAGACACAGCGACAGCACCACGCCCGCCACCATCCCCAGCAGCAAACCTGACGACAGACCAGCAAACATGGCGAGACACAAGGCTGACCAACAGACCCAGCAAGCAACCTGGCGAGACACAAGGCTGTGACCAACCAACCTGGCGAGACACAAGACTGACCAACCAACCTGGCGAGACACAAGGCTGTGACCAACCAACCTGGCGAGACACAAGACTGTGACCAACCAACCTGGCGAGACACAAGGCTGTGACCAAAAGATACAGCAATTAGTCTGGCGAGAAACACTAGGCTGTGGCCAGCGCGTGATTATTATTATTATTAATTTTTAAACAGCACAGCGACTGAGTCTTCAAGCCAGTGAGCACTAATCTGGATGGAAGGTAGCCGTGGTCCAGACATCCACGTGACTTCACTATCGGCCTCATCCGTTATGGTAGCCGTGGTCCAGACATCCACGTGACTTCACTATCGGCCTCATCCGTTATGGTAGCCGTGGTCAAGACATCCACGTGACTTCACTATCGGCCTCATCCGTTATGGTAGCCGTGGTCAGACATCCACGTGACTTCACTATCGGCCTCATCCGTTATGGTAGCCGTGGTCAAGACATCCACGTGACTTCACTATCGGCCTCATCCGTTATGGTAGCCGTGGTCCAGACATCCACGTGACTTCACTATCGGCCTCATCCGTTATGGTTGCCTTGGTCTAGATATTTACGTGACACCGACTGATCTCATTCACCCGTGAAGTAGCCGTGGTTCAGACGGGGCCTACTCCCGCTCAGCCTACTCTTTGTTCTTGCCGCAGACACTTTTAGCGAGAAATGGTGGTCCCGCTCGGCCTATTCGAAAATGTCCTGGTCATCCTACAGTTTCTGTGTGTTCCGCTGAGCCTACTGTACGGTGTTTCTGATCACACACACACACACACACACACACACACACACACACACACACACACACACACACACACACACACACTGAATGACAACTGAACAAGCTCTGGAGTTATGTATACTACAAGAACTGGACTCTGTAAGCAAGTGAGAGGTGGAGCTCAACATTCATGCGGGCTGGGTGGGAGCGAGACCGTAACAAACAATGTTAATACTCGTCAGTCAGTTCTCGTCAGTAGATCGACAGGAATAATTAACTCTGGTCTCCTTTTGTAGGTCGAGTGGGAATAGGCCCAATGGGAAGCCCGCGCTCAGACTTTCACTTCATTATTGACCTCACTGACCCGTGACGGTCGCCCTGGTCCAGCCTGCTGACCTCACTGACCCGTGGCGGTCGCCCTGGTCCAGCCTACTGACTTCACTGACCCGTGACGGTCGCCTTGGTCCAGCCTGCTGACCTCACTGACCCGTGACGGTCGCCCTGGTCAGCCTGCTGACCTCACTGACCCGTGACCCAGCCTACTGACCTCACTGACCCGTGACGGTCGCCCTGGTCCAGCCTACTGACCTCACTGACCCGTGACCCAGCCTACTGACCTCACTCACCCATGACGGTCGCCCTGGTCCAGCCTACTGACCTCACTGACCCGTGACCCAGCCTACTGACCTCACTGACCCGTGACCCAGCCTACTGACCTCACTGACCCGTGACGGTCGCCCTGGTCCAGCCTACTGGCCTCACTGACCCATGACGGTCGCCCTGGTCCAGCCTACTGACTTCACTCACCCGTGACGGTCGCCCTGGTCCAGCCTACTGACCTCACTCACCCGTGACGGTCGCCGTGGTCCAGCCTACTGACCTCACTCACCCGTGACGGTCGCCTGGTCCAGCCTACTGACCTCACTAACCCGTGACGGTAGCCGAGGTCCATCCTACTGACCTCACTCACCCGTGACGGTAGCCGAGGTCCATCCTACTGACCTCACTCACCCGTGACGGTAGCCGAGGTCCATCCTACTGACCTCACTAACCCGTGACGGTAGCCGAGGTCCATCCTACTGACCTCACTCACCCGTGACGGTAGCCGAGGTCCATCCTACTGACCTCACTCACCCGTGACGGTAGCCGAGGTCCAGCTCTTCACCAGCAGTGCCGAGTAGGTTGAGCAGGAAAAGAACTTCTGAAAATCAGGAAGAAAGGCAGGTACAGCACAACACAATCTCCTCCCTAAATTCCAATCCTGCCAGGACCACCCCCCCCCCCCCCCAAAAGAAGATTTTTGTTTTTGTTTGTTCCAGTATAGTTAAACGTTCGACATGCAAAAACACAAATACCAACAACATTGGTGTGTGTTGTGTGTGTGTGTGTGTGTGTGTGTGTGTGTGTGTGTGTGTGTGTGTGTGTGTGTGTGTGTGTGTGTGTGTGTGACGCCTTATGTAATTTATTTGGGAAGGACTGTGCTCTACGTGTGTATAGAATATTGTATCATTAGGCTAATATGTATGATGTGAGTGCTCAGGGCGTTGATGAGCGCATGGTAAATGTACATTATTATTAACATACTTGGATATGATTCAGAACCCGTCCCACTGTCATTCGGTGTCCCTCAAGGGTCTGTTCTCGGCCCAGTCTTGTTTATCATGTACACTAAACCCCTCTCTGATTTGATTGCCAAGCACCCAGTAAAGCACCAATCCTTTGCTGATGATACGCAGCTGAACACTTCCTTTGATTCATGCAACATTGATAGTGCTATCGAGACCATTCAGCATTGCACAAATGACATACAGAGCTGGATGGTCCAAAATAAACTACAACTGAACGAAGGTAAAACCGAAGCTCTTCTTGTAGCTACCTCCAGCTCTGACAAAGACCTACCTACATCCATACAAATAGGTTCTAGTGTCGCGCCATTTGTGAAAAGTGTTAGAAACCTTGGTGTTATTCTTGACAGGAGATTGTCCATGAAAGAACACATAAACAAAGTGTGCCAGATGGCCTACTGGGAGCTTCGGAGGATTTCCTCAATCAGACAGTACTTGACAGAGGACGCAGCCAAAACCCTAGTAGTATCCCTCGTCCTGTCTCGCTTAGACTACGGTAACTGTCTCCTTGCGGGCGTCCCTGAATGTCTTCTACATAAACTCCAAAAAATCCAAAACGCATCTGCCAGATTAATCCTTAAGTCTTCCCGACAAGAACACACTAAACCACTCCTCAAATCACTACACTGGTTACCAATCTCTGACCGTATAACATACAAACTGTCCTGCATGTGTTACAACTCCGTCACTGCCTCCACCCCTCAATACCTCGCTGACCTTTTACAAATCTACACGCCATCCCGTACTTTACGGTCTACCACAGACACACGTAAACTGAAGATCCCTCTGTTCAAAAAGAAATACTCAGGCCAGAGATCTTTCTCCTATCAGGGTCCCGTAACCTGGAATAATCTGCCTTTCTCCATCCGCCACACACAAACATACTCCTCATTTAAGTCACAGTTGAAAACCCACTTGTTTTCCCAAACCTTCCAATAGAACCCAGTTTTTGATGCTCTTTGTATTTGATTTCCATTCATGAGATGTTTCCATGGTCCATGTATAGCTGCATTGCATGTCTAGGTTGCACCGATTGTTCCAGGATGTGTGCATGTTTGCCTGCGCTCTGCTGTTGACGTTGGATCGTCTGGTGTATGCATGTTACATGTATTGATTTTGATTTCCATTCTTGTTTTGAATTGTGAAGTGCTTTGAGCCAGTCAAGTTGGATTAGGCGCTATATAAGAATTACGTATTATTATCAACATGCGACAGATTTAAAACAGAACGGCAAGTAATTATTTTCAACGTTTTGTCACACTGAATCAGTTACTCACTCTCTCTCTCTTTCACACACACACAACTAGCCCCCCCCCCCCCCCCCCAGCGAAGTGCCTGCCAAGGCCAGTGACCTTAATGTGGGTGCCAACGAATATGTGGGCGCGGGGAGCAGCAGCCACCACACACAAGTAAAGTCGGTGCTGCACTGACTGGATGAAACTGAAAATTATCAAAACACTGATGACTGAACACTAACTTTTGTGTGTTTTGATCTTTTTGCTCACAACGCTGGCAGTCATCTTTGTTTCAATTTTTGTGTAAAAAAAAAGAGGGGGAAAAATCAGAGACAAATACTCCTACGTCACACACACACACACACACACACACACACACACACACACACACTAACACACACATACACTCACTACACACACACACACACACACACACACACCACACACACACACACACACACACACACACACATACACTCACACACACACACACACACACACACACACACACACACACACAAGAAGCGGGGTTGCAGCAGACACGAGGCGACGGCTGAGTTTGCAGAGCACTAACCGCTTGGCGGTGTTGGTGACGACCGGAATGGTGACCAGACTGATGACCGGAATGGTCGTCGTGCTGGGCGTCCATCGCTCTCCGGGTTGGGGAATAAACTGCGATAAAATCGGCGATAACCTGACCCACAGGCGCACACAGCTCCTGCAGTCTGACTCACGTCGTGCCGAACCCTGTCCTCTGTGCTGGCGGGCAGCACGACTGACTGACTCTGTTGTGAAGGTAGTTCAATTGTTTTGAGTCAGGCACCAGACCAGTTCTCACTGGTTTCGGAACACCAGTTTCAGCCACTGGCTGCCAGATAACTTTTCAGTGGTTTCAAACCGCCGGTTTTCAGATCAATAGTAGCTGTTTTTCACACCACTCATCACAGGGTTTCAGACCACTATGCGATGGTTTTCCGACAAAAAATCATTAGTTTTAAGACCACCTTTAAAAAAATCACTAGGCATTTGTTTTCAGATCACTAAGCACTGGTTTCAAAACACTGACTTGAGCTACTGGTTTTCAAAACACGAATCACCGGTTTGAAGCCAGAACAACGACATTAATTTCAGTTTGTTTTGCCCCCAGTTTCAGAGTAGCCTGCACTAATCACTAGTCTAAAAAACAGCAAGGACGTTAATTTCAGGTGTTTGTTTTCTGATCACTATTCAGTCACTTGTTTCCACGTATAAATCGCTGTTTTACAGAACTAAACACATTTCAGTCACTGAATTTTAGAACAATAATCACTGACGGGTTTCCAGACAGTAAGTACAGGTTTCAAAAAACAGCAACCACACTGACTTCAGCCACCTGTTGGAAGACTGATCAACGCAGCCTGAGTCCATCGTCTTGGATGGCCAGTCTCTGCTCGTCTTTCCCGACAACCGAGTGTCCGTTTCGCGTGTCCCGAGTCTCGTGACGGCATGTGCACCACGTGCGCGCTGCTGTCGGTGTTGATTGTTTTCTTCCCTCGTCGCCCTGGCGTGTAACTGAGCGGGGAGACACTGACGTGTGCAGCTCGAGACAGCAATCTCCATCGTCACCACCATCGTCATCAGGTCTCCGTGGCAGTGCCGGAGACAGCACACAAGAATTATTCCTCTACGTCGGCTGTACAGGCGCTGGACTGAAACTGGAGAGAGGTTCGGTTGTGTGTGCGGTTGCGCGCGCGCGTGTGCGTGCGTGTGTGTGTGTGTGTGTGTGTGTGTACGCGCACCAGCGCATGTGTTCGCACGAACTGTCCAACTATGATTTCCATTTCCTTTTTTAAACGTAGGAGCTATAAAAGGCTAAACACAAAGCAGACAGAACATCATTCTGAAGCAAAGCAGGTAACAACCAATTACAACTGAGTACGGGTCTCAAGCTCCAGAAAACAATTGTTCGTTTGTTCGAATTGAACTAGGGTGGTACGTGTGAAGCCTCGGCAATAGCGATTTTCTTCTTCTTCTCGGATTAAAGATATTCTAAAGAGTGTCAGTGAGTGTCAGTGTCAGCCTGTAGGCATTCAGACCAGTTTCGGTGACCTTGACCCCTTTGAAAGGTCACATGAGTTTGTAGCACTTTCTGTTTTGACAGTCAGTGGGCCTTTTGCTCGCCTTACCTTTCACAGTTTGCAACCGTCATAATCAGTAGAGCGGGACAAAATGCTGAACAATTCTTGCAGGGTCAGCTCCGAAGATGAAACACAAGTACAGACAAAATGCACCCGGTGTAAAAGGTGTTTGCTGCGACTTGGCGACAACTCCAGTCTTTAAAAGCAGCGAGTGTGCAGTGGCCGGTGTTTGTGGTTTGTGGACAGTCTTGTGACTTTGTCCCTCACAATTATGAAACATTAAAATGGCTCTCATCGCTGCCCACTTTAATGCAGAAGTCATTCTGGTGGTGACAGTGTAGCGATAGGTATATAATCTCCCTCCCGTGCCCCCCGCCCCCCGATGCCCCCGTCCCTAATAAACCTCATGGTTTCTGTGGACGTTAAGCACCGTGATTACTTACGTGGCAGGCGTAATGAACCAGCAGCCCGCCACGTGCCTGTGGTGTGAGGGGCGCGTGGTGAGGCGGAGAGAGTGGAGACCAGCCAGCCGACGCCACGGCTGTCCTTTTTATCCGAGGTGGGTCGTGCTGGGTTTCAGGACTAATTAACTTAAGCGGTTAATCAGCATTACCATCCCAATTAATTTCTTGCATGTGCACACTCTCTCAAGCGGGTCGTCCGACGGACTGCCCCAGTCACCGTGTCAACTCCAACACACACTAGGCACGCTCCAGTGTCATTTCTACCTTCCCGAGTCATTCAACTTCATTTTTTTCAGTTGTCTTTCAACATAAAGTGATGGGTGTCATGAAGAGTGGACGCCATTTGTGATGTAATAGTAATAGCATCAGGTCATGTCTACAGCACAGTATCTCACCACCAGGGTGAGCACACCTCACTTTACAAAATCATCAAACATACATGCACAAAACCTCAAAGAGAATATATTAACGATACTGTATTCCTGACACACCACACGGGCGCACATAAGCGATGTAACAGGGATGAGAGGGGCAATAAGAAAATGAAGTTGAAATCACTTGAGGTACTGTTTGTTGAGGCAGGGGAAGATTGAATGCTTTGGATGTCAAAAGGGAGAGAATTCCTTTGCACATCAAGAAAGAGCGTTGGCCAGAGGCTTTCAACATGGGAGACGTCTGCAGAAGAAAGAAGCTGCCTGGAAGGGCTTTGCACAGCGAGATCCAAACACATTAAAGGTTCAAGAGAACGCTATTTATTAGGACAAAACAAGGTGTGAATGCTAGCAGTCATTCTCGCTTCAGATTTTTGCACTGTGGGGTCAGAGAGATCGGCAGGAGAGGAGTCAGAGAAGTTGTGACCAATAATAATAATAATGTACAATTTTATCATGCGCTCATCAACGTCCTGAGCGCTCACATGATACATATTAACCTAAATATGATATTCTATACACATGTAGAGCAGAGTCCTACCAAAACAATTTACATAAAGTATTATCATTATATAGAAAAAATATTTAAAAAACAACAACAAAAAACAAAGAAAAAACAACAAAAACGCGCTACAAACACACACACACACACTGACTGTAGCAGAAACTGGGTACTAATATTAGTTAGGATGGAAATACTGTGAGAAGAGGAAGGTTTTCAGTTTGGCTTTAAAAGATGACAGGGTTGAGCAGTGTCTAAGGTCTTGTGGGAGTGCATTCCAAATGTGGGGCCCAAAGCAAGAGAAGGTGCGAAAGCCATGAGTCTTGCGTTTGTATTGTTGGATTTCCAGCATGCGGGTGTCAGAAGAAGAGCGTAGTGTACGAGACGGAGTGCAGACATGCAGCAGTTCAGAAAGGTAAGCAGGACCAGAACCATTTATAGCACTGAAACACATACAAGCGACTTTATACTTAATACGTTCTGAAAAGGGAAGCCAGTGCAGTTTTTCCAGGAGAGGTGTTGAGTGGTGGTGACGGGGTGCCAAGAGAACAAATCTTGCAGCAAAGTTCTGAATTTTCGGTAGAGGCTGGATGACAGAATTAGGTGTACCCATGAGGAGACAGTTGCAGTAGTCAAGCCGTGAGAGAATATAGAAAGTAACAAGAGTATTGGTTGCGTCTTCAGTGAGAAACCTGCGGATTGAACTAATGCGTTTAAGTTCAAAATAAGCAGTTTGGCAGATTTTTATGACGTGCTTCTTCATGGACAGTTTTGAGTCAAGAATGAATCCAAGGTTCCTGGCAGAATCAGAGAAGGAGATGTTGTGAGAGCCAAGAGTAATCGAGTCAGGGAGGGAGATGGTAGAAGGTTTCAAGGAAGACGAAAAGGGAAAGAGAAGAGCTTCTGTTTTGTCTTCGTTCAGTTTGAGCTGATTTTCCGTCATCCATGTTTTTATGTCGTCTGTGCATGCATTGAGTTCTTTGGTGAGGTTGGTCACTTCACTGAGAGGAGCGGATTTCTGGAGCTGTGTGTCATCTGCGAAAAGCTGGTGGTTTACAGAGTGGTTAGCTATAATATCGGAGAGAGGCGTAGTGTACAGGACGAAGAGAATGGGCCCCAGTACTGAGCCCTGAGGCACACCATACATGAGCTGTGATGGTGACGAAGACGAGTTATTGACTGAAGTGGACTGATATCTGTCTGAGAGGTATGACTGAAACCAATGGAGTGCAGTAGATTGAATGCCAAAAACAGAGTTCAGGCGGGAGGGGAGAATTTGGTGGTCAATAGTGTCAAAAGCGGCAGAAAGATCCAACACAAGAAGAAGAGAAATGTTGTCATTGTCCAGAGCGGAGAGAATATCGTTTACAATACGTAACAAAACGGTCTCAGTGCTGTGTCCTGCTCGATAGGCTGACTGAAAGGGATTGCTGAGGTTGTTTTCTTGGAGATGGGAGAGAAGTTTGTGGAGAACGACTTTTTCAAGGATTTTGGACAGAAATGGAAGGTTAGAAATGGGACGGTAGTTTTTCAAAAGATTTTTGTCAAGTGATGGCTTTTTCAACAGAGGTTTGACGACGGCTGTCTTCAGATCACGTAGTACAATGCCAAATGTTCGTGATGGTCGGCAAGAGGATGTCAAGGTTTTCATAAAGAAGCGTGGTGGGAATGGGATCAAGTTCACAAGACTTGGCAGATGCACTGTTGATTATTTTTAAGACAAATTCATCAGTGACAGGCTTTAGTTTGCTTCACCAGTCAGAAACTGGCGGATAGAGATGATTTGTCCGACTTCTACGTAAGCAGAATGGCAGACAGTTGAATTGTGCTTGTCAAGAGCCATGCTATCAGAAATCTGAATGCGATTTTAGCCTTTGACCTCACCCTGGTGGTTGGCTGGGGGTTACAAACCTCCCATGTAGACTTTTTCCTGAACAGAGACAGATGCATGCACACACACACACACACACACGCGCGCGCGCGCAGACAGTCTGAAAGGCATACTCAGAGGCACACAGACTGACAGACTAAAAGGAACAGACACACCCATATCAACATGCATGCAAACACAGTTGCGTTTTGTTCTGTTCAAAAAGGAACAGTTCCATTTTATTCAACATTAATCCATCCACCACCAAATCCAGCATGCTTTGCGTCACTGCATTACAGTGGCAATACCCTGGTCAGTTTGTTCACTCAATAATGCTCAACGGACGGGATAAACGTGTTGCATTTGCCACTGGTGTTTGGGGGGAAAGCAACAGGTCTCTGCTTACAGCTGCAATGTAATCCCATACAAACATTAGGATTATTTCCCCCCAAATACCTGTGGTATTATCCACCCCTTCTGGGACATTTCACAACATACTTTAGTACAATATAATAAAGCGTGTGTAATTTAGCAATGATACACTGAAACCCTCCACGGTCTCCCTAGGGGAGCAGTGATCACAGGTGAGTACAAAGCGGTCTGCTGAAGGTACGCTGTAAAGCGGGAGGCAGGTGAAGTCCTAATTAGGAAAAGAAAGAACAGAAAAGTAATCCTGGAACATTTTCTGGTAAAACCATCATCAGCAAGGAACCCTACGACTGTCCGTAAGAAGCAGCAAGAACACATGCTACGTGAGAGAAGACAAAAGTGGAAATGGAAATCAAGGAAGGAAAGAGGGCACAGTGTGGGGTGAACAGAAATAAAACAAACAGAAACAGTAACTTTGAATAAAGGAGACTGGAGAGGAAGGGCTGGTAGGCTTCAACAGTCAAAATCAGGTGTAAGAAACTAAAGACAAACTTGTCAAAACCCCTCGTTTAAGGCCACTATAAAAATCAAACAAAGGTGGTCTAAACAGAAGGTTGGTCAGGGTACAGACAGACATAAAGGGACTGGTGTCAACAGAAGGTTGGTCAGGGTGCAGGTACAGGCAGACATAAAGGGACAGGTTTCAGAAGACAGGTGTCAACAGAAGGTTGGTCAGGGTGCAGGTACAGGCAGACATAAAGGGACAGGTTTCAGAAGACAGGTGTCAACAGAAGGTTGGTCAGGGTGCAGGTACAGGCAGACATAAAGGGACAGGTTTCAGAAGACAGGTGTCAACAGAAGGTTGGTCACGGTCAGGGTACAGGCAGATATAGAGGGACAGTTTCAGAAGACAGGTGTCAACAGAAGGTTGGTCACGGTCAGGGTACAGGCAGACATAGAGGGACAGTTTCAGAAGACAGGTGTCAACAGAAAGCCGCTCCTTGGGCAAGGTGCAGGTAAGTATAGGAATGGCGAAAGCTGACCATGAAGGTTCTTCTGTTCCACAAAAAAACCAAAAAAACAGTGAGAGGCTGTTCAGGCAGCGACATGAAGCAATAAAAATCTGGACTTGTTGAAAGCCAGAGATAATACACCATTGTTTGATGCCTTTACTACAGCAGACCTTTGTCCTCAACCAGGGATCAGGACTGCCCCTGGGCACCCCTCATTATCAGATTTCACCGGAACACATGGAATGGAAAGCACAGGCTGGCATGTCAAGGTTTGGACGCACCACCCTGAACCTGCCGGAGTCGAGGGAAATAACTGAGCAGATCGACTGGTGTGCAAAGGAACCACCACAGGTGGTTTGTGTCCCAGATGATCCAAAGTGCTGAGGAGCTCGAGACGCTACTTGCAGACACAAAGCCAAGCACATTATACCATCGATTGTCTGGAGGAGAGAGGCACAGAAAGAGCAAGTGCTCAACAATTTTCCTTGAAAAAAGGAGAAATCCTTTTTTCAAGGAAAATGACCAAGCACCTCCTCTTTCTGTCAGGCATGAGACCTGCACTGGATCAGTTTCAAAGGCAACACTGGGGAAACTACTGCAGTGCCCACAGACAGGGGTGGGGGTGGGGGGGGGGGGGAGAGGTATAAACAGGCTTCTTGAGTGGCCAGGTACTGTGTTGGACTGAAGTGGGCTGAACTGTTGACACGGACACGGGCTGTGATATGATCTGGCAGGAAAGAAAGGAGTGAGTCAGTTCGGGCAGGGCATCCGAGATATGCAATGTGTGCAAAGAGAAAGCCGATGTATATATATATATATATATACAATCTGTACACAGACAAAACCATGTCATGGGAGCAGGTGTCACCAAAAAACAAGCCAGTCGCTTTGGTCTTTGCCATGGCACACATGAATATCTGACCATGATATTTCACCCTAAAACGTACAGCAACCATATGACTCCATTTAAACCCAAGTGTTCACTTTGATGATATAAACTCTGCAACAGACTAAAAATATCAAACATCAAAATCAATGAAGACACCTTATCACAGTTTCACTGGATGTCTGCTAACAATGAACCAAAAGAATGAAACTTGTCAATAATGCTTTACCCAAAAGTATTGATTCACATAGCTTTTAGGACGGACCTTGGCAAAAACAATAGTTCTTTACAAGGTCCTTTCAAAAGCACCGTGTGTCACAGAGGTGCATTTTGATTAACAACATGACTCAGATATGAAATCAGATCTGTTCAAGTCAGGTACTAGTGTAACCACACAAAACAACTCAGATGTGAAATCAGATCTGTTCAAGCCAGGTACTAGTGTAACCACACAAAACAACTCAGATGTGAAATCAGATCTGTTCAAGCCAGGTACTAGTGTAACCACACAAAACAACTCAGATGTGAAATCAGATCTGTTCAAGCCAGGTACTAGTGTAACCACACAAAACAACTCAGATGTGAAATCAGATCTGTTCAAGCCAGGTACTAGTGTAACCACACAAAACAACTCAGATGTGAAATCAGATCTGTTCAAGCCAGGTACTAGTGTAACCACACAAAACAACTCAGATGTGAAATCAGATCTGTTCAAGCCAGGTACTAGTGTAACCACACAAAACAACTGGGAAGTGAAATAAATGAGACCTAACACCAGGACTCAAGTGTGAAAGAAATCAGCTGTGTTTAAGGCAGTTTGGTACAGAAACTCCTCCAGGGGCTAGCTGGGAAGAGTGAAAGAGGGCAGAACTCTACACAAGGGGGAACAAAAGAAGATGGAGAGAAGCTCGATATCATGAGCTGCACTGACTCTCCAAACACCACAAAAGGCTGAAAGAATAAACATGCTTGAATCCTTCAAAAGTGAATACATTATATCTAAGAGTGCAAAAGTGAAATGAACAGAAAGTCTGACTAGATAAAGATTATCTCCTCCATTGTGCACCCCGGCTACTTAAAGCAATAAACAGCAAACACACACACCAAAAAGGCCATTTTGCTTGCACCATACACATAAAGTGAAACCATAAATATTGTGTAACACAAACAAGCACCCATATATCACCAATGCAGTTAAACAAAAGTTGTCCATAAAACTAACCCCACAGGTTAATATCATACGACTGTATGCAAATGGCCCTTTCTCACAAAAGGGGAAACTCGGACTCCAGTAATAACAAGAGCTGAACGCACAAACCCTGTACATTAAAATCTGTGGTAAAAAATAAATAAATGAATGAATCTAAAAAGGAAAAGGAAAGTAGAACTTTCCACATGCAGAGATTGTGCTCCAACTCCAAACACTTAAATGTTTGTTGCCTTGCATGGCAAAATAGCCTGAGTTGTGTGCCTAGTGACAAGTACTGTAGTGTAAGTCAGGGTGTTGTCAGTATATACCACTTTGTTTCACTGGGTCTGGCTATCAGTAATAGTACATCAACACACCTACTCTCATTGCAAAGAGATAATGGTACAGAAAAGATAGGGCTGACAAACATATCTGTGACCTTGATCTTGTACTGTACAGCAATCCAATCTGTTAACAAGACACTTTGGCTTACGGTGATGCACCATCAAACTAAGTTTGTTTGCAAAAGCATTAGTAGTTTTGTAGTTATGGTAGAAACAATCATAGTTTGATTGTTAGAGCCTTGACTGTGACCTTGACCGTGAAAACACATCGCTCTTTTTGCATAACACTCCGGCTCACGATGATGCATCACCATTTTAAAGGGTTTAGCAGTTCAGAAGCTACAGTCCGGGAATTTGTGAACCATCATGCTGTGACCTTGACCTTAGCAAACACAACAATTTGGCTTACAGTGATATACCATTAAACTGATGCAAAAGGATCAGCAGCTAAAAAGATATCTAGACAAGCATTCCTTGAAATTTTGACCTTGACCATGAGCATAGCTAACAAAAAAATTCACAATGCTCTTCAGCCTAAGTTTGGTTGTAAAAAGACAGGCAGTTCAGAAAACACAGAAGACAGTTTTATTTCATTATAATTATATGATGAGCCCTCACTATGACCATGACTGTGAAAATATCAAAGCAATCTTTTTATATACCACAATACCAGATGCTGATAGCACCACTATATCAACTTTGATTACAACCGCTTGAGCGGCAGTGATTTCAGTATAACATACCTAACATTGTTATGGGAAGTATAACAAAATAACAACAAAAACCAAACACTTAAAGCTGAACAACATCTACAAACATGGTAAAGAACTGGAATGGGACAGACTCTGAAGTGATAATTTTTAGCACAAATGTTCCCTTACAGTTCTGGGAGAACAAAACCTTCAGATTCCTTGGCTGCTTGGTGTGTCTGACCAGTTCTGTGGCCAAGTCTTGTCGCTGCCAAGTGCAGCACAGA